>MU557501.1:719004-882976 GCA_024362625.1 Silurus asotus
GAATCAAATCCTGTCCCGGAAACCGCTGGATGCACTTTTTTCAAATGATATATCATGGTGCTCGTTGATGTATTATATTTTAAAACACAGGCACAATGTTTGCAATTAACATTATCACCATTTGAAATAAAATGATCCCCAAACAAAACTCTTGCGTGCTCGCTTAATTTTCCTTCAAAACTGCTGTACTTTACATGTTTTGAAATAAGCCGCGTGCGTTGTCCTCTTTTGGCGGTTGGCAAACCAGCTGCTTTACGTCTCAAAATATGCACGTTAATGGTGATCATGCTTAATCGATCGTCGATAAGGTTTATCGATTAAAATATTTATCAACAATTATACAAAAATCTAATAAGTTAAGGAGAAACAGAATAGCTCTAATTAGAATAGTCACCAAATACCTTGTCAATTTGTGAGTGAATACTAGTTATGTTAGATGAGATCAAGTTCAGTACCATCAGAGGTCATGTCTAACAGCTGGTAGGAGTGGGTAAACTTCCATATAAATTCACCTGTCTCTGTTTATCACAGCATTTGGTTACTGCCATACCAGCTGCAAGTGTGCCTTCACCCTGCACTTGTCTGAAGTCCATCTGCATCAGTCATTACAGGTTATAGGCATCATTTCAAAACAAGATGGCCAGCACTCTTCAGTGTGGGTGAGGTAAGTAAAACACCATACTACTTTTTGTTAGAGGATTTAGAATGGAATGAAAAGAACCATGAACTGATGATTTGCTGATGGTTATTATAATTGTAATTATGCATTCACTTATTAATACATGGGTTATGTATTAACATTTTTATTCCTAGGTGTGTGCAAAATTCAAAAGGATCACTACAGTCCATTTGCAGTCTAAGCTTTTCTCCCAGCTGGATGTTCACTCTGCAAATCTAATCAAGGCATATAGTAAGAAGGGTGGATTTATAGGAAGGAGACTCAAAAGCATCATGACACCCATGACCCAGGTATTGAGTTTTAAAAATAAGACACATGCTCACAGAAATGTCTTTTTTGCTTTGATTAGGGAGATGATTTGATGACATTCTTACTTACTGACATTGCCCTATATGGTATTAGGAGAAAAGCCACACATCATGTGTGAGTTGCCATAATCAAAGTTTAGAAGCTGCTCTAAATGTGACCTTCACAAAATCTCTTGATTTAGAGATAAACTACACATGCTGTCTGTGTCTCAAGTAAAGTCATACTTGCACGAGCCAGCTTGTGCGATCAAGTCTTAGCATCTAGCACAAGCTGGATCTTAATGTTTCATATACAGTGGAACCCTGTTATATCGATGTCCTAGGGGGTCACCAAAAAGCATCGAGGTAACCGATGATCGAGATAAACGAAAATCAAAATGGAGGCAGTATATTAACGTGCTTGACATTTCTTTATGTACATGATGTGCGTTAATAAATGAGAATGTGCATGCACTTGTTTTTGGAGGTTTTTTTTTATACAACAGCGTTCCCGCGCTGTTGGATAAAGCCATGCTATAAATATACATACAGTACATGTTTATCTGTCAAGAATCCACCTGCCACGCCCCCTTCAGCCCCCTTCAGCATGTCCGGTGCTTTCTCGGCCGCTTTCTCTGAAGCTCTCGGCTTCAATCGTGCACATATGGTGCTCGTTTAGCATCATCACCAGCTCCTATTGAAACTTCCACACGCTCACTGTCCGTTATTGTTGGTTCACGGCGGTCGTTGTTATCGCTCATGCGTATCCCGGTACGTGCCTTCCCACGGGCACTCTCTCAACGGCTGCACTTTTCTTCTCAAAGCCGCGTGGTGCCCCTACTAACACTACGAACACTAGCACTAACTAACAGCAGAGATTCACCAATATACAATATAGGGATGTCAATCTCGACAAATTCTCATGATCGATTGTCGTTTAAATTAACGATCAATTAATCGATTAATCGTTAACCTTCATAGTGCAAGGTGCGTCTACAGTAGTTATCGCATGAATTGTTGTGCAATGACACTAAAAACGCAAGCGTCCTCCCACAAAGGAAAGGGTTTTTACTGTAAATAAAAGGCTAGTAGGATTATAAAATGAATCGATTGATCATTTCATATAATTATTTAATTCAAATACAATGACTAATATAACGCAGTTTTAGATGCACTCTGGCATATTAGCTGAGCGAAGCGGAGTGGTGATATTTCCTTCAGAGCGCAGAGCGTCTTTCTGAAGATTCCACTCCACTCGCTCAACCCAGTTCATAATCCAAGCGTTCTAAGTGCATTTTATCTTGTGTATGCTTTTCACATGCTTTATGATCCATGTGTATTTTGTAAAGATCTACGCACATTTCATCTCGTGTGAGTGTGTGCGTTTGTGTTTTAATGAGCCTATTTTGAATATTCTATTGAACAACAACGGCAGCTATTTTCACGGAAATAAAGTAAATTAAAATCAAATACACTTTTTCAGTTTTTGCATTTGCATTTTGGTACAAACAGTAAACAATTAGGCCTACTAGAAAAACTTTATGTCAGAGCTGGAACTGGTTTACGGCGAGCGTCAGCGGAATATTACCGGAGCGCTTGCTCGGGCGGTTAGCGACTGAGTGGAGCGCACTTCCATAGAGCGGAAATCGTAGCGAGCGTGCATCCATGTCAGTAAGTTTTTGTTACAGTGACAGTCGTTCAGTTTTTTCTTCTGCCTTCTGAGTTCCTACCTTTTTCCCGGCTAAAATGGAGGTTATTGTTGGCTGTGTCGAATCAAATCCTGTCCCGGAAACCGCTGGATGCACTTTTTTCAAATGATATATCATGGTGCTCGTTGATGTATTATATTTTAAAACACAGGCACAATGTTTGCAATTAACATTATCACCATTTGAAATAAAATGATCCCCAAACAAAACTCTTGCGTGCTCGCTTAATTTTCCTTCAAAACTGCTGTACTTTACATGTTTTGAAATAAGCCGCGTGCGTTGTCCTCTTTTGGCGGTTGGCAAACCAGCTGCTTTACGTCTCAAAATATGCACGTTAATGGTGATCATGCTTAATCGATCGTCGATAAGGTTTATCGATTAAAATATTTATCAACAATTAATCGATCGTCGATTAATCGTTGACATCGCTAATACAATACAACACCTGTAGCATCTGTAAGCCTTGATTTTTCCGCCTCTTCTGTGGCTGCACCGAGATAACCGACGTTAAATGGCAAATTTTTTCCCCCTTGTGCTCGAGATATCAGGGTTCTACATAACCGAGAATTTGGCGGTTCCATTTCAAAAATGTCGACTTAATAGGGTTGTCGAGGTAACCGAGGTCGAGATAACCGGGTTCCACTGTACTAGTGTAATGAATATTGAATCTTAGGTCTTGTGGGCTCTCTCAATCTCCTAAACATATTTGGGTTCATTTAATTGTTGTCCAAAACATTTTAAGAAGAAATAATGAATGGGAATATTTTAAAAGGGGGTTCAAAAAACTTTTACAAAAAAACTTTTTACAAAACATGTACAGTGGAACCTCAGAGCTTGGGGACCAAGACCAGTCGCGAGTTCCGAATTTTCACGACCTTTTGATACGCCCCTTCCAACCCAGTAAAAACTCAAAGAACACTATACGTAATCGATTTAAATGAGTAAATAACACTATTTCACTATTTACATAATAAAAAATAGTTTTAAAGCATTTTTTAGACAGTTTTAATGAGAGAAACCTGAGGCGAGCGCTGAGGCCGCAAGCTCCGAGGTTCCACTGTATGTCTAAACATATTGTGAAATCTTAATTTAATTTCTATGGGGAAGAAACAAGCAGCACGGTTCTTTTTCCACAAATTGTATCCTTGATAGGCCATATTTCTTTGTTATATTATAACTAGTTATATAATTTCATTATTTCATTTTGCACTTCCATGTAGAAATTCACATGTTTATTCTCTGATTTGCAGAACAATAGCATTGATATTGAACGTGAATGCGTCCTAAAGGGACTTTGTGTGTACTTGAATGAAGAGCCGGAGAAGCTGGTGAAGGAATACATGGTATGTTGTTATACCTTTTAGCTTCAGTAAGGGAATAGTCTCTGTGATAATTTAAGGGTGTTCCTTGTGGGTCAAATCAGTTTTAAATATGTATAAGAGAGGCATTTCAAAGATCTGGTTATATTTTGTGATAATTTAACTCTTAGCTATTGTACATTAATATGTTTAACATGTTATGAAATGTGATGAGGTGGGATGTAATTAACATCAGGGTTTAAAAGCACTTATTTATTTTTTTATAGGCAGATGATGTAAGCAGACACACAGCCATGGAAGAGACCCTCTTTGGCATCTATGTTGTTCAACATGAAGGTGATGAGTTTACTGATGACTGTACTTTGTAAACTGGGGAATGTACCTTTTGCATTGGCCATATTGTTTGCCTTAGTATACTCTTTAAATCTATGCTACCCTCCAGAACATAAATATACATTTGAATCTTTGCAGAAAATAATTTTATAGCTGAATGGTAACAGGCTTTCTGCAAACATTCACGCTCTTAAAACAATTCTGTTGCGTTGAAGATTGTCCACTTCAAGTGAAGTGAATATTATTTAATCATTTCTTTCTTAAAGGTTTAAGGTCACTGACATTTTATGGGACAGGTCTAATTATTTGAGGTGGGGTGTTATAAAACATTTAAAAAATGAAATGTTTTTTTACATGCAGTATTTTTTTTTTTTTCTTTCAGATTTTATCATTTTATAGTGGTTTGCTTTAAAACAATTTTAAGTTGAAACAATACCAAGTACTATGGTTCATCCATATAGTTATAAAAAATAACAATTTTGTATAAATAATTTTGTATTTCTTAAAAAAAAAATAAAAGTACTATGTTTCATGTTTTCAAGAAATTTGTAATGTAAAAACCAATAATGGTGTGCACTTATGTGAATCATTGCCCTTTGTTAATTACATTTGATGACCAGTGGTTTTGTGTTCATATTTCTACACTTAACACCAAGTAGATTTTGTGCTTTAAACTTTTAATGTAAATTTAAATGCAATACTTTACTTAGAATGTACTTAAATCAATCATGGAAAGTATTTTCATGTGATTCACTGGCTTTTTTTTTAGCATTACCTAATTTTTTTTGGCCAACTTGTTTAACTGTGGTTTTAATTACTTAATACAATTGAGTTGGATCATCACAAATAAATTAAGTATAACTAAACATTAATAAAAAAGTTGAATCAACACCAACCCAGCTAAAGCAAATTAAGTTGGAAGGAAACTTTGCAAGTAAGTATAATGGAGACTAAAAAATTAAGTTGAACCAACTTAAGTATAACAAGTTGGCTGAAAATAATTGCTTTGTGTTTAAAATAAGAAATTTAATGTGTGTGTGTGTGTGTGTGTGTGTGTGTGTGTGTGTGTGTGTGTGTGTGTGTGTGTGTATATATAGATATAGATATAGATAGAGCAAAATTAAAATGGCAAGAATGTACTAGTCTTAAAAACCAAATAATTGCTCAAAAATATTTGCAAGAATTATTAATGTACATCTCTCCCTACTACTATCAATCATGCTTCCATTTATGGGCTTGTCAGCAACATTGTCATGATTTTTTGATAATGTTGCATAGTATACAGTGCTGTATACAAGAAATCCACATACGTACATTTACCTGTTTTTAGCTTTTCCCCAAACAGTTCCCTGAACTGAAAGTAAATGAATAAACAGAGTGCATTTGTTTACTTTTTGCTCATTTCCTGACTGTTTTTTTTTTTTTTTTGTTGTAAAGACCATGAAAAGCTTGATATTCTGATGACTTCTAATTTAGTCTGGTACCAAAGATGGCTTCTTATACTCACAAGCCAACCCCAATAGAGTGTAATTTATTAGATGCTTAAAAATAAGACGGAGCAGGCTAACAGAAGCTAAAACAAACACTACAATATGAAGTTTATTTGCTGACACTTGATACCGTGAAAACTAGTATCTTATCTGACAACTGATAACTGACACTTGATACCTACCATGTGATATCTAACACGATATCTGAAACCTGATAAATGATAGATATCTGACACATAATAATGGACATCTGATATGTGACAACTGATATTTACATTTGTAGCATTTAGCAGATGCCCATGTCCAGAAAAAGTGTCTATAAATGAATAAATCTACATCAGTATGCTTTTTTTATTTTTGTAAAAGACAAGGCAAACCTAGAAAAGTGAAAGTGTAAGCGTTTCAGAAATAGATGGGTCTTCACCCGTTGCTTAAAATTAGCACTGTTTGGACATCTAGGTGAAATTCATACCACCAGCTTGGTGCCAGAACAGAGAAGATCCTTGAGGTATACTTACCTCTTACCCTAAAAGTGGTGCAGTGCAAAGAGGGACGAGGTGAAGATTCTAGAGGAACATTTTCCAACGTTCCTTCAGAACCTTGGTGCTACATAAAATAAAACAGCATAAAGCTACATAACAGAACACAGAGCTAAGGAGTAAAGTAAAGTACATTATGTGCAAACTGATACAAACAGTTCAAGACAAGACAAATACACAAAACAAAACAGTGCTGCCAGTAAACCTACTGTATAATATATATATATATATATATATACAGTGTGCAATATATAATGTGTGGTACGAAAGACATGTATGTGTGTAATGAGTGTGTGTTTGAGTTCAGATTTGTGGCAGCTCAGTAACACACAGTTGAGTAAGTGTGTGCATGTAAGATTCAGTTCAGTTTTGTGTGTTGAGGAGCCTGATGACTTGAGGGGAAAAAACTGTTGCACAGTCTGGATGTGAGGGCCCGAAATGCTTTTTAACCGCTTCCCTGATTGTAGGAGCATGAAAAGTGTGTGAGGGGTGTGGGGGATCGTCCACAATGCTGCTGGCTTAGTGAATGCACCGTGTGGTGTAAATGTCTGTGATAGGGGGGAGAGAGACTCCAATGATCTCAGCCGTCCTCACTATCCTTTGTAGGGTCTTGCGATCTAAGACAGTTCAGTTCAGTTCCCAAACCAGGCAGTGATGCAGCTGCTCAGGATGCTCTTAATGGTCCCTCTGTAAAACGTGGTCAGGAAGGGTGGAGGGAGATGGGCTTTCCTCAGCCTTTGCAGAAAGTAGAGGTGCAGCTGGGCTTTCTTGGTGATGGAGCTGGTGTTGAGTGATCAACTGAAGTTCTCCGGCAAACACCAAGGAATTTGATGCTCTTGATGATCTCTACGGAGGATCAATCGATGATCAGCTGTTGCACCTCCTCTCTGTATGCTGACTTGTTCTTGCTGTTGAGACTCACAGATGACACTGTGAACTTGATGAGGTGGTTTAAGTTGTGCATTGCTACACAGTCGTGAGTCTCTGAGGTAAGAGGGTGCTGATTTATTTTTGGCTTTGTAGGCAAGCAGTAGTGTTTTAAATCTGATGCATAGAGCTACCTGAAGTCAGTGGAAGTAGCGCTGCAGTGGGGTGTGGTGGGAGAACTTGGGCAGGTTGAATACGTCACACAGCTACATTTTGGATAATTTGCAGTGGACGAATAGTAATCAGAGGAAGACCTGTCAGGAGAGAGTTGCAGTAGTCTAGTTTTGAAATGACAAGAGACTGAACAAGCACCTGAGCAGACTGTGTGGACAAAAATGTTATATTTCTGAGAAAATGGTGATATCTGATTTCTCATAGTTGACAACTGATATCTGATACCTGACAAACAACATCTAATGTCTGGCGGGGCAATGTCCACAGATTGTGTATGTGCTCTGTTATGAACACTTGCCAAAGTTGTTCTTTGCGAGATCCAGTTAATTCCAGAGCAGTTCAATAAGATTTGGGTCCAGTGACTTGTCAGAGCAATCCATGCTAGATAACCCTTCAACCGAATGTTTGCTCTCTAAAATAAAGCTAAAAAGCTTGGACATATGCTTTTGGTCATTCTCTTGTTGTATGGTGAAGCTAGTTCCAGGCATAGACAAAATTAAATAGTGTTGAATGGTAGCCATGCTGGTTCAGTTTTCCTTTTACCCGGAATTAGTCTCCAACCTTCCCTGTTTCACCTCCATGTTTGACTGTTGGTACATAAGTTTTTCTGTGAAATTAAAAAATGTCAAGAGCTATCTTCCAGTCATATTTTCCCAATTTTGTGTGTTTTTGCCTGGTAGATAGATATATCTACATTTACTATAATACATTGATCCCCAATAAGCAAGACAT
The DNA here is from genome assembly GCA_024362625.1 of Silurus asotus. Classification (NCBI taxonomy): domain Eukaryota; kingdom Metazoa; phylum Chordata; class Actinopteri; order Siluriformes; family Siluridae; genus Silurus; species Silurus asotus. The sequence continues at coordinate 727,194 of MU557501.1, forward strand.
AAATGACAGTGGTATCATCTACAGTAATCTCATGTTACTTAAATAGACAAATGTTTTTGGACACTTGACCATAAAATTCATTTCCAACATCCCATTTTACATGTATTCCCTATTTGCTGTTATAATAACCTCCACTTTTCTATTAAGATATTCTTTAGATTTTGTGCTTGTGACAATTTGTGCTCATTTAAACACAAGGAAATCAGTAAAATCAGATACTGATGTAAAGTGAGGAGGTCTGGGGTGCAGTCAGTTTTACCCAAAGGTATTCAGCAGAGTTGAGGCCAGAGCTTTATAGCAATCAACTCAAGATCTTTCACTACAACCCATGTAAAACATGCCTTTATTAAGGTTGCTTGTACACAGGTTAAGGGAAAATGTAATGGCAACACATACAAAGACATCCTGATCAATTTGGTGCCTTCAGCTTGTGGCAACTGCTGGTGATGAGGCACATATGGCTGGAAAAGTAAGGTGTTTCAAAACCTTTGTCTATAAAGTGTATCTTTAGGCTCTTCAGCTGGGGCCATACTCAGCAGCAGCGAGTGGTTTCCAAAGTAGGGCATCAAGATGGATAAGGCAGGTCCAGGGAGCAGAAAGGGTCATGGTCATTGCTATCTCAGGAGTAGCATGTGTAGCTTGACAAAGACAAAGATAGTGTGTGTGTGTGTGTATGTGTGTGTGAGAGAGAGAGAAAGAGAGAGAGAGATTAATAGGTATGCTTATTGACACGCAGTGGTTAAGGGCAATGTACATTGTGAGCGTGGTTTTCAAAGTAGGGCATCAAGATGGATAAGGCAGGTCCAGGGAGCAGAAAGGGTCATAGTCATTGCTATCTCAGGAGTAGCATGTGTAGCTTGACAAAGACAAAGATAGTGTGTGTGTGTGTGTATGTGTGTGTGAGAGAGAGAGAAAGAGAGAGAGAGATTAATAGGTATGCTTATTGACACGCAGTGGTTAAGGGCAATGTACATTGTGAGCAGAGTGTAAGACTAGCTACCAAAGCTTAAAAAAAAGAGAAAACCATATGTTAACACAGATATGAAAGCACGCTAAGACAGCCATACCACCATCAACAGAACAGCATCTAAACATTCCAGTTTACCAAAACAATCTATGTCCCCTCCAGGTCTGTTCTTGTAAAACAGTTTGTTTTGTTTTTTACAAAAGGATTAATAAACAAATATGCTATCAACCTAGATTTTAAAAAGTCTGTATCTGAGTGACAAATAGTGATTGTAAGGCTAATCTATAAATGTGGGTCTTTGTAAGAGAAAATTGTGTCCCTAGGTCTTGACTTTATTATTCTACTGTTAATACCAACAAATGGCCTGCACCTTTAGATCAAAGTAGGCATAGTGGATCATAGAAAACCAAAGATTTGCTTTGGTACTGCAGCATTTAGCTTTATATATGTCAGTGATATTGTAATCACTGGGAAATTTGATTTTGAGTCAAGACAATGTGAATAAATACAGAGGTGATACGCTCACTTCTTGAAAGGACTTTTACTAATGTAATCTGGACTAACTGGAGCTTGTAAGTCTGCAGTAAACTGTAGCACTTAGAATCTTAGTGTTATGCACTTATTAAAACATCCAGACAATGATGCATCACATTAATCAAACCTAGGGGTAACAAATACAAGCATGAGGAGTTTTTCTCCATCATATTTCTAAAATAAAAAATGGCTACTCTAGTAATTTTATATACATGCACTTTAAAGAAAGGCTGAATTTAGTAATTAGAATTTTTTTTCCCAGAACGTTTCCCAACCAGAAGCCCTGGGTGGATAAAACCATCCGCTGCCTACAACACCGGGCTCGCCATCGGGAACATGGATGAGATCAAAGCTGCATATTACAGTGTGTGTAGTGTGGTGAAGGAAGCAAAGCGACGCTACGGGAGGAAACTAGAGTCACGGTTCCAACATGGTGGCTCTAGGAGCCTGTGGCAGGGACTAAGAAACATCACACACTATAAAACACCATCTTCCAGAATGTTGAATGTGGACGCTTCTCTGGCAGACAAGCTAAACACCTTTTACACTCACTTCAAAGCTAACCATACTAGCGGCACCAAATGATGTGCAGAAGGTATTCAGGAGAGTGAATACCAGAAAGGCAGCAGGAACAGATGGCATCACAGGTCAGGTTCTGAAAGCCTGCACTGACCAACTAGCACCGGTGTTCACTGAGATATTTAACCTCTCCCTGGAACAGTCTGTTGTCCCCTCATGGTTTAAACAGTCCATCATTGTTCCTGTCCAGAAGAAGCCCCAGCCCGCCTGCCTCAACGACTACCCCCCTGTAGCCCTGACCTCAGTTGTGATGAAGTGCTTTAAAAGACTGGTCAGAGACTTTATTACTGCATCACTAACAGACACACTGGATCCTCTCCGGTTTGCATACCGCCAGAACCACCTGGACTACAGAAAAAATAATTATGCAAAAATGCTGTTTGTGGTCAGTTCTGCGTTCATTCGGCGCTGAAACCAGGAAACACCCAGGATCAAGTACTGGACCTCTCTCTCCATCGTCACTCATTTCTGTATAACTTTTTTTGCACTATTATGACACCTCAACTCTGGACTTGAACAGCACAGTGCCACTTTATATCACATCACACTGCACATGGACACTTTAAGAACAATCACTTAATTACTTTGATTTGTACTTCCAATATCTGCCATATTCATTCATTTATATACATATATTTTCTATAGTTTATACTTTTTATTTATTTACTTATTTTTTTTATCCTTAAATTGAATTCCTGTTTTTATGCTTAAATTTTGGACAGTCATACAAAGCATTTCTCTGCATGTCGTACTCTGTATGTATGTGTATGTAACAAATGAAATTTTCTAGATCCTAGGAATCTAGAGAAGCATATTTTTACACTATATTGCCAAATGTTTGTGGCCATCTGGTCATAAGTATTGAATGTGCATTTTGAGTATACAGGCTGAACAACCAGAGGTGGCAAAAGTACACACAACCTTTACTTAAGAAGAAGTACAGATACTCATGTTTTAAAATACTTGGGTAAAAGTTGAAGTACTGATTAAACTTTTTTACTTAAGAAAAAATGTAAAAAGTTTTGTCTCTGACATGTACTTGAATAAAAAGTAGTTATTACTGCTACCTGTTTTAGCTGTTAACTGGACCTCACATCATTAGATAGATAGATAGATAGATAGATAGATAGATAGATAGATAGATAGATAGATAGATAGATAGATAGATAGATAGATAGATAGATAGATGGATGGATGGATGTGATAGCCTAGTGGGTTAATGTCAGGTTCCCCACAAAGATGAGTTTGAGAATTTGATTCCTGGTTGAGCTGGTTGCTGTGTTAGTAAATAAAATTTTTGGACCTTGTCCACTCTGAAAAAAATTCAATTCTGTCCTTTCTGTGTTGGATTAATTTCTTAATTTCCTGGTCTTTAATAAAAGATAACTCCACCAAAAAAAAAAAAAAAAACTTACTGTGCTGGCATGAAACAATAAACCCTCTAAAAAGCACACATCTAAACATGCTTCCCAGTCCGATTTCTTCCATGGTTCAGTGGGTTAAGGCTGGTGCCTTGCTGATGGTGAGATTTAGGGTTTGAATCTCGCTAGTTGCGATGTGGGTTGTGTTCCTGCTTCCCAAATCTTTCTTTAGCTTTATATTCTTGTGTTGATGGTTTAACAGTAGATAGACCTGCTCTTAACAACCCTCCTGGCCTGTCTTCCCTGATGGTTCAGTGGGTTAAATCAGGTTGCTTGCTTTTGGTGGGGTTCAGGGTTCGAATCCTGCTTTCTGTCCGCCAGTCATGATCAGGATTCACTTCCTCCATCTTTCTTTAGCGATATATTTTTGTTTTTAATGGGTTGAAAAGAAAGATAGACCTGCCATAAACAAGCTTCCTATTCTGTCCACACCAATGGTTTAAAGGATTAAGGTTAGTGTCTCACTGGTGGTGGGGCTCATGGGTTCGAATCCTGCTTTCTTCCTGTTATTTACAATGTTGGTTCAACTTGTGCTAATGAAATCTGTTTTCGCTTCCTACATCTTTCTTTATCGTTAAATTCTTGTGTTGATGGTTTGAAAAGAATGATAGACCTGCTCTAATCAAGCTTCCCGTCCTGTTTTTTTCTGATGGCTTAGTGGGTTAAGGCTGGTACTTTGCTAATGTTGGTGGTCAGGGTTTAAACCTGGCTTTCTGTCTGCTAGTCATGAGGTAGGTTAAATTCCTGATTCCTACATCTTCATATTCATGTTTTGATGGGTTATAAAGAAAAATAGACCTGCTCTAAACAAGCTTTCCAGCTTTGCCTTCCTGATAGTTCAGTGGGTTAATGCTGGTGCCTTGCTAATGGTGTGAATCAAGGTTATAATCCTGCTGGTCACGATATGGGTTTGCTTCCTATGTCTGTCTTTAGCATTATATTCTTGTGTTGATGGTTTGAAAGAAAAGATAGACCTGCTTTAAACAATTGTCGCAGCCAGTCCTTTCCGATGGTTCAGTGGGTTAAGACTGGTATTTCGCTGTTGGTGGGGTTTCTGGTTCGAATCCTGCTTTCTGTGTTTCTGTCTGGTCTAAATTTCTTGCTTTGAAGCATGAAACGAAGGATAAACCCCCAAAAAAAAGAAGGTGTGTTGTGGGACTTGATGGCTTTGTGGTAAAAGCCTTGCCTCTGAGCTCAGAGGTTGCTGGTTCGAATCTGGCTTGTCCCCACACTGGGTAAGCTGTGTGGACAGTAGTCTGTGGTGAGCAATGGAGTTGTTGACTGTGAAGACTTGCTACTTCACAGCCTCAGAAAAAGTGAGGGTGATAGGTTTTTGGCAGAATTTTTCCCTATATGCAAAACTAAGTCGATACTTTTTTGAACATTTTTGCTTCATAACCCCCTGTATTCAGCTTCTCAGACACCAGGGGGGCAGATGCCCGGATATTGTCCCCCTGTTTCAGGATACGCCCTCCGAAACCACATCCAACCTTCCACGCAGCCATTTCTGACACCTTCATTACTACAGCCACCGGAACCTTCCACACTCTTAACTTTGAGCCCTGGCCGGGGTTTGAACCGGCAACCTCTCAACCCAGAGGTAAAGCTCTTCCAATTGAGCCACAGGATCTCATGCAAGAAACTGATTTTTAGGACCTTTTTTGTTTCTTTTTAAAAACTTTTTAAACAATTTAAAGGAAAGCTAAGGGATGGGAATCAAACCAGGGGAGTCAGATAGCAGTGACCACGTCACTGACCATTACACCAACACAGGAGAGGCAAACAAGCCTTTGCTTATTGGACCCTTGGCTTTTTTATAATTAGAAGACCACTGTTTTCTTTTAGATCATGATGGTAGAGGTTTAAAACTTCTTCTTCCTGTACATTCTTTCAGTAACTCGAAGTCTATGAGAAGTGACTCAGGTACAAAAACTACATCTCCAACACCTGCACCACTGATATACCATGATTTACCAGCAACCAATTTTAATAATCTTTCATTGTTCTGTTTTTAAAAACTTCTTATATTGTTCAATATGAAACTAGAGGTAAGAATGGAACCAGGGAAGTCTTTCATCATAAATCACTAATGGCAATACTTTAAAACTCAAAACTTTGCTAGACATGTAAATAAGCAGGAAAGACAAAGACAAAGAGACACAGACACAGCTTTAGAAAGAGTGAGAAACAAATAGAGAGACAGCAAAAGAGAGACATATACAGTGAGACAGAGACATTTACTAAAAGAGACACAGAGACAATTGAATAGAGAAAATAGAGAGACAAAGATATAGCCACTTCCGGTTGGAAGTGTTTATCCCGAGCGACCCTTAATGATCTCATTTACATTTGCAGCATTTGGCAGACACCCTTATCCAGAGCGACTTACAAACGAGCAGGGGAGGGTTTTAGGACTATTCTCAAGAGCCAGCAGTTGCAGCTTGGTGGTGGTGGGATTTGAACCTGTGATCTTCTGATCCAAAGCCCAATGCCTTAACCACTGAGCTACCACCTGACCATCGCATTTGCTAAATGAGCAGTAGTGAGTTAAGAGCTTGCTCAGGTGCCCAAAACTGGCAGCTTGGAGGTGTTAAACATGTATCATATTTAGAGCATGTGATATATATATAAGTGATTAAATATAAAGGCTATATCAGTGCAGAGACGTGTGGACATCATTTAGAGCCTTTGCTATGTTTCCACACGGACAGTTAATGAGGTGATACCGGAGGGAATGCACCTCTTCAAGTCAAGTCAGGAAGCTTTTATATATACAGTGGTACCTCGACATACAAGTGTCCTAACATACGAGTTTTTTGAGATACGAGCGGTCACTCGGTCGATTTTTTGCTTTGAATACGCGAGCAAAAACTTCGCCAGAACGCGAAGATTGTGACGAAAATTAAGGTAGTGTTGCATTAGAGGGAAAATGAGAGCTGTTTCTTTAAGGCTACTATCTCTGGGTATTAAGGTCCAGAGTAAAATGCATTAAGGGTAGTGTAGTGCGGGAAAGAAGTGTGCGGGGTGGATGTTTTACCTGTATTATACTGTAACCCTGCAAATCTATCTTCATGAAAACAGGTAAAGTGGTATGGATCGGCTAATGTTGTCCATCTCATCATTCCACGAGCATGAACTGATGAGTTGTTACGCTGCCGCCGGGAAAAGTTCAAACGGATAAGTAACAATAAACAAAGAAGAAAAAGTAAAACATTTAAAGTTTAGGGATACGTAATGTGCATGCAGAAGTGATTAGTAAAAAACGAGTTTTCCCTCTGCCTCCACTTATCGCCCCCCCCAGCAAACTCACGCGCACACACACACGCCACCAGTGTTTTCATTACCTCAAGTCGTCTCATCTCCAAGGAAAATCCACTACATAAAACCTTATATCTTTACATTCTCTTTTATGTTTTTATACAATATTTGTCATTTATAAATACATGTTTCCTATTCAAAAACACGTAACAAAAACAACTGGGGTCGCATTTTGGGGGCTGGAACGGATTAATGGCATTTCAATTAATTTCAATTGGGAAATTTGCTTTGAAATACGAGCAATTTGACATACGAGCAAGGTTACGGAACGAATTAAACTCGTATGTCGAGGTACCACTGTATATATAAAATTATAGATATTTTACAGACTTGAATGATGTATTGTTTTTTATCTGTACGATCAATAAAGACAGTAATTTAAGTTTTTGTTGGCATTATGAGGGAAAAACCCACAAAACGCCACCCAGAGGGTAAATTGTGAGAATCATGGCGGATTTTGGTGTTTAATTTGAGACTCAGAAATAAAACAAAAGTTTACTGATTAAAAATATTTTTATCTGGAGTTAATTTATTTATTTTATATCTAAGTAAAGAAAGGATGTCGTGGATAAATGTATGTTTTGCCGAAGGTTTTATTTGGCCTCTTTTATATTTTGTTATTTAGTTATTTATATTTTTTGTATTTTTTAAAAACAGAAATGCGCACTGAATTGATCGCGCGTTAATAACATTTAGTGCCGTTTGAAATAATTTGACTTTTGACTGCCAAATATATATAAATACAAAACTAATTAAAAATGTTGTTACATAATAAATGTGTCCAGGCTGAAGATCCACATATAGAACACAAGCAGAGAAAAAAAGATGATGATCAGTAATGTGTCTGTTCTCAGTCATGTTTACATCACTAACTCCCTCTGTCTCATCCACATTAACCCCAAACTTCTTACTGCCTTCTGTGGTGAGTGAGAGTCAGGACTTTATACACCAGTGGATTGAAAAAGACGCGCAGTAACAGGAAATCAGTTGTTCAGCTGAAATCGGCACGTAGTGAAAATAAAAAAAATTATATTTCACCAAATCAATGGATTAAAACTAAAGTAACGAGTCTGTTTTGAAAATGTTATAAGTAGAAAGTACAGATATTTGTGTAAAAATGTAATGAGTGAAAGTAAAAAGTTGTCTGAAAAATAAATAGTGTACTGATACCAGAAAAATCTACTTAAGTACAGTAACAAAGAATTTGTACTCCGTTACTTCCCACCTCTGTGAACAACCACTATATAGAACACAAGCAGAGCAAAGATGATGATCAGGTAATCAGGAACGTTTGTTCTCAGTCATGTTTATATCACTGACTCCCTCTGTCTCAGACACGTTAGCCATACTTCTTGTTGCTTTCTGCCTTGCTTGTTGTTAGCTCCTTTGGCTAGCTTACATTAGTGGTGTATGATACATCAGTGGTAGGTTGAAAATGCTGTGCAAAACAGCTCGCAATAACAAGAAAGATAATTTTGATTATGTCAGCAAATAGATTAAAACTTAACTAACGAGCCTAGTTTGAAAATTTAAGAAGAAAGAACATGTATTTGTGTAAAAAAAAATCAGTTAATGTAAAAAGTTGTAAAGTACTAATACCAGAAATCTTTACTTGAGTACAATAAAAAAAGTGCCCGACCATCTGGATTTAAATGAGCAAATATGTAAGATCCCCCCTTTGGATAATTACTGCATGGATGATTATGATTAACTGATGCAGTGAGTAGCTTCTCGTTTCATAAACAACCTTGTCAGAAGACACCCTGAGGTCGTGGAAAAGGTGTTAATCTGTTTTAGAATGGTCAAATGATTGGCATGCACCAAGCAAAGAAAACATTGCTGAGAAATTCTAAAATTGGGTCAAGAATTGTCCAACACATTATTAAAAATGATAGTGGGGAACCATCTCCAAAGATGCAGTGAAGGACATCAGTGAGAACAAGACGTTTCTTGAAGCAAATGCCAAACAACATTTGAAACAGTATTAGAACAATATTGGTGTTGTAATTGTGTTTTATTGTCTTCCTATGTTTCAGGAGATAAGCATATAAGCTAACATACAAAAACTAAAAAAAGTAAACAACAAGCTGAAAAAAACATAGAAAATGGGGAACAGTTTAAGATTGAATTAGTAAATGAATTTGCCATATATTCTAATGTGCTATCCAGCTAATTTTACAATAATTCGATGTGTTCAGGTGTAAATTAGTAAAAAAAACTCTATAAAATATAAGAAGACATTACACCATCTGTAGAATTTGGAAATCCAGCACTACATTTGGATTTATTTGTATGCCTGAAGTTATGTTCTTCAGGATTATGGTCCCAGTTGACTAACAAATAAAGCACCAAAATAACATTAGTTCCAGCATATAGACGATTGCTAATAAAATGATTTAACTGTGATTTCATCCATTCACTGTAAATATTGTTGAATAATGATTACACTGTAGACAATCAGCAAAGGAAACACAGTCGAGATGATGATTATTTGTGAAGGTAGGCATCTAGCCACATGTCACCAGACTTCTTCAAAGACCTAAAGAAGAAAATTATTAAAATTTCTGTGTTAAAACGACATGAAGTCCCAAACAGTGTGCATAAAGTGCCATGCTTGATTTTCTTAAGACATTTTGGAATATAAATCAGTGTCCATAGAACTGAAAAATTACCTGACAATGTCACACCAGGATTCCCACAGGCCTTTGACCTGATATTTAATGCCATACTTCTCACAGAGTTCTCGTACTTGAGGAGCCGCGCGGCTATAGCTATGGCGAGGCATTGTGGGAAAGAGACTGTCGGGGGGTAAAAAAGAAAAAAATCATATAAAAGCACCAAACATGGTATATTGCTAATAATCATGAACCTATAAACATGCTGATTTACTAACTGGTGCTCAATCTGGAAGTTGAGGTGGCCGCTGAACCAATCATTGAATGAGGAATGCTCAATATTACAAGTAGCCTTCAACTAAAAAAAGAAAGAAAAAAACAACACAAAAGCACATATTAAATGCTCTTCCAGAGAGACTTCCTGGTCAACAAAGGATGCGTAACAAAAGTTTATCCAGTGGACATATGGGTGACTGGCTGATATGATTAAAGTGTATATGAGCAGCAAGAAAATATTGTTATAAATTGCTCTTAGCCATCATTAATGCGTTGGGAATATTGTGTAGCATGGTTTAAAATCCTCTTCTTTCTAGTAAAGCCTTACCTAATTGTACAGATTATTTTTGTGTATATACACACTTAATCACAGATTTGACTGCTTGTTTTTATCACATGTAGTTTTAAATTCAATGTAGATACTTGATACACAGATGTATGCAGCTATTCTACAGTACTTTCAATTGTTTGACTAATGTTGTGTACAGTGTGCACAAATGCCTGCTTCATTTGCCTATTGATTATGAGCTAGTAATTATAGATACTTAACCAACAATATACCTGCATAGTGAGCCAGTCATCATGTTTTTCATAGTCAATGTCCATGGGAATGTGGTTCATCTGGGTCACCCACACAAACCAGTGACTCTCTAGAAACCTGTAGATCCCACCAGTAACAAAAAGTATAATAATTCTTCAAAACTGTGATCAACTAAATACTAATCTGCTGTCTAAAATAAGGTACAAGTAGAAGATTTACGAAGTATTACCTTACAACAATCAGAAGCACTAAAGATCCTATCACTCCATAATAGGGAACATAACATGTGAGGAAACGTGTATAGTAGGAGAGATACCATGCAAAATCCTTAAAGAGAAAGAAAAATAATATTAGATAGTGGGTCTCAAGAAAAGTGTGGTGTATGTGTTTTGCTCTTTATTAGTGATAAAATGCATATTAAAAGTGATTGTCATGGCAACTTACCACCCAATCCCTTTGCATCACCATAGTTTGGAAAATGTGCATGTTAAAGTATAGTGGGATGAGCAGTGGGGGACCAACTGGATAAGAAAAAGAGAAAATAGCAAAATGTGACCAAAGGGTAATTAGTATGGTAAAGTTCTTAACAACTGTATTATTATGAAAATATATATATTTTTTTTTTACTGGTATACACAATTAACAATGAAGGACATACCCAAAAAGAAGTATTGGTGCTGATAGTTATAGGGCATATGCTTCAACTTTTTAATCCCATACTGTAACAAATAAGGATCGATATATGAAAGATTTAACAAGTAAATAACAAATAAATACATTTAAAAAAATATAAAACTTTAAAATCCAGTATGGCTACATCATTACTGTACAGACATTAATGTCATTCGAACACAGAATTCATTCGGATTACCTCAACAGGCAGGACGTTTCCCAAGACCAGTATTTTCAGCATGTTGATGTCAGGGTCCTTAGTGACCACATTGGGTTTAGCATGGTGTTGAAAGTGGCGATGGTTCCACCAATTTGCTGAAGCCCCCTATATTTTTTCAAACACATCACACATGGTTTGGAACAGTGCTGGGGAATGTCATACATTGTTTAATTTTAGACAGGTATGTTTTCATTTACACCAATGAGTCAAAGTGGCCAAAAATTAAGTGAATAACCTTAATTAACTCATACCAATAAAGCATATCAAGGTGTGGTATATATAATATGGTAAATAAATGGTCAGGTCTAAAGTGTTAGATGCAGGAGAAATGGGCAGGCATGAATAGTTAAGCAACTTTGACAGTAGACAAAATTGTTATGGACAGATAGGTAGGCTTGTGAAGTGTTCCCAGTGATCAGTGGTAAGACAATACTGACAGTCATGCTAGAGGGACAAACTAGGATATGGCATCTGGGTGTTGTGCACCCCCAATCTGTATTTGGGCCTGCATAACCACAGGCTCAGTCAAAATGCTCATGCCAACCTTTATTCACTGTCAAAAGTAGCTACAATGGGTACAAAATGTCTGACCCATGCAGCTCCACATTGTAATTTCTTTTAGGACTTATTACTTATTCATAGTGCTGAATACTAGAAGTCAACCCGATTAATCGGCACCAGTATTTGATTCTTAAAACTATGGGCTATCAGCAAAAATCAATACTGATAGTTTTTCCGGGTTGTGTTATACAGTATGAGAGCAGCCTCTAAAGGTAAATCACCGATGCCATGTACTGTTTATTCGAAGTGAATTTTTCTTCATTTTGGATGTATATGTTTTTATTTAGTTGGGGTGTTACTTTTTGTTTCAGTTTAAATGCACTTTTTTTCCCTCAATATTCATAAAAATAATGAATGTATTCATATTTATTTCATTTAGCACATTTTCATGATTCACATACCTTCAGATGTCCAATGACAAATTTGTGCAGCAGGTGATCCCAGGTGGAACTTTTAAAGACTGACAGGTGGCCAAAGTCATGCTGAAGCCAGCCAGCCTGAGCCTGCAAGGCAAAGGAAAAATAAAGATATATCATTTGTCAGCCATAATCTATTATATAACAGCTAACAACCAGAGTCATTTTTGGAAAAATCACATTCAGAAAAATACAATTCACATAATTAACTCTGCACATGCTCAGTTCAATCGCTACTGCACGTGTGAAAAAAGCAGCAAGCTGTAGCAAATATAGAAACTTTATAAGGAAAAGAAATTTTTAAGTAACAAAGTATTTTTTGTCATGCACCATTCATACAGATGATACATAGATAACAAGCAAAACATTTAACAGCAGCTATCCTACCTGTGAAACTGCCAGTGTGAGACATATTACAATTGTATTAATCCAACCATTGCCAAATGTCCAAAGGAGTGCTAAAGACAGGCCCTCCAAGAGCAGAATGTGGCCAAGATATAGTATAAAAAACAGTGGACTGGTGCGGAACAAGCCCTGTGCCTCCAAATTCTGACGCAAGGTCCGGAAATCTTCCATTAGAGCAGCCTGAGTTAGATAAGACACACGGACAGGGATTGAGAAATGAAGAATGATAAATACATGGTTAGCTTTATAAGCTTAAAGGTTTTATTAAAAACAGTTATATTTAAATATTATTAAAGTTAATAATATTTATATTTCTTCATTATTTAAGTAAAGTATATTACATTTAGGGTTATGGATGTAACTCTACAACTACTGTATATGGAGTGTAAAACCTTCAGGATTTGTGGAATATGTGGATTTTTCCTGTTTACTTGTTTCCTTGTAAATTACTAACAAAAAAGAATTATAGCTAGTGTGGGTCTGGGTATTATTCTACCGACTTGTTTTTGTTGTTCTTCAAATATTTAATTGTCCCTGTTTAATGGATTGGGAGATTATTTGTTGATTGTCATGGAATTTTCTTTGCTCAGTTGAGAATAATTTGCTCAGAAGTACTGGATGTTGTGAGTCCAGACAGACTTTATAAATAGAGTAACAAAGCTAAGGGATGTTTGCAAACATCATTTGGCTTTGGTACTCTTTTAATAAAGTCTATCTGCATTTAAAACCTCCAAGACTTCTGGGCAAATTATTCTCAACCGAGCAAAGAAAAATTCACAGCATAATCTTAAACTGCAAAGAAAAAAGAATGTAACGACCTCCAGTCAGTTCAACTGGGGCAAAATGCACCGTCACTATTAAGCAACAGGGGGCAGTAGATACAGAAGAATTATTTTAGCCCAGAGTAACCTCAGCCCTAGTCACATGCATTTTAAACCCCAACAGCCAATCGCTGAATTTGTACTTCTTGAACCTAAAGGAAAAGCTCACCTCACACCACCACAATCACTGCTTTCATTATTTTCAGGCCAACCAGCAGGCCAGATACAGATTCTATAGCAGACATTTTTCAGCAGTCCTTTAATGTGTTTGTATCCCACAGCAACTTTCAGCTTTAGACAAATAGTTAAATTCCTCATTTGCCATTTCCCAGTGCATGCTGGTCTGACAGTGCCAAAGGAAGGGCAAGCAAATACCTTTTATTTATTTATTTTTTTTACATATCTTCCAGCATGTTTATGACAGTGCATCTAGAACAGGACTATAAACCTATTCAGACCCTTTTCTGATTTAGCTCCTATAATTTTTTGAAATTTTTTGACTGTTGAATGTTTGAAACATTCCTTTAAAATGCACCTGTATGGTTAAAATTCTTCTTTTTTTTTTTTTTTTACTTTATTCATTTTCTACCCAATTTGATAAAGTACAAATGTCCATCCACTAGTCACCTCTTCATTATTATACTGTGGCTACCAACTGGGCTGAGAGAAGGTAAACACAGGCTTACTTTAAGAAATGCAAATCATTTTGAACTGCTGCTCATGCTCCATTACAGAAAGGAAAAAGACACAACTTTTCCCATTGAATATACAGTATCTCACAAAAGTAAGTGCACCCTTCACGTTTCAGCAACCATTTTAGATACAACCATTTTATATACAGAGTACAGATTTACTGTCCTCTAAAAATAACTCAACATACAGCCATTATTGTCTAAATAACTGCCAACAAAAGTGAGTAAGTGAACATGTCAAATCTGTGTCCAAAGCTTTAATATTTAGTGTGAGCACCATTTTTTATCTAGCACTGCTCTAATCCTACTTATGATGGAAATCACCAAAGCTGCACAGGATGTTGCACTTCACACTTCTCCATAATGACATTACAGAACTGCTGGCACATGGCACTTCTTCTCATTTCACTTGAGGATGCCCCACATGTGCTCAATGGGGTTCAGGTCTAGAGTCATACTAGGCCACTCCATCACATTCACCTTCAGTTTCCACAGCAAGGCAGTTGTCACCTTGGCGGTGTGTTTGGGGTCATTATCGTGTTGGGAACTGCTGTTCGGCCCAGTTTCTGAAGAGAGGGCATCATGTTCTGCTTCAGAATGTGACAGTACATGTTGGAATCCATGTTTCCCTCAATGAAGCACATCTCCCCAGTACCAGCAGCACTCATGCAGCCCCAGACCATGATGCTACCACCACCATGCTTGACTGTAGACAAGGCACAATTTTCTTGGCACCCCTGACCAGTGCATCGCCACATATGCTAAACACCATCTGAGCCAAACAAGTTTATCTTAGTCAGACCACAGGACATGGTTCCAGAAATTCATGCTCTTGAACAGGCTGCATTTAGCAAACTGTTTCCGGGCTTAACTGTAAACCAGCTTCAGAACAGGCTTCCTTCTGGAACAACGCTCATGCAAACCTACTTGTTGCAGTGCGCAGCGTATTTGTCTTTTGCGACCTCTAAAGCAATGCTGGAAGCAACAGGTGCCATGTTGAACATCCAGTGGTCAGTATGAGCATGGGTTAACCAACATACAGCTGTAATCACTTAGGGTGTACTAATCTAAAATATATCCAAGTTTTTTTCTATAGTATTGTCCCTTGAGAAGGTTTACTAAAATGGTTGCTGAAATATGAGGGGTGTTTTTGTGAGCTTCTGTATATCTACAGTTTTATATAACTGTGTTCTTCAAACTATGTGAAAAAAGTTTAGGAAAAATCACATAAGTGTAAGGGCCATGTGTATTATTATAGGTGTATCTTTTAGCCATATGGTATAATAATGTTTTTATCTTTATTATTATTATTATTTTATTATTATTATCATCTGCTTTATTAAATTGTTTAATGGCATTTATTGATAACAATCTGCATCATGTTACTGTCTATTGTGCAATCCCAACTTTCAAAGAGAAATTGATTTGAAACAATTGGATGGACAAATATTAATAAACTCAAAAATTAAGGTTAAAGCCTTTCAACGTCTGCAATTAAAATACATTTGTGTGGTGTGTAATTGCTGTTGTACATTTTTGCCATGGTCTTGACTGGGCTCTGAGGGTGCCAACTCTCCCAGCAGCAGAGGCTTCAGGAACTTTCTCACGAAACGTTGATCTGGATGGAAGGCCGTAAATGCATCCTGCACAAAGATTCACATTTACTGGCTTGTCCATAAAGTGCAATAATATTTATCCTATTGCTAAATGCTATTATGTGCATGTCAATATTTGCAGTGACCACAGTGTTGTTGAAAAAATATTTTTTACAGCACAGTCCGAACAGATGACTAATAGGTGATTGGTTACCGTTGCGTCTTCTCCAGCATAGTGCCCTAGAACTCTGCGTCCTCCAGGATGTCTTTTTGTCCACTCGCTCACATTGTATACTTTCCTCTCAATTACCAGCCATTGATCACCCCTGTGATTGTGCTTCTGCACCTCCTCCCAGGTGTACTTTGCACACGTACCGCTCTCTCCTGACCCCAGCTGCTGCCTGTGTCCTCCGCCGCCCATCTCTCTGTTAGCAATCAGACATCACAAGTTAGAAAAGTGTAAAGCCACTGAAGTTAGGCACCAGGCCCAGTCCTAAACACCCCCTTAAAAAATGGATAGATAGATAGATAGATAGATAGATAGATAGATAGATAGATAGATAGATAGATAGATAGATAGATAGGTAGGTAGGTAGGTAGGTGATTTAAGCTAAACCTAATTATACAAAATCTGATCTTGGTATAAAGGATATTCCTATTCTTTAACCAACCGGGCAGACCGACCTGTCGTGCTAAAAAGGAGTAAAAAAAACTCTAAAAAGTAAACAATTCACGTTAATTTTAAGAGACCTGTCTTATTTTCTCTTCTTTTTTTTGTATAGGTAGGTGATTTAAGCTAAACTTAATTATACAAAATCTTATCTTGGTATAAAGGATATTCCTATTCTTTAACCAACCGGGCAGACCGACCTGTCGTGCTAAAAAGGAGTAAAAAAAACTCTAAAAAGTAAACAACTCACGTTAATTTTAAGAGACCTGTCTTATTTTCTCTTCTTTTTTTTGTATTGCTCTTTAATAAAGAAAAAGTACTTCTTAGCTGATTAATAATCGGTAGATACTGGATTACTGAAACAATAGATACCTGCAGGCCTACAAAACAATTTACATATATAAGGAAATTTATTCATTACAAAAATTACAAAAAAAAAAACATTTTCTAATTTAGAACACCACCCATATAAACAAAAAGCATAATGAGACAGCTGGCCAGGATTGCTATTGAAGACTAAACAATAGTTTTCACGATGGAAAGAAAAGTACTTGTATGCCTCTTGTTTGTATATTTTGTTTTCGAAAACTTTTTTTTCTTTTACTCATGAGCTGTCTGATGCTCTTCTTTACAAATTCACACAAAAAAAAAGTAATTACTGGTAAATTACTTTCTATTTAAAAAAATAATAAAGTTATTGCATGCTATAAGAAGCAATGCACCTGATCTGAGAAGTCAAATAAAGATTTTTGGAGGTAGAGAGTTAGTCTTTACAGTATCCTGATTATTCTGGTACAAAGACTGAAACATTACAGAATACAGTAGAAGAATACAGGGCTTACTATACAGTAAAATGCAATAATTCAGAGATGTACTCACTAGTCAGGTTATCTCTTGTTTGCACTGATGTGCATTTACCTGTGCTCAGTCCTCCTTGATGTGTGTGTGTATGCGCGTGCACGGTGTTATCAGGTTCTCCGCTGCTCTTTCATATCGGCTCTCATCACTGCGCTCCTCTCCTGAGTTCCAAACGGATCGTTCGAGCGCTTCTACTCCAATCCGCGCGCGCGCCCTGCAGACTTCTGACCAATCAGCTCTCCTTACCCATTCTACCGAGTTTATTTTTCTCTCTCTCTCTCTCTCTCTCTCTCTCTCTCTCTCTCTCTCTCTCTCTCTCTCTTTGTTTGATTGGGAGTGTAAGAAAGTGTGCGACGGTACATAAAAAAGATATGAGTATGCATGCTTTTATGATTTGTTTTCTGCTCAGAGTGTCCTATAAAACAACTTTGCATCATGTCAAAATTTGTTGTTTGCTTTGTTGGCACAATCAAGCAAAACCTGAATGCAAAAAAAGCACGAGCAAAACGTGAATGCAAAAAACAAACAAACAAACAAACAAACTAAAAAAAACCAGGAATAACAGGTTATTTCTATTCTATCAATAGATAGATAGATAGATAGATAGATAGATAGATAGATAGATAGATAGATAGATAGATAGATAGATAATATGTTTATATGTTAACAAACTTCATGGATCTTTAGGCTGTTTATATGAAACCATCTTCAGCTGCACAGAGTGGCCTCTAAATAAAGAGAACTCTGTTTAGGGTCTCAGAAGAAGAAAAGGACAGCATCTCTAGTCACTTGTACCTCAGGAACATGTTTAACTCGACAGAGAGGTAGAGAGGTATAGAGAGAGAGAGAGAGAGAAAGCGAGAGAGAGAGCTTCTCAAAAAGAAAAATGGGTAGACATCAAAAGAAGCTAATATATATATATGAGAGAGAGAGAGAGAGAGAGAGAGAGAGAGAGAGAGAGAGAGTGTTTTTAATCTTAAGGATTCCTCTTTCATGCAGTTTTTTTTCTTGCCACTGTCATGCCTGGCTTGTTCAGTTAATTTACATCCATGATAAATTGGGCCTCATTTTTCATGCTGAATATGTTTGGGTTTGTCTCTGAAATCATTCATAACAGCATGCAAATAAAAATCCTGTAAGTGTAGAAAAAATAGCAATTTTCATTTATGGACATCATACTATTGTGCTTTTTACCTTTTACACTTTCATAAAATGATGTCTTTATATCATGTACTGTATTAGAAATCAATA
This sequence comes from Silurus asotus, assembly GCA_024362625.1. Lineage (NCBI taxonomy): Eukaryota > Metazoa > Chordata > Actinopteri > Siluriformes > Siluridae > Silurus > Silurus asotus. The sequence continues at coordinate 745,606 of MU557501.1, forward strand.
CATTCATAGCGAGTGATTAATGTGTGATAACAATCAGCATATTTGAAGCATCAGTGAGCACAATGTACCTTGCTCTTAATTTCTAAAGAGGTGATTTGTCAAGAGTAATAAATTTGTCAGACGAATAGATGGTCAGAGTTTGAGGCGGTTTTCGTATTAGAAAGTCATGAACAGGCTTAAGTCTGGACCATGAATAAATCATATGTTAAAAAATAGATACATGTTTTTCCCCACCATTATTCTTTTAAATGAAAAATTATTTAATTATGTAAAGTTGCATAAATGGTATATAAAGGTTGTGTATTTGAGTCCTTCCATGGAACTTTCTTTCAGGTGAATATGCTTATTGGTCTTTGACACAACATCCTTGGATCCTGAACATAGTTTCTTTTATCACTTATAAAATGTATTACTTTTAATATTAATTGGCCATGACAATACCTTCATATAATAATATACTGTACACATAGACTAATTTCTGTAAAACTCAAGGTATTGCTGCACTTTTTTATATATGAATAAACTGTCAGTTGTAATAACTAAAGAACTATTAAATATATACAAATCATTCATCAGTCATCAATCATCCTTTTTCAACAAGACAGAAATTCTTACACTAGGTCAACATGCAGCTAAAATTAAACTGTTTGATTGCATAATATCTCTGGACAGCTGTGGTTTGATTATTGACTTTTTCATTTGCAACTTATGTAATATTGCTAAAAAGGCCTCTTTCATAACTGCAACTACAAGAAAATAAATAATAATAAATAACGTCACTACACAATACAGAAAAACTACTTCAGGCTATTTGTTGGTACCTTAATTGGAGAAGACTACAGCATGAAGCAGAGCTTTCTCTTACAGAGCCCCAAAGTTATGAAATATCTTTTTTAATTAGTGTTAGGAGTTAGTTTAGGGGTCACACAGAGTCTCAGAATTCTTATCAAAGTTTTCATATTTTTAGTCAAGCATTTTGTGAATAGTTTTTTATTTTTATTTATTTAATAAAGGAACAGACCGAGAAGGTTCATGGCATGGGTTTTGATTGCTGTCAGATGCCTACTATCATAGCTTCAGGTCTAAAAAATGATTTGTTGGAAGTAGAAACAATAGGCAAGTACAAGGGTCTAAATGACATTGCCAAATTTCAATGACTAAACATGTGATCTCATTTTGATTGCTGGCAACAGCAAAATATCTTCCCAATATGCGGTGTTTAGGACCTACCTGAAGTGGTCCAAGGAAGGACAATCAGAGAACTAATGACAGGGTCATGGGCACCCGTTGCTCATTAATGTGCATGGGAATTAAAGACCTCCTGTAGCACAAATTGCTGAAAAATTTGGTGGATATTTCAAAAAAGTTATCAGATCATAGCGCATCACCCCTCTGCTGCATATGGGGCTGTGTAGCCTCAAGCTGGTCAGAGTGCCTATGCTGACCCTTGTCCACTGCTGAAATCACCTCCAAAGGGCATGTGAACATAAAAACCTAGACCATAGAGCAACGGAAGAAGGTGACATAATCAGATTAAGTGTGTATCACATACTTGGAGAAGACTATATTAATAAAAATATATTTTAATTAGCCTTTCCTAAAAAATTGTTAATAACTCACATAAAGATCATTTTATATTGTTAATTTTGAAAAATATATTTCCACCATAGTGTTTTTCTGTCTACACTGAAACTATTGCAAATTATTATTGCTTCTAAATATAATTTATTATATTATGTAGCCTTTCATAAATAAAACCATTAAATATAATTCAATCATATTCCAGTGATGTACATTACAGCCCTGTAATAATTTTTATACATTGTCATTCGAACCACAAAACAAATTTGAATGAAGCAGAATTGATTGGTGCCTGGGTCGTTTTTCATTGGTTCAGCCAGATGGTATGAGAGTGACACCGATATGATGTTATCAGTAAACACTGCCCACTGTTTTGATCTTCTCTCTAAGCTGGTTTTATATAATGTTATCCTCAATTGGACTTGCCAATCATTTCAGCTTTTGTTACAATTCAAGAGATTGCAAATAAACCTATAGTTTTCAATGAACAATAATGATTTTACAATGTATGTATTTCTAATGCATTTGTATATTGAAACTCCCCTGATGTCAGATGCCTACTATCCCTGTTATTACTTTCATTTGTAGAATTGCTCTAAAATGCAAATGTTAATGACAAAATCAATGTCTTAAAAGTGACTGCATCACATAAAAATGAATGAAATTGTGTAAAATGTCATTGGTACAAGGTCTGCCAATGAACATGCGGCTTGGCAGAGAGGACGATTGTGTGCATGACCTCATAAGGTGCTAATAGTTCAATCCCTTTCATTTTATTCACTGATAACAGAGCTCAGGTCAGTTTACCACAAGCTGCTCTTTGTACTGCTAAACTTTAACAAGCTGTACTGTCATCCCAGGAAATATTTACTGGTTATAGTACTTGTTGGTACTTGCTGTTTAACTTGTAAAAACATTGCAGTTAATTGTCTACAGTGCTTTGTTTGTATGTGTTTTTTTTTCTTTCCCATTAATGCATTGACTTAACTTCCAGTGTGTAATGGTATCTATTTTAATAATGTAGAAGACAGTTTATTTATTTTTTTTCAAGATTATTTCATTACAACTGTCAATGGTTTAATTATGCAGCAAGTAAAAAGTCAGTTCTCAATGTTCAAATGTAGAAAGCAGGGAAAATTGGTACATGTGGATCTTATTAATCTTATTGGCTTTAGCAGAAACCCCATTTTGATTGCTAGAGGACTAAATCATGGTATCTCCAAAACAACAGGTCTCGTAGAGTGTTCCCAGTATGAAATATGTGGACAAAAGAAAAGGGTTATGAATGCCTGAGGTTCACTGAACCCAGAGAAGAACTCAGTGGCGGGCCATGCATTTCACACCTAGGCCTTCAGAGGTGTCCTAAGTAAAACAATCCTCCTCTTAACACTATCATTAAGCTATAGAAACCATCAATATTATACAACCCCAATTCCCAAAAAGTTTGGATGCTGTGCAAAATGTAATTACACAGGGCCATGTTTACCACTGTGTAGCATCACATCTTCTGTTTGTATACATCTGGGAACTGAGAAGGCCAGTTGCTGAAGTTTTGAGAGAGGAATGTTGTCACATATGTGTATGATACAGGATTCTAATTGCTTAACAGTTCTAATGCCCTTTGTTGTATTTTTCATTTCATGATGTGCCAAAAGTTTTCAAATGGTGAAAGGTCTAGATTGAAGACCAGTTCAGCACCCAGACTCTTCTTATACAAAGTCATGTTATTATAATACATGCAGTATGCAGTTAGCTTTGTCTTTCTCAAAAATGCAAGACCTTCCATGAAAAAGACTTTTTCTGGATGGAAACATTTTTGCTTCAAAACCTGCATATACAGTACCATTCAGCATTGATGGAGCCTTTCAAATGTGCAAGCTTCCCATTCCACAGGTACTATGCACACCGATACCATCAGAGATGCGTTTTTTTTCTGATTCTGATTCTGATATAAAGTCAGATGATCCCTTTCATATTTAGGTGGTATCAATGGTTTTCAAAAATGAATTACAATTTAGATTTTGTCTTACCACTGAAAAGTTTTCAGCACTGCTTCAATAGATTTTAAATGAGCTATGGCCTAGAGAGGATAGCAGTGTTTCTGGATCATGTTCACATATGGATTCTTCTTTGAATCTTAGCACTTTAACCTGTATTTGTAGATAACATAGCAAACTGTGTTCACAGACAATAATTTCTGGAGGTGTTAATGAGCCCTTTCGAAAAAATTGCAATACAGAATCAGGACTGTTTTAAATGCAGTGACACCTGAGTGCCTAAAGATCACGGGCAACAAAGTCAGGGAAAAACATCACCAAAACTGCAGGTCTCACATTTCCAGTATCCACTATACAGTAAGTAAAATAGGTGAACAAAAGACAGGGTTATAGGTGCCCAAGGCTTACTGAACTCACAAAAGAACTCAATGGCAGCCCATACATTTCACACCTAGGCATTCAGTGGTGTCCTACCTGAGTAAAACCACATCTTAATACCATTATTATGGCAACATAGCTATAAAAACCATCAATATTTTACAACCCCATTTGCAAAAGAAACTCAAACGCTGGACAAAATGTAAAAAAAAACCCAATTCTATGATTTGCAAATCTCATAAATCTACATTCTATCCCACCCCAAAAAAACTCACATATGAAATGTTTAAACTTATATATACTATTTTAAGGAAAAATAAGGTAATTCTGAATTTGATAGCAGCAACATGTCTCAAAAAAGTTGGGAAAAAGCCATGCTTACCACTGTTTAGCATAGCGTCTTCTGTCTGTATACATCTGGGAACTGATAAGACCAGTAGCTGAAGTTTAGTGAGAGGAATGTTGTCTGGCATTGGTGTTTTATACAGGAGTCTAGCTGCTCAACAGTTCTGGGTGTCCATTTATTTTTTATTTAATGATTTGCCAAATGTTTTTAAATGGTGAAAGGTCTAGACTGCAGGCAGGCAAGTTCACCAGCCAGACTCTTCTACTACAAAGTAATTTGTAATATATGCAGTATGCAGTCTTTCTCAAATTATCAAGGCCTTCCCTAAAAAAGACGTTTATGGATGAAAGCGTTTGTTGCTCTGAAACCTGTATATACAACGTTCATCATTTGATGGAGCCTTTCCAAATGTGCAAGGTGCACATTTCACAGGCACTAATGGACTCCTATGCCATCAAAGATCTGGCTTTTTTTAACTGAGTGCTGATAACAAGCCAGATGGTCCCTCTCCTCTTTAGTCTGGATGACGTGGTGTTGATGGTACACTTTACACAAGCTTTCTCGCAGTGAGGTTGGCAGTGTTTCTGAATCATGTTCACGGATCATGTGCCGCCTTCTTTGCATGATAAACATTTAACCTGCATTTTTGGATGAGATCGCAAAATATATTCACAATCAATGATCCAATGCAGTGACGAATCATAACTGTTTGAAATGCAGCACCAACTGAGACCCTAAATATCACATCTTGTCCCTTGTGCACAGATTTTATTTAAAATTTTAATTACAGTATGTACTGTAAATGATGAGATATTCAACTGTTTTGCTGAGGAACATTATTCTGAAATGTTCCACAATTTATAGACACAGTCTTTCACAGATTGGTGAATCTCTGCACATCTTTTACTCAATTTTAATTAATTTCTTCTTTTCTGTAAACCACTGTGAAATGTTAAAAACAGCTATTTAATCCAAACAAATATATTTGAACCTGTGCAGTTTGCTACAGATGCAGTTTGCAAGCTCTGACTAGTGCACTCTCTGACCATCCAATTGAACGACTGTAAATGTAATCATATGCCTTCTGGATGACCAGAGGTTATAACTTAAAATCTGTATGTTTAAAGCAACAGCTCCAAGCAACATAGAGTTCACCCTATAAGAACCCGCAGTGCTGACTGTGAAGGGTTTACTGCAGATGCCCTGGCAACATGTGATGTGATGGCTGAAATCTGATTGGATAGATACTCTAACCAAACTTCGTAAGGAAGTTAGGAATTTTTCCAAAAAGTTAGGAATTAGAGCAAGAAAGAGGAATGCTCTAAAATGAGGAGAATAGACTATTTGGATTTTAAGCCAGGAAAGAAGGCCAGTGTTCCTTCATCGGGCATGTGAGCATCAAAATGGTTGATGCAGAAATTAAAGATGGTGGCCTGGTCTGATTGATCACATTAAATATTATGACTTGTGGATGACTGGGTACATGTGCATCACTTAGTTTGCAAAAAAAGATGGCACCATACAGGATGCAATATGGTGAGATCACAAGCTAGCAAAGGCAGTGTTTTGCTATGGGCAATGTTCCGTTGCTTTCTGTTCTGGAATCCAGGGGTCTGGCTTTCATGTGGATGTGCCTTTGACACGTACCACCTACCTAACATTGTTGCAGAACAAGTACATTCTCTTTTAACAGGATGACATACCCTGCAACACTGCCAAATATGTTCAGGAATGATATGACTAACATTACAAAGAGCAGAAGGGGGTTGATTTGACCTAGGTTTCAATCCGATTGAGCATCTGTGGGATGTGTTGGACAGACAAGTCCTAACTATTGAAACCCCACCTCACAACTTATAGGAAAAAAACACCTTCTTGTTTGGTCTATATTTCAACAGTCAAAGCAAATTTGCTGCCATAAGAAGAACCTACACAATATTTGGCAGTTTTTTTTTTAAAGCTTTAGTCTAATAATACATTTATTGTCAAACCTTGCAGCTAAAAAATAATTTAAATGGAAACTAATTTATTTAATTATGTTCTCCTACAATTTTATTTTCCACTGTATGATGTTCAATGAGCTTGTTGTGTTGGTCGCCAGCAGAGAGGGTGTGCACTCCACCAGTTAACAAACAAATTAATCCATTTGCTTAGTGTACCTGGTACCTTTTATCAATAAGCATGACCAAGGACCTGCTGCTTTCACAGAATGGGTTTTTGGACTGATATGGGACATGGCTTACTACTGTCTTTATTATTATTATTATTGTTATTATTTGTATTATTATTATTTTCATTATTATTATTATTATTAGTAGTAGTAGTAGTAGTAGTAATTAAACAACTAGATAGCTAAATGGTTTGGGTAATTTTTGTGTTATATGTAATTATAAACAACAAAAGCAGATGGGCTTTATAAAGTAAAGACTATGTACTTTAAAAGTAAAGACTATGTAGTTTATCAAGTTTACAACTACAAGAAACAAGAAATTATTGAAATTGAACTTCAAAGGACATGACAGTTATCATTTCTATTTATCTATATAAAGATATATAAGATATAAAATCATGTGAAAATCAAAGTACACCATCAATTTAAATTATATGGTTCGGACATATAAATCATCTGGGCCGCTGCATGTCAAGAATTAGTTAAACACTACCTCAGATGAACAATAAGACATGAGAAAATAACAATTTCATTATTCAGCTTACAAAAATAAAGCCAAATTGGAAAAGCCATGTATGAAAAACTAAATACACTTTTACTGCTTCCATAGGATTTAAGAGGCTCAATAGAGGCCAGGTAATGCTAATCCAGCATTTTTATTTACAGACCTGCATACAAGAGTAGTAATGATGTCCATGTCCTATTGAATTAATTATTAGGAGAGGTGCTAATATGGGTGTTGATAAAAAAAGAAATCAACTGGAATAGGGTAAACTAAAGTCGCTCCAGCCAGACAAGGGTGCAGGTGTATGCAAATGCATTAATAAAAACTGGGTGGCTGTAGAAAGTGTGTGAGTTTGAGAAAGTGTATCCCATAACATCTAGGTTTATTCTGCAAATTGGAAGTTTGTGGTTTTGTTTGATATGGCAGTATTAAACTTGTGTGTAAAGGTAGAAAAATTCTAATGTAAATGGGTATTAAAGGGGTATATTTTTATTTATATTTTATTTTTATATCCTTTATTTTAAAATCCAAACAGTTTGTTTTACGAAAGTTTTATGTATGTTCTATTTTTTGTTTACGTTTAGACTTTTGCTTTAATGTTTGTTGTTTGCTGTTGTTTGTGACTCCTTATTAAACGTATTCATTTATCATTTCATTATTCATAATAGTGTGTGTGTGTGTGTGTTTGTGTGTGTGTGTGTGTTGTGTGTGTGTCTTTTTCAGTCTGTATATCTCGGTTTTTTATTTCTGTGTGTGCGTATCTATTACTGTCTCTCACTTTTTTGTCTATGTCTCTCTCACTATCTTTCTCTGTGTATATACTCCCTCTCTCTCTCTCTCTTTCTTTCTCTCTCTCTTTGTGTGTGTATGCATCTCTCTCTCTCTCTCTCTCTCTCTCTCTCTCTCTCTCTCTCTCTCTGTGTATGCATATCTCTCTCTCTCTCTCTCTCTCTCTCTCTTTCTGTGTGTATGCATCTCTCTCTCTCTCCCTCCCTCTCTCTCTTTGTGTATGCATCTCTCTCTCTCTCTCTCTCTGTGTTTATGCATCTCTCTCTCTCTCTCTCTCTCTCTCTCTCTCTCTCTGTGTATATGCATCTCTCTCTCTCTCTCTCTCTCTCTCTCTCTCTCTCTCAGAAATAGCCTATCCCACAAACTCCAGCTAACGCAACGTGACTGTAGTAGGCAGATACACACACTTCAACTTGAACAGTAGTACAGACACACACACTCCATCTCACACCGGCGACGACATACTTTTTTCTTTTCTATTTTTAAACCTGTACACTGTACAACTGACTTCAAAGTTTCACCGAAGAACAAATTTGCGGAAACAAAACTCGGACGGAGGATTCGGCGTTTCCCTGCGGATTGTATGTGCGTATATGACTGTACGGCGGTCAGTGACCAGGTGTGTGTGATCCTCAGACGGAAGACTCACTCGGTCCCGTCCAGCCAGGAGGAGGAGCTGCACCTCCGGCTCCAGCATACGGGAAGGTATTTGTCTGTAAGAGACTGAAAGCTGACCAAAAGTTTGTTGGCTTGGATGCAGTTGATGTCGCTCAATTCTGGGAAAAAAAACAACAAACCTGAATTTCTTTAAGAGTGACATCTGTGTCAAGATTACACTCTTTGATTACACAGACTATATATATTTCTACTCTTCTTACTACTATCACTATTACTACCAGTATTATTACTATTACTACTACTACTTCAAGTATTATTACAATTACTACTACAATTATTATTATAACCACTACCAATATTAGTATCTGTTTAATGCATAGAATGGGAGTCTACAGTAAGAGGGTACTTGTGGGTGTGTGGCCTTGCTGTCCTGCATCAGATTTCAGGTAGCTCCCAGCCAACACACCATGCAACCCCGCATAGCATGTGTCTGTGCCAGGGGAAGTCTGCTGAGTAAAGCGCGCAGAGAGAGGGCAAAACATCCAGAGAGACTTCCACACACACCCCTGACTCGTCCTGAAGCACACACACACTCTCGCATACTCCCACTGACTGAGAAATACTTCCATACACGCTGACCCACAAAATAGGGCATGGGAAACTCCTCTCAGAAGGCAGGGGAGGAGGAAAAAGGAAAAGAAAAAGAAAAGGAAAAAGAGAGTGACCGTGAGGAGGACATCGAGGAAGAGGAAAAAGCAAGATTAAAAGAACAGGAAGGGCCACAGAAGCTGCCCGCGTGTTTTAATGACTTGATCTCAAGCAGTGATCCCGTGCTGGATCTGAGCCATTTTAGTTTGCGATACCTCCCGAAGCAAGTCGTGAGCCTGGAGCACTTGGAGAAACTGTACGTGTCTGCGAATCGTTTCCGCAATTTGCCTGACAGCATTGCTCAGCTGCAAGGCCTGCGCACTCTTGCACTCGACTTAAACAAACTGGACGACGTCCCGCTGGGTGTGTGCCAGCTGACCAACCTCACCCGCCTATACCTTGGCAGCAATCGACTCATGAGCCTGCCACCAGATTTCAGAAACCTGCAAAACCTACGTTGTCTCTGGATGGATAGTAACTACTTTCAGTACTTTCCCAAGGAGCTGTATGAGCTTCCTAACCTGCGCTCACTGCAGATGGGTGACAACAAACTGAAAAAGCTGCCTTCCGATTTTTGCCGCATGGAAGCTCTGCGCACCCTCTGGCTCTATGGCAACCGCTTCACCGAGTTCCCACGTGTTCTTTTAAAGATGGAGCATTTGGAGGTTCTGGATTTGGATCGGAATCGCATCGCAGAGTTCCCTAGTCTTCTGCAGCTCCCATCACTTCGACTTTTTTCTTATGACCACAATCCTGTGAAGTTTCCTCCACCTTTTGGAGAGGATGTTTTGATTGTTGGGGAAGGGGCTGCAGATGCCTTGGAGGTAAGGCAGTTGAAAAAAGAAAGAAAGGAGCAAAAACAAAGAGAAGCTGAGGCGGCAGCCGCAGCTGCGGCCGCACCCGTAGAGACAAAGCCAACCAAACAAGGAATACTAAAGAAACTCAGAATGAGCAAGTCTTTTACAGAAAGTGATGTAGCAGCATCAGTTGATGGGGATGTGACATTACAGGGCAAAGAAGAAGAGGTGGCGTCTATAAGACACACTGTGGTATTTGAACAGGGGGAACTTGAACATGAGGGTGAGGGGTATGATGATCATGGCAGAGTTAGAGTATAAGCAAGCCGACGTACGCTACGAGTACAAAGGGTAGGTAGCCTGAGCAAGGAAGACGAGGGTAATAATTGATAGATTTCTCTACTTTAGCCACAACTAGCATCTTACAATGCTAGAATACTCTAGCATTTTTCAACATTATGTCCATTTACAATTTTAGAAACCGATGCAAATTTCCCTGTACTGAGATAAGAGTTGAGAACCAATACTGGAAACTTGAGAGTTTAAAAAACAGTTGCTATTTTTTCTTAATAAACCTTTAAAATATGCAATTACTACACTTTTAATACCCTCTTATCTCCGTAAACAAACACAGTAAACCATTGTTCCATTCCTGCTGGCGTTTCTTCTTCAAAATGTTTATACTGAGATATTATAAACATCGGTAAATCTCTAACTCTGCAGTTACAAATTGAATGGAGGGGTTTGTCTGGAATAATTTATTTATATAATGTTTGTGTTTTATTATATAAGATCATATAACAGCCACGTGCTTGCCAGTGTATTTTGCAGTTCTATTCCCCAAATCCCAAAACAGTCAGTGTCATGTAGTAAACCATGCATTTTTTTGCCATTGAGATCTCAGATGTAAGCAACAAAACCCTCAAAAACCTCCTATTTTGTATGGCCATTGAATCACAAAACAAGGAGTAATTAAAAGCTTACTCGTGTATTTTACATATTGTAACTATATGCATTATATGTTACTATCTAGCTTGCAAAGATGTATCGCCGAATGACCAACTTGATTATGTAAACAGATTATTTTCACAATCAAACGTTTTGTTAAACTGTTGTTTAACAGCGGTTAGATAATAAACCGGTGCAAATAGAGGTAAACATGAATTTCTCAGTGAGCCTTGATAGGCAGTATGGTAATAAGCTCACAATTCTTTTAAGTCCTGCAGAGGCAAATACAAGGTGTTTCTTTGACTATAGTTGATATGAAAAACTAATAACACCAAGCTATTCTGCTATGGTCAGCTCTGCTGATAGTGTTGAGTCCTCAGTATCAAGTATAATCTATGCAACAGAAGTCCTCTGGGAGCTACACAAAAGACAGACAAATTATAAAGTCGGAGGCAATAGCAAAAGCTCAGGCCTAGAGCAGATTATCTGGCCTAACAATAAGGATGTGAGGGACCTGAAAGAAATTGGTGTAGTTTTATACAATCGCTGGAGCAATACAGTCACTAATAATTCATGACATTCGCCTTTGTCTAAGACTTTCCACATGTACGCGCAATCAAAGCAACTAACATAAACATTCCCATAAAAAAGGCGAGTCACAGTCTGAAAAGATGAATTGCACAGGTTTTGTGGTGAGCTGAATATTTCCAAATACATTCGAGTGCAGAATTCTTGAACTTCTACCAAAAAAATAGCTTTAGCAGATAATCTGAAAGCAATATCTGCCTTTAGACCAACGTTTCAAGTCAAATGGGTTTCTGTTATCTCAGTACAAGGACAAATTAAAAGTCTACAGGATGTGGTTAATAGAGATTAAATGAATAAAAAAAAAAGAGGAAAGCTTCTGTGAGAAAAAAAAAGGGAAACAATTGCAATACAGGACTCTCAACTTTAGATTTTGCAATTAATTTATTATCATATCATTATCATAACCTGTGAAGTCCAATGTACACAGTGCAGATGTAATAAACCGAGGCTACGTCCACATTGGATTGATTTGAAAACGCATCTTTTTTCCCTGTATGTTTAGTTTTTACATTTCTTACTGAAACTTATGTTTTTGTCTAGCAAAGATTGAGCTTTTTTTTTTTTATAATGCTCTCCCAACTGGATATTCAATAACAATGAAGTATGTTTTTTTTAGTCAAGACAAACAAGAGGGTGGACAATGTTGTGTAGTTGTTGTTGTGCCTGCTATTAATTCTAATAGCATTTAAGTTTAATGTCAAATTGTACAACCTTCAGATTGCATTTTTTGTAAAGAAAATGGAAAATTAATTTAAAGAGACGTAAAGTAAAAAGATGGCTGAAGGAAATGCTGCTGGCCAAAGCTTCTTTAAATGTATGTCCATGCCTGGTGTAGGGATATAAGCTATTTTTTTTTTGTTTTTTGACATTTTGGTGTGGATAAGCAGTATTTAGAAAACGTTTGAAGACGTGTAGATGGTGAGCGTTTGACAACCAAAATGCACTTTTCAGATCTATCTGGATTCATGTGGACATAGCCCTGAAACTGCAGCTTTATACATAATAAAGACCAATGTGTGTGTGTGTGTGTGTGTGAGTGTGTACCTGCGTGTGTTTGTGGCGTGTGTGTGCAAATGAGTGGGTTAACGAGAGAGGGTGTAATTCTACTCTTAACCGGGTGTCCTGTATCTGGAATTGGATATTGCGATTGCTGTGATGTCTGTTGCTGAAACGAAATCTCTCATTAAATAATCATTGGGAAAATGTTTTTTAATCATTTATGCACGGCTGGGAGAAAGACCTGGCATTTGAATTGACTTATAATACACACACAATTCAAGCGAAGGCAAGTGCTGCTTTTTAAAATGAAACTGAAGCTGTAGAGCTTCGAGAAGATCACCAAGAATAATGGACAGGTGCTGGCCAAACAAATGCAATTGTTGCTAAACTTTGTGGCAGCAGCCAGAGTTTCGGTGAGGACGACGTGTGAAAACCAGAAAAGATTGTGAAGGGGATGAGAGAAGGGTGAAGAATACAGGGGGACACTTCTCCTTAAAAGGTCAGAGTTAGAAGCAAAGATTTTTAAACATTAGAACGAGATGGGGAGGGGAGCAATCAAACGAGAAATATAGAGGTCAGCTGTCATTAGGGGTGTCCTCTAGTTCTCATTTTCTTCAGATGTCTTCATTCTTTTCTTTCCCTACTTGTCAAGTTACACTCCTTTACAACCCTTCCTTCGACTTCCTTCTGTTTAACTTGGTGAAAAAGTGGGGCAAGTTAGTGTGGGCTGAAAAGATATCACATTTTATTTCCCTCTCTCTCTTTGTAAAATGAAGTTAAATTTTTTAAATTCCGGGAAAAAAAAAACGGGACAAATCTCACTTATTGTTTCCCGTCACACACAAGAATTCTTTCTTCGAATGGAATGAAAGATTTTTTTTACCGCAAATGTACTAAAAATGTTTTTAAAACGAAAAGAAGACACTGAGAAGACATCTCACACTGTGTGACTATGTGTTTGCGGTAAAGAATACTGATACGGATGACTATAATAAATATACAAGCAATGCGTTCATATAGGGATCAAATGTTTTGCTACAGTAATACGATTTTATTTTTTTTATGAAAACTAAATCTTAAAATGTGCTTGAATACACAGTAGCATTGTAAAGCAAGCCTTTTGCTACATTTTATGCTGTTCAATTTATGCAAACTCCACTTATGTGCTACTTTTACATGTGTTACACTTTGAGCTGAAGTGTGCTTAATTGTGCTTAATTGTGGTTAAGTGCTCTACTGTATGTGCTACTGCTTCTCGATTGCCTTATTTCACTCTCTTGTTCTCTGACCAAATGTAAGAGGAACCATCTGTTAAAGCATTTTGGTGATTTCTGAGTCATAATTATTATAGCATGAGGTATTTCGAGCTGAAGGTTTTATTTTTCTTGCTCCAGTTCAAAAGCGAAACCTGCTAGCCAGTGGTGGACAGTAATAAATTGAAGTATCATTAGTTTCTGTACTTTAGTAGCTTTTCCGCATATTTGTACTTCAAAGTATTTCCATTTTGGAAGATTACTTTAATTTTACTACATTTCAAAGTCAAATATCATACTTTTTACTTAAATATATTTTTTGAAATATGTTCCTTTGTATTTAGGAGTGGGATAAAACACCAATCAGGGTAGAGCACCAACTCAGTTTTCAAGTTCAACAGCAAGCAAAACATTTTGCAAATAATAAATGATGGAAGAAACTCCTGACTCTAACTTGCTACAACGCTCGTGGCCTTATTTACGTAATGTTTTTGAAGTAGTAGTAAAAGAGGTTTCGGGCTCATGATAATTTTAATAGATATCAACCAGTGTTTGACTCATTAATACTGTATCATTCTATTAATAGTTTGTTGTGCTTTAATTTTTTACACTGAGTTGATGAAGCAAGAGTCTTGTGACAAAAATGATAATAGGACATTATAGCCATAATAAATCATAGTACTTTGGATACTTAAGTACGGTTAAAGGCAAATACTTTTGTACTTTTATTCAAGTAAAAGCTTAAAGGGAGCACCTCTACTTTTACTGAAGTAATATTTTGCCTAGTGTATCTTTACTTTTACTCAAGTACATGGTTGTGAACTTTGTCCACCACTGCTACTACCTGTGTCTTTGTTAAAAAGTTAATTATCATACATTTTAACAGGCTTTATACTTTTCACATTTACATTAGAGTGAAATTTTCTGTCATATATCACTGGGAAGTCGCAGCTTGGCAATACTGGGGCTTAAATCTCGAATCAGTATCCCCACAGCTTCAACCACTGAGCTAGCACTTCCCTAGTAGCTTGTTTGCTAATAATATAAGCTAAGCTCAGTAGCTCATAAAGGACTTCGTTAGCAAGAATCTGACGCTGCTCTATACCAGTTTAGTTACAAAGTGGTAAGTTTCAATGCCGTAAAATTCTCTGATCTTTGCAATTACTGATTGTCCAGAAGTAAGCATCATACCCACTTCAAAATGTTGTCCACTGGGGTTCATATCCAACCTTTTCGAAGCTTTCTTTTTGCTAAATGGTATTGTTATGCTGGAATAGATGTGGGCCTTTGAGTTTCATTAAGGGGAAATTGACAGCAAAATATGACATTCTATACAAATGTGTGCTTTAAACATTGTGGGGAGGAACCAGTCATGGATGTGAAGTTCAGGTGTGGCTGTATGATATAATGTAGCTATGGAAAGGATAAACTGTGGTGCAAATAGAGTATATTTAAAATACACAATACAATACAATACAAAGACACTGTGCCTGAAGGACACTAAGGACTTTATGGTGACGTCCACCTCTTTGACAACTTTTTTCCACTGAGAGAATTTGGCATATAGCTCTGGCTATGTTGGACTGTTTTAAATGTAGGTTTGCAGAGTTGTTGCAAGCTATGACATAAAGCAGGCATGCACTGTGCACTAAGCTTCTGCACTGAATCATGTAGAATACTAGACCCTAGTTTATACTACCTTCATTCTCTTAGAGACATACCTTTCTAACGTGAGCAACAGATTTGAATGTACACCACATACTGTAAAGCATTCCCATTTCTGCTTTTATAGAAGTGTTATGACAGTATATATATAATTTTTATTTTTGTTTCCTACAGGATTTTTTGCAAATCTTTTGTGGCACTCTAGGACTATATATGGTCCATTCCCAAGGGTAGGTCTTGGTTAGCAAACATGACTTCTCTGTGCATTTTAACATTCCCACAAGATTTCCTTTGTTTTGAAAAACATTGGTTGTAGTTTATTTGTTCTGAAGATGATGTCGCTGGACGGTTTTCCGTGATCCTTTACCAACTTGGAGTGATTAATTTAATGCTGGGATATTTTGCTTTATTAGACTAAGCTACACTAGGATTCCATCTTTGTATGTCAAAAGGATTAGAAAGAAAGTGAAATGCTCTTGTTAACTCTTTGCTGTTCTCCATATTTAGCAAGGTCAGTAAATATGTTTGGATTCCCTGAATGTGTGGAGCATCTCAAACGCTATTGGCTGCTTGTAGAAGTTCATCAGGGTGTGTAAGCACTTCAACATACAGTAACATAATTCTGATTTTCTGTTTCAGTGGAAATTTGAATTCTACGCCTCAGTCTATCCATAAATATTATCATTTATATTAATGTTTTGCCTTTTTCCTGCTTTTATAAAAAGAAAGAAATAAAGAAAGAAGGAAAGAAAGAAAGAAAATCAGACACACAACACACACACACTCTCTCTGTCACACACACACATTTTTAAATGCAGTCTTCTCAGCCAGTGTGGTAGTGTGGTTGCCAAAACTATCAAAGCATTGTGAACAAGACAATATTTCATTTGAGTGATTAGCTCTCCATTTATTGTTTGGATGATTAAATATCCACAAACCTGTGAGGAAATGAAGAAGAAAAAGAAACTACAATTTAAAAGTTTTAAATCAATATTTACATTTTTATCCATAGAAAAATGCAATGTGAGTGGATGAAAAACGGAAAACGGACATTATGACTCTTCCTTAACACCAAGCCTTGAGCAACCCCTTATATATTATATCCATTTATGTATTATATATATATATATTTTATTTATTTATTTATTTATTTTTTTCCTCCAAACTGTTACCACAATGTTGGAGGCACACAATTGTATAGGATGTCTTCGGATGTAATAGCATTGCATTTTTCCCTTCACTTTAACTAGGAGACCCAAACCTGTTTGAGCATGTTAATACCCCTGTGCCCGAAGCCAGCTTCATGAGGATATGCTTTACAAAAGCCCCAACCCTGACTGCAACCCAGGCCTCCTCACCTCACCTACATCAAGTGTTGTGCTAGGTACTAAACAAATAGTAACTAGTTACAGTTACTTGTTACTTCATTCATAAAGTAACTCATTTACTTTGTTGATTACTTACACCTAAAAGTAATGTGTTACTGTTAAAAGTTACTTTTTATTTACTTTTAAAAAAAAGCTTCTTTAATGTTCCCATTAATGCCCTTATATGCGTTATGATCTATACAAACACAAAACTGACTTAAACACAAAGTCATTTTTAAACACTATTTTATTGAAGTCAGACCTGCACAAACCTAATATAACACAAGGATTTCTGAAATAAATAACATAACAAGCTGAATAATATATTCAGAATTAAAAACTAAAGGGGCTTTTGCATCATAAAAGCTGTTGTGTTCTTAAAATGTTCCTTTAACAGATTAAGTATGAAAACTATCAACAATGTAGAACAGAACACCGGGTTAGCTTCTATAGCTTCTATAGCTTCTAGCTTCATCGAGGCATCGAGTTTCCAGAGGTGCTGCTATCGCAGTAGATATGACCTTCGAACCAGGAAGACACAGCTTGACTAAAACTTTTGTATTTATACTCAACTAAAGTGAAATAATGAGCATATTTCCACTTTAAGAAACTCGTCTTGCTCTCGCCTCGACTCGCCTTTACTGCCGCACAGACCTGAATAAACGGAAACACGCCCAAAGTGCATCTTCGTGTGTACAGTAGTTCATCCACCGATCCTACAATGCGTCTCTGCTGTAAACAGGTTAGACTATAGGCTACACTTCAGGCGAATTAAATTTATTCAAAAAAGTAATGGGTTACGCACAATACGGTAACGGAGTTACTTTATTTAAAAAGTAACGCGTTACAGTATTAGTTACTGTCAAAAGTAACTTTCTTACAGTAACGCCCAACACTGCCTACATCAGTACCTGACTTTAACTAAAACCCTTGTTGAAAACCCAAAGTAAAAAAAAAAACAAAAACAAGAAGTGGAATGGGATGTTAAAAACTCTTATATCAATCTTATGGTCAGGTGTCCACAAACTTTTTTCCATATATTCTATGTGGTTCAAATTCAAACAAATTTGAGATCCACTTGTGACTGACTTGTGGGGGTTTAAGCACAATTTTGGGGAAACCCTTTGCTTGGGAATGTTGATTAGTTGTGACAGCAAAAAAAAAAAATTTAAAATTCAAAGAAGGTAATTGTGCAAGAAGATAAAAATAAACACAAAGCTAGGCCTCTTTTGTATAAAGAAAACAGTCAAATTAAAATCTCATGAGGACCGTTAAGCTTATTTCTACACATATTTGGCAGTTTAATTAAATGTTTTATTATTATTATTATTTTGTTTTTTTAAGAAATATGTAGTTGAAATATGTAGAATTATTTGTGAATAGAATACGATTTATTTTTCTTATTTCAAGCCTGAAAGTACTGAAAGTAGAACATGAAAATTAAACATTAGTTTAATAGTAGTAGTCATGCAAACCCCTTATGCTTGTGTGTGTGTGTGTGTGTGTGTGTGTGTGCGTGTGTGTGTGTGCCCGTGCGCGTGCATACATGCATGTAGTTTCCTAAAAAATTTACTTCATATGACATGGATTATTATTATTAACAAGCTTTTGAGCGCTACAGTATGAACGATGTTGATATGTGTGTGTTTGTAGGATTGATACCTGTCTGTTTCTCGCCCACTGTCTCTGCGTTTGTGGATCCTTTGTCTATTTTAGCTGGCTTTATTCACATCGAAACCTTACTGGTTACAAATCCTGCATGTAGACCATCAAACTCATATTCTATACACCACAAGTCTACTCATGTCTAAAATAGTTTGCACAAATATTTATATAATATCTATAAACGCTAGAATAAACAGACAAGTTTGTTTAAAGTTGAAAATGCAGAGATTTTGACAGGGCACACACAGTGCAGACTTACTTGGTGTGGTAGTCTAATAGGAACTGCAGCACTTCATATGTTGCATCTGACATGGTCTTGAGAATGGGGGTGTTGAGGATAAAAAGTGAGCCTTCCTGAAAGAGAACAGAGCTCACTGGCCTACACTGCCCAGCATCGATAACAAATTTTAACTGCACCATGTCTCCACAGAGACTGCTCCTCTCTAACATAGGGTCATGTCTGCCATTGCTAATTGCTATGCTATAACTCAGTCACTGCCTACAATGTGATTACAGCAGATTGGATTCAAGTGGCTAAAAAATCATGGCCTGCTGAAAAGAAACCAGATTTTAATGATGACTTTCAGCACTCTCACTTATCATAAAAACATAATTCTCTCATGCAATACTCCAGAGTTTAAGCCAAAGTGAAAGCATTCTTGGATTTTTAACAATGTCATAGTCCACAAAAACTTGTCTAATTAATTTAAAGAAATTTCAAGACCATTTCCTGAAAAATTCAAAATCAGAAGAAACCTAAAACAATTAATCAGGCAACTCAAAGCTGGACATACATGTAACAGTTTCCTATAAGAGCCTCTGTATTGCATCTTTGTCCAATCAGCACTTCAAACAGTCAATCAAATACAACAATCCAGCACATGCTGCATAAACATATATAAAATGTGCTCTTCAAACAATTAACTTGAATGGATGTTAGGACTCTTGAGCTTTTTTATTATTAGTATTAACTTTAATACACTTTGTAAGACAATAGATAAAACTATAATCTGCCAACATCCAAATATTCTTAGACATGAGTCCAGAACTTAAACATTATAGAGGATGGTAAACATGTAGTGCAATGTATATCCAACAAGAATTGCTCTGCATGGAATATGAATAAAGAAAGCATTCTAGCAAGAATCAAATCTGTAAGAAAGATTTGGATGCTGTGAGAAGGCAAGGTTAGAAGGTACTGATTGACAAAGCATCCACTTTTACAGTTATTAACAAAATAATTGCTAATTGTGCATTAAAACTGGCAGACAAACTGTATATTTGGTGTGCCGTTTGTTAATGTTAATATGGTTGAATTAATACTGCATAAATATTAAATAAGAAAAACAACACAGCATATGATTTAGCCAGGTGTGGCCAGATTTCTGAAAATGACTCTAACAAATGAATATTAGAATATACTAAAGCAGTCTCTGTATTTGTCATTTAAATGTATTTATTTATTATTACCGAATGTATTGTTACCACACAATTATATGAGCCATAAATCACCATAAAGGAATATGACGGTTTTAGAAACAGTCTTATTGCCCAGGTTAAACTAAACCTTCACACTCTCGATCTTTATAATGGGTGCATGATACTAGAGACTGGATCATCTGGATCATCTTACCTCCAGCATCTGCAGGTAGTAATTCAAAGCTAATGGCCTTAGGATATCATTTGGAAGATGTTTTCCACTGCTGAATAGAATAAAAAAAGGCCCTTGGAAACGTCTGGATGATTATGCATGCCTCGTCATCTTGACCTACTAACATTTGACACGATAATCTCAATGCCAGTCAAACCTTCCTTCCAATAGCTTTCTCAGCAGTCTTGCCTGTCTGAGGCTGTGAGGACACACAGATAATCCTGCGGACAGAAAACACCATTCAATTTTAGACTAACCTCATTTCCAATCCCTTAATGGAGAAAAGGAGGATAAATGTAGGAGGGAAATTTGACTTATTGGGAAAGCAATGAGATGGGATGAATATAGATAAGTGTTGCTCTCATGGGGCATGCCAGTGGTTCCTGGAAGTCTCTGGTAAATACAGTCTCTCAAGGAGCATGAGTGACCAGTTTTGGCAACTCTCCATTGCCTTGTTACACAAACACACATGGCGGCTGAACCTGCAATTTACACTGTGCAATTATTATATAGTATTTTAAGTCTAAGTAATAAATGAGGGAAAGAAAATGTAGGGCTGAAGTCCATTCTTGTCATGTTGCTCTGCGTCTGCCGAGCTTCTCCCATACATACAGAAAAAGGTAAGTAGGTATGTAACATGACATGACAAGAGCATGGCACAGCCAGATACAATGCAGTTTGAAAGGAACTCAACAGTGAGGTGTTTGTTGCTCTGACTCTGCAACACTTTGATCCAACACTATGATGCTAACATTTTATTGACAAAAAACATTGGATTCAGACACCTGGAAGTTAACTGGATAGTTGGCTGCTGTTAAGTAATTCTTGTACAGCTGTGCATCACAAATAGAGTACAGTAAATGTGGATTTTAAAAACTAGAAAAAGTTTAATATAAGCATGATGTCTATTAAATGATTTTTGTTTCATCCAATTATCTATCACTATCCGAAAGAAGAAGAATGAAAATCTACAGAATACTGTTACTGTATCATGTAAAAATACAATATGTGGGGTACAGAACAGGAACCACTCTTTTATTTAACACTCTATTGCCACAGCTACACCTGACTGTCATTTCTGAGACACCTCCTAAAATGAAAAGCAGTAAGAATGAAATTATAGTGAATTGTAGGTTATTGCACTGTCTTTAGGCAGAAGTTAGTCTTTTTTCCAGTTTATTTCCCTCAGAAAATCCACTTTTGTGTTCACAATCTGATTCTTATGGCACACAGCTGGCACAAAAACTTGACAGTCATGATATAGCATTCATTACATTATTTATTTATTTATTCATTCATCCATCCACTCATTTATTTATTTAATGTAAGTACATTCTACTTGTTGGAGTTGCCGTGGATCTCAGAAGAAATCCTGGATATGTAGCTGGGCATGATTACCAGCGATTTTACAGCACCATGCAAACATATTACTCACCCCAGTGGCAACTTAGAGTCACCAATTCACCTCCTGGCACGAGGACATGCGAAGCTTCACATAGGCTGTAACCTGATCTCAGGATCCAAATGAGTATCATATGTCTTTATTTTTCTATGTTCAATAGATCAACTTAAGTCTTTATTTTACCTGAGTGTGTGAGCCTCTGAGGAACATAACTACAATAATACTCTGTCTGGAATTATTTTAATCTCTGTATGAAAAAGAAAGAAGATTTTAGACAAAGTAAATGTAAGCTGTATTACCAGTGATCCAGTTGGCCAGGTAGAGATTCGAGACGATTCTCCTGATTCTTCACTGAGGTCATTGAGGTCTTCTTGGAGTGTGTGTGAAGCTGCAGTTAGTGATATGTTATATATATATGTGCTATACAGCCATAGTGATGACCAAAGTGATGTCCTTCTTTACCTGACAGAAAGAGAAACATTTGAAAAAATCAAGGTCTTCCAGACAAATGAGGGAATTACAATTAGTTTACATATAGGCAGAAATTATTAGAAAATATTGCAATAAAAATGCCATTCAATAATTCTAAACTAAAAAATAATGTATTAAAAGCACTGTGTGTCTTATCCTTATAAAGGAAAATGAAAAAAAAAAAATGAAAAAAAAAAAAAGGAAATCTGAATGTGGACAAAAAAAGATGAAAGGTGTGGAAGGTTTGGCTTCTCCTATCTCCATAGTCCTTTTGGTAGCAGGTGTAGAAATAATATCTATAAAACAATAAGCCTGCAATACATAACACAATACACTCACACACATAACACAAACACACTCAAACCCAGGGCTGGACATTGCAAGTGTCTTTTTGCACTGTTAATATGATTTTATTTGGTGTATTTATTCAATTTAATTCATTTTTTATTTGTATAGCACTTTTAACAATGAACATTCTCTCAAAGCAGCTTTACACAGATAATGTAGTGATAAAAATGAAAAAGATGTTCTTTATAGGTGTAAGTTTGTACCTGATGAGCAAGCCAGTGGTGACTGTGTCAAAAACAAACTCCCCGAGATGGCATAAGGAAGAAAACTTGAGAGGAACCAGACTCAAGAGGGAACCCATCCTCATCTGTGTTGCAATAAATGTCCATTTATTAGATATAAACAATGTTGCAGGGTGCAGTGATGGTGATCAGAAGCAAACTGTACTCCTAAATCAGTGTAGTGGACTGTTGACATTAACAACAGTCCAAATCCATCCTCAAAGCTCCCGTTCTTACTCCGTAATTTTATGGATCCCCAGGGCATTGATGAGAAACCGTCCCCAGCTGCACAGAGTGGCCCCCAATTGAAGAGAACACTATCCAGAGGCAGGCCAGGATGAATTAAGCAGATCCGAGGACGGGAGAGGGGCAGGACCAGTGGTCACTGGAACCTCAGGAGCATGTTTATCTTGACCAAGAAAGAAAGATAGAGAGAGAGAGAAAGAGAGAGAGAGAGAGAGAGGGGTGACAGGAAGAAAGGGATATGGATTATTTTGTGTCTGTATTTATACCTTACTTGAGTTAATACTTTTTTCTTTACACTCTAATTTAAACCTTAAAATCTACTTTACAATTCACAAATGTCATTTCTTATTTCATATATCCAATGACTGTACACTATACATCAATCAAATTTGCTCAGATAATTGTCCACTCATTTCAGTTTAGCTCTCAAATTAAATCTTAGAAATGAATAATCAAAAATTGAGCTAAATCTACACACTGCTATCTGAGTGCTTCATATATGGATGTATTTTAATTTAGAAAATTCCCAAGACTGCAGTGGCCCTGCCTCATATTAATTAATTAAAATATATCAATATCCTAAAACAGTGGTCCCCAACCCCCGGGCCGCGGAACGGAACCGGTCCGTGGGTCAATTGATATCGGGCCGCAAAGAAAGAATACATAACTTACATTATTTCCGTTTTATTTATGATCTGATTCTGAACGATGTTTTATTTTGGATATTTATCGGATTCTTTCCGCCACATCTGTCTATGACTCACTCTTGATGCATGTCAAGATGCTTCGGTCACATGTCTTACCTCCATCCGCTACGTTCTTAAAGGGGCTGCTCCAGCTGCTAACACATAATACATAATGTACAAAAAAACACAGTGGATTCACATTATTATTATAATACCGTATTTTTTGGACTATAAGCCGCTACTTTTTTCCCATGATTTGAACCCTGCGGTTTAAACAATAAAGTGGCTTATTTATGAACTTTTCCTGGGTTTTTCTCAGTTTCACAAACTTAAAGCCAAAAAACTGAGCGACATAACATTAGACCAATAAATTTCCGAACGGAAACGAAAAAAACGCACCTCACCTGTTTTCTGAGCTGCACGGCATCGGGAGAAAAAACTTCCATCGGGTGATTTTTAAACGCACAACAATGCCAAAAGATAAACTTTCGAAAAAAATAGTTGTGAAAGGAAGGAGGAAAACAGTAAACAATTACTTACTTGGTAGGCTACTGTTTAGATACAAGCCGTTGTAACGCGTTGAGTCTGGGTGAAGGGAGAGCTCGCTAACTCCAGTTGCAACAGAAATCATATAAGCACAGACAGGTTTCCGAAACTCGTGCTTTTTTATTTATTCTTGGCAACAGCATTACGGGTTAGTCAAAGAAACTTAGAAATCAGCATAAGAAAATAATAAAGACATAATCCTCAGTCTTACACACACACGCAGTAATACCGGGGGAATGCAGTTGCATGCTATTCCCAAAATACCACTATGCTCCTGAAGAAAGCGCAAAATATTTCACCCGTTACACTGTGTATAACGTGTCTTTTGTTAAAGCCTGTGTAAAGTACATTAGTGTAGACACGGCTTATAGACATGGGGGGCTTAATTTATGTTAAAAATTAAAATATTTGTAAAATTCAGCAGCTTATATATGGGTGCTTTATAGTCCGGAAATTACAGTATTTAGAAAATACCAGTTTTTATGCGGGTGGTATAATTTGATTTTGTTGTATTTATCCACCACACCTTAAAGGCCGGTCCGTCAAAAAAATATTGTCTAACAATAAACCGGTCCGTGGTGTAAAAAAGGTTGGGGACCGCTGTCCTAAAATACAGCAAAGAATGAAAAATGAAACTCATGACTTTATATTGAAAAAGAGATATGTTTAGCTAAAATGCTAAGCAAAGCTAACATGAACTAGTTATAATTGACTTATCATGTTTTGCCAACATATATAGTCTACATGACTAGCAAGTCAAATGCTAAAAAATTGAAAATATTGTAAGCTTACATATATTAAACAATGTTTTCAGAGAAAATTATGTACAATCCAAATTCCCAAAGTTGGGACATTGAATAAAATGTAAATAAAAACAGAATGCAATGATCTGCAAATCTCATAAACTCATATTTCATTCACAATAGAACATAGAAACATAGAAAGTAGTTGTTTAAACTGAGGACATTTACCGTTTTATGAAAAAGTAAGGCAATTCTGGATTTGATCGCTGCAACAGGTCTGAAAAACTATTGGCTATTGTTTACAAATGTGTAGCATCCTCTCTTCCTTTAAAATTCTGTTAACATCTAATGAACTGAGGAAACCGGTTGCTGTAACATTGGGGTGGAAAGTTGTCCAATTTGTGTCTGATACAGGATTTTTGTTGCCCAACAGTCCTGTGACTTCTTTGTCATTTTTTTGTTTCGTTTCATGATGCGGCAAATGTTTTCCATTGATGAAAAGTCTGGACTGCCAGCATGCCAGGTCCTGACTTTTCTGCTGTAAAGCCATTTAGTTTTTTTTATTTATTTATTTATGCATATACTGAACAGGCATAACCAATTATAACATTTATGACTGGTGAGTAAATAACACTTACCATCTTTTCATCATGGCACCTTTTAGTATATGTTACTCTAAAGTATATGTTGCTTTAAAACCTGTATATACCTTTTCAGCATTTATGGTGCCTTATCAGATGTGCACGCTCTCCAATCCATAGGCATTAATGCAACCCCATACCATTAGAAATGCAGGCTTTTGAACTAAGCATTAATAATGAGCCGAATGGTCCCTCTTCTCTTTAGTCCAGAGGATGCAGTGTTAATGTTTGCCAAAATGAATTTTAACTTTCGATTCCTCTGAGTACAGTACAGTTTTCTGCTTGGTTGATGAGATTTTATTTACATTTTTGTCAGAATTTTGGCCTGTAGTTATAAAAGAAAACTTATCTTCCAATGGTATTAGATTAGATAGATAAAGTACTTCTCTTATGATAACACAATGTTAATTGAATTGAACTGTTAAAAACTGTTGTAATCTTACTTTTTATCCATATGATAATTGGGTTAAAATTGACAATTTGTTTCCTTTTAACTGATTTTGGATTTAATAAAGCAAATATCTATATTTCTATAGTCAAATGTTAGTCTTACATACGCCATTACATACATTTGTGTAACAATGCAGCAATATTGAGCACAGACTGATTTTAAACCAACTGTTCTGGAAGAAAATAAAAAAGTTATTATTATTGATTATTATGATATGATATGGTATTTAATTAATTAATTTAATAAGTGAAATATTCCAGGCTTGGCATATCTGTGTTTTCATAATTATTATACCAGACATCATCACAGCACAATAAAAACAAGTTACCTGGTGGAGTGTGAACCTGCAGGCGCAAAGAAAAACCCAGCAATACACCGGTAGGTCAGGTCAGGTGACCTCAGGCACTGTAAGCTTATTAATAATATAAAATCAAATATGTAGAACGAAAGCTAAATCAGGTCAAGACGAAAAAACACAGCTTCATTCATTTATTTATTTGTTTGTTAATCGTTGACTGGTGCCTGATAGATAGATAGATAGATAGATAGATAGATAGATAGATAGATAGATAGATAGATAGATAGATAGATAGATGGGGGAAGTTTCGGATTGCCTTTTACATTACAAATATTATTTTCTTATCTAATAGTGCTTAATGTTTTAGCTGTGTTATTTCCATTTAATACCATGAGATGGCGATGTTGTTCCGTTAAACGACTGAGCCCACACGGTTTGTTGCCTGTCCTCCGTCCATTCTGCTTCTTCAATTTATTTTCATAAAACATTTTAAGAGATCAAATGAAATTAGTCTAGTTGATTTCTTAAATTTTGCAAAGTTCCTAGAGAGGAACCCTGACTTAAACCCTATTAAACATCTCTGGAGAGACCTCAAGGTGGCTGTCCACTGTCTGTCCCCATCCAACTCGACCCAGCTTGAAAGGATTTGCCATGAAGAATAGCTTGCTGCATCTTCCCCAAAAATAATGAGGCTGTAATTGTTGCCAAAAGTGTTGAGTGATGAGTAAAGGGTCTGAATATTTATGTACATGTTATATTTTAGTTTTTATATTTTAGTTAATCAAATTTACAGACATTTCTAGAATTCTGTTTCTACTTTGTCATTATTAATTTGAATGTCTGTAGTATCAAGGTGCAAAATAACAAAACTGAAAAAGGTGAAGGGGGGTCTCAATATATATATAGCCAATGTGCAACTTGTTTAGATTTACTGTCTACTGTCTAGCAGTATAGATTTACTGTCTTCTAAAAATAACTCAAAATACAGCCTTTATTATATGTTATCTAGCTATGCCTTAATCCTCCTAGGCAAGGAATTCACCAGAGTTGCACAGGTTGATGCTGGGATCCTCTTCCATTCTTCCACATTGACATCACGGAGCTGCTGGATGTTAGACACAGGATGGCCCACAGTTGTTTTTGGGGTCATTATTATGTTGGAAAACCGCCGTTTGGCCCAGTTTCTGAATGGAGGGCATCATGTTCTGCTTTAGAATGTCACAGTACATGTTGGAATTCAGGTTGTCCTTAATGAACTGCAGCTCCCCAGCAGCCCCAATCAGCAGCATTAATGCAACCCCAGACACGATGCTACCACCACCATGCTTGACTGTAGACAAGACACAATTTTCTTGATCAGTGCGTTGACAACTATGCTAGACACCATCTAAGCCAAACAAGTTAATCTTATTCTCATCAGACCACAGGACATGGTTCCAGTAATGCATGCTCTTGGACAGATTGTCTACAAAAAAACGTTTGAGGTATTTTTCTTTTTTTAAGCCAGCTTCTGCACCTGATGCACAGCACAAGGACACAACGTTGATAGACCCTTGCAAGGCCTGTTCCTAATGGAAACCATCTTGGAAAACCTTTGTTTGACCATGGCCACTGTACTGTAACTCAGTTTCAGGGTGTGACCAATCTTCTTATAGTCTAGGTCATCTTTGTGGAGCGCAACAATTCTTATTCTCAAATACCCACAAAGTGCTATGAGGTACCATGGTAAACATTCAGTGGTCAGTATGAGAGAATTGTAACTGCTCTAAAACAAGATACACAAATTTGTATGATCCTGTCAAGCAGACAAAAACATGAACATGATGAATAAGACGTGGCTTTGCATGGTTAAACAACGTACAGCTGTTTTCAGGTGTACTCACTTTTGTTGCCAGCTATTTTTAGAGGACAGTAAATTTGTACTGTTTTACAAGCTGCCCATTGACTACGCTAAAATATATCATTATAAATTTCATTTCTACAGTATTGTCCCTTGTGAAGATACACTAAAATGGTTGCTGAAATGTGAGGGGTGTACTCACTTTTGTTAGATAATACATATATAAAGTATATATATGTAAAATATATGTAATTATTATATATTTTTAAGGCTAAACTTCAACTGTCAAACAGTAAGACAGATTTAAGGAGAAAAGTATAAAGAAAAGGAGCTGCTTATCATCTGTAAAGCATTATGGCATGGGTATGTGTGAGCTGACCCTTATGTCTGACTTGATGAATGATTGTGAATTGCATCAGCAGACTAAATTAATCAAAACCTAGTAAATAATGTACCACCTTCAAACAAAACAAAGTAATAAAGCACCTAAGGATGTTTTCAGGTCAGGAGCTTAATACGGGGAATGTTCCAGACAAGCCGACCACAATCCTAAATCCCAAGCAGAAACTGAAAATGCTTGCATTACCGGAAAGAAAATTGCACAATATTATGGAAATATACCTAGTGTCTGGCAAGGTTTATGAGTCAGAGACTTAGGACTGTCATCAGCTGCAGAAGATTAGCTTCTAAGCACTAAAGGTGGCAATTTAATGTGAGTTATTGTACTTTTGCTTCCTGTCCTCGCTAAAAATAATACATTGGAACCCATTAGAGAAATTATCTAATAAATAGATTCTAATTCCAATACTATTACAAACAAACCATAACAGACCATCAGGTGTTAACCATTGAAATTATAACTAAATGGGTTTTCATTTTGTCATTACCATCAAACCAAAGAAACTTTGCAGAAATTTTGCAGACATATGTTGACATAGATGTCTAGATACCATCACATTGCTAAAGATGTTCTATTGGTCCTTAATCATATCCAATAGGCTTAATAGGCTGTTTGATATATCAATAGGCTGTTTGATATATCAATTAATTCTTTAATTTATTTAAATTTCAGTAGAACTGGACTGTGTAGAATAGTTGTGATTATACTATAGAGTCAATCTGTATATAAAAACCTGGTATTTCCCACCTTAAGTCTTAATTTCATGTTACAGTAAGAGAAAAACAAAACAGAAGCTGTGCTGTTGTGCAATTACCTAATGACTGAACTCAGTATGTCAGTATTGTGGCAATGTATATGCCGCACCTGCGGTTTTTTGGTTAGCACATCTGGTTAAAATAAAACCCTGCAGCGAATCATTCCAGTGGCCCATGCTGTCTCTTTTTGCCATTGACACTCTAGCCCACACATTAATCCACTCTCACCTTTACTGTCAGTGGCTCTTCTTAAGCGAGTGGCGGACCTCCTCCTGCCTCCTGTAGAGAGACCTGTCAGTGTCACACCTCTCACCATTCTTCAAAATATTGAACGGGATGTATATTGGCTTGGCTGTTCTTGTGGATCATGCTATTAATTAGAGTACTCAAACAGCACACACATTTATACACATGATTTACTTTTACCAGAGTTTACATACGCAAAAAAAGATAGATAGATAGATAGATAGATAGATAGATAGATAGATAGAGTATGGTAAATAAGTATTTGAACACCCTGCTATTTTGCAAGTTCTCCCACTTAGAAATCATGGAGGGGTCTGAAATTGTCATCGTAGGTGCATGTCCACTGTGAGAGACATAATCTAAAAATAAAAAAACACCCAGAAATCACAATATCTGATTTTTAAACTATTTATTTGTATGATGCAGCTGCGAATAAGTATTTGAACACCTGTCTATCGGCTAGTATTCTGACCCTCAAAGACCTGTTAGTCTGCCTTTAAAATGTCCACCTCCACTACATTTATTGTCCTAAATTAGATGCACCTGTTTGAGGTCGTTAGCTGCATAAAGACACCTGTCCACCCCATACAATCAGTAAGAATCCAACTACTAACATGGCCAAGACCAAAGAGCTGTCCAAAGACACTAAAGACAAAATTGTACAGCTCCACAAAGGGCTACGGGGAAATTGCCAAGCAGCTTGGTGAAAAAAGGTCCACTGTCGGAGCAATCATTAAAAAATGGAAGATGCTAAACATGACTGTCAATCACCCTTGGACTGGGGCTCCATGCAAGATCTCACCTCGTGGGGTCTCAATGATCCTAAAGAAGGTGAGAAATCAGCGCAGAACTACACGGGAGGAGCTGGTCAATGACCTGAAAAGAGCTGGGACCACCGTTTCCAAGGTTACTGTCGGTAATGCACTAAGACGAGATTTAGAGATTTAAAGCACTTTTGTACGTCGCTCTGGATAAGGGCGTCTGCTAAATGCCGCAAATGTAAATGTAAATGTAAATGTAAGACGTCATGGTTTGAAATCATGCATGGCACGGAAGGTTCCCCTGCAGATGTCCAGGCACGTCTTAAGTTTGCAATGACCATTTGGATGATCCAGAGGAGTCATGGGAGAAAGTCATGTGGTCAGATGAGACCAAAATAGAACATTTGGGTCATAATTCCACTAAACGTGTTTGGAGGAAGAAGAATGATGAGTACCATCCCAAGAACACCATCCCTACTGTGAAGCATGGGGGTGGTAGCATCATGCTTTGGGGTGTTTTTCTGCACATGGGACAGGGCGACTGCACTGTATTAAGGAGAGGATGACCGGGGCCATGTATTGCAAGATTTTGGGGAACAACCTCCTTCCCTCAGTTAGAGCATTGAAGATGGGTCGAGGCTGGTTCTTCCAACATGACAATGACCCGAAGCACACAGCCAGGATAACCAAGGAGTGGCTCTGTAAGAAGCATATCAAGGTTCTGGCATGGCCTAGCCAGTCTCCAGACCTAAACCCAATAGAGAATCTTTGGAGGGAGCTCAAACTCCGTGTTTCTCAGCGACAGGCCAGAAACCTGACTGATCTAGAGAAGATCTGTGTGGAGGAGGGGGCCAAAATCCCTCCTGCAGTGTGTGCAAACCTGGTGAAAAACTACAGGAAACGTTTGACCTCTGTAATTGCAAACAAAGGCTCCTGTACCAAATATTAACATTGACTTTCTCAGGTGTTCAAATACTTATTTGCAGCTGTATCATACAAATAAATAGTTAAAAAAATCATACATTGTGATTTCTGGATTTTTTTTTTTAGATTATGTCTCTCACAGTGGACATGCACCTATGATGACAATTTCAGACCCCTCCATGATTTCTAGGTGGCTTGCAAAAAGCAAGGTGTTCAAATACTTATTTTCCTCACTGTAGATAGATAGAGTAGCTCACAAAAGTAAGTACACCTTACCGTTCTGCAACCATTTTAGTATATTTTATCAAGGGACAATACTATAAAAATGAAACTTGTATAGCTGCACATTACTGTCCTATAACTAAACAACTTAACATCAACATACAGCCATTATTCTCTAAACTAAAAGAAGATCGGTAGCACCCTGAGTTACAGTACAGTGGCCAAGGTCATACAGAGGTTTTACAAGATAGGTTCCACTCGGAACAGGCCTCAAGGGTCCACCAATGAAGTTGAGTCTGTGCTGTGCATCAGATGTAGACGCTGGCTTCTAAAACAGATGCATGAGTGCTGCTATCATTGCTTTAGAGATGGCAGAAGTGAAAGGTCCCTGTACCTAATCTGTATACTGCCTTATACTGAGGCTTTGATAGCAATTAGTGGACTAGAGGCAATATATTTATTTTTATAAATCTAAATATTTAAAGTTAAACCTCCTTAACCCACATCATTGTCAGTGCCCAGGGTTCCTTCATTCCAAAAGCTTCTGGATTTGCCTGATGAAAGGAGCAATTATTTGCTGTCAGCAACATAATATAATATAAGGATTGCCTGGATAAGATCATTGCAACCAAGATGTTATTTTGTATTTATTTCATTATTGATATTTAAATTATTTAATTATTCATTTTATTATTTCATATTTATTAGTTTAACAGTTCTGACAAAAAAACTTGTGAACAGTGTGTGTGTGTGTGTGTGTGTGTGTGTGTGTGTGTGTGTGTGTGTGTGTGTGTGCGTGTGCAGCAATTATTGTTTCAAGAAATATTTACATTTCATGAAGAAGTAGGAACAACACAAACCACAGAAACAGCCTTGTAGTATGTATTGTCCAGATTGCCCCTTTGAGTAAGTAGTGGAGACCCCACTACTGGAGTCTCTATAGTGTCTTCTGTTTCCATGACATCACAGTTTCTTTAGACCTGGAGAAAGTTTTGCTAATAGCACTACTGTTGGCCTCAGGGGCATTCACTAATCCTAGCAACAGATAGATATTTCTGTAAGTTCCTCTCTAGCTTAAGATGGAAAGAAACCATTTTTAGTCATTTTTAGTAGCTCTATCTTTTAGACTTTGGACTTCTTGTCAGGAGGTCATGAGTTCAAATCCTAGCACTAAGATGCCACTGCTGGGACCTTGTGCAAAGCTCTTACCCCTCAACTGCCAGGATAAGTGCATCTGGCAGAAATACAAAAATATTTATAAAGCTTTCCCTCTGACAAATTTCTGACAAAATTCTTAGGATACTGTAACTGTTGTGTCAATTACCTTAACAGTATATATCAATTTTAACAAAACAATACACTGCTCATGCTTATTTCCTAACTTGACCAGAAAATGGTGTATTGAGGTCCGGCTGACATTAATTGAAAGTGACAGAGGTTACTAAACATGCACCCTGTAGCTGTCCCTTCTTTCATTGTCTTTTTTTTCCCTGCGGGATTTAAACCAAAAATTACTCTTCCTGGCAGCTCAAAAAGCAATTAAGTCCACTGACTTGCTAAAAATGCTTTGACAAGAAAAATTTGCATCACACAGCCCTGGCTGTCTCTTGGGGAAAAAACTTAAGGTTTCAGGAACTGCGATTCCTAGGAGAGAAATGTTGTTCAGAGAGAATGCCATGGAGAGTTTCCAAATGCTGCTGTAGGGGAGCAGGAGGGCAGAGCGAAGGTCTGCAGGGCTTTAAATAACCAACAACCTAAATAATTCAAATAACAAGTTCTCTTATGCTGCCGGGCTTAAAACAAACTTTTGTGTGTGTGTGTGTGTGTGTGTGTGTGTGTGTTTGAGCTTTAGTTTGGGTGCACTTCTGTCATAGCAAATCAATCATCCCGTGTCTGTCTTTTTGCCCAGAGCCAGTTAGATCTAATAAAGCAGCTAAATCACATCTGTCCCCTGATCTTGTATTGTTTCTCTTTCTCAATGTATTTCCTATATGATTTTCTTCCACTATTTATCTTTGTTTACTTCATATCCTCACTGCTTTGAACTAAGATTTTTTATTTTTTTATTTTACAGATCAAAACATTTCTGATGTATACTGTACTTATAGGAATTTAATCATCTTTGACCTCTTATATATATATATATTTATTTATATTTTCTATGTTAGATTCCACTATGGGAGGCCATGTTGATATAATGGCAATTGCAGAGCCTGGGGATTGAGGAGACTGTCCAGGTTTATGAGTAGAAAGTTCTTAGTTAAGAGATCAAAGATGCTTAAATTCCTATATCAATATAAAAAGTATAAAAAAAGTATAAAAGACACCCGTCCACAACCTCAAACAGTCAGACTCTAAACTCCACTATGGCCAAGACCGTAGAGCTGTCAAAATTTTAGACCTGCACCAGGCTGGGAAGACTGAATCTGCAATAGGTAAGCAGCTTGGTGTGAAGAAATCTACTGTGGGAGCAATTATTAGAAAATGGAAGACTTACAAGACTACGGATAATCTCCCTCGATCTGGGGCTCCACTCAAGACCACACGGGGGGACCTAGTGAATGACCTGCAGAGAGCTGAGACCAAAGTAACAAAGGCTACCATCAGTAACACACTACGCCGCCAGGGACTCAAATCCTGCAGTGCCAGATGTGTCCCCCTGCTTAAGCCAGTACATGTCCGGACCTGTCTGAAGTTTGCTAGACAGCATTTGGATGATCCAGAAGAGGATCGGGAGAATGTCGTATGGTCAGATGAAACCAAAATAGAACTTCTTGGTAAAAAAATCAACTTGTCGTGTTTGGAGGAGAAAGAATGCTGAGTTGTATCCCAAGAACACCATACCTACTGTGAAGCATGGGGGTGGAAACATCATGCTTTGGGGCTGTTTTTCTGCAAAGGGACCAGGACGACTGATCCATTTAAAGGAAAGAATCAATGGGCCCATGTATCGAGAGATTTTGAGTGAAAACCTCCTTCCATCAGCAAGGGCATTGAAGATGAAACGTGGCTGGGTCTCCAGATCTCAACCCAATAGAAAATCTTTGGAGGGAGTTGAAAATCCGTGTTGCCCGGCGACAGCCCCAAAACATCACTGCTATAGAGTCACTGCTGAATTTTACATCAAACTACAAAAACCTATACAAGTAAATTCCCTCTTTCCAGCCTTTTTCCATAAAGAGTTCACTGCAGCATGAGTAAATGAGTAAATGGTGGCACTGGACCTCTCAGAAGTGTATTTGTTTTATTATTGCTCATTTTCTGTTTAAAGATTTGTTGTTAAGACCATCGGAAGCTTGATATTTTGCCAAGTCGAGCTTGGCCCAATTTTTTTCTTTGCCCTGGGGTCTATATTTGCAACATATAGCAGATGTTGCTCATCCAGAGAGACTTACAGAGGTGCATTATAGTATCCATCAAAAATGTATGCCTATGATGGTGTAAATAGGTCAGGGCTTATACTTGAATATTACCCTGCTTAATCCTTATTTAAAAAGAGTAAAACACAACACAATTCTGTGTTTTTTAATTATTAAAACAGTGCTTATTTTTGTACTTAGCAAAGACATAGGTCTTCACTTTTTTAGATGACAAGTGATGTCTTGTTCCTGAAATCTTGCAAAAAGTGTTTCTTTCATGCTGATCTTCCAAACAATTGGTTTTGTTAAGGTGGCCTTTAGAGTGTATTTCAAAACCTCAAACTTAATTAATACTTTAATAGAGATCTTCGAGGTCCTTCTTTACCTCAAGCAGTATGCTCCCGTGCCCTGTTTCTGGCAAAACTATTCCAGACTTTTTTTATATCATGACCTTGATTTGGTCTATTTTTAAATCCATAACCACAACAACAATGTCTAGGTTTTTTTTTATTTTATTTTTTTCATATGGTAATCCAAACCACAATCATATTTAACCTTCACACATCCTTAAATTCTTTTAAAAGTGCAAGACCACTTTTGTAGCTGACCCTACTCCAGGTTATCTTTCGATTCTTTTCTCAAACCGAACCACTTTCCTTCTCTCACAAATCTCCACTTTTCTTCTCATCTTTCACCATTTCCTATTCCACTCAACATATCTGTTTTCCCTCTGTCCTGGTGGCATACTGCCATAGTCTACGTTTCTGTCTAATTTTTTTGCAATTGTAGACTTCTCCTGCCGTTTCTCCGGACTGCAATGCTATAATGTCAAAACACTGAGGATGCAGGTTGCAGTATCCAAGATTCTGGCTGATGAAAAAAACAGAGTGTAGATTTCATCGCAGGCTTTAGTTTGAAAGATTAGATTTTAATAATGCCAAAGAATCGAATAAAATTGTGTGAGAGGAAACAGAGTGTGTAGTGCTGAAAAAAGAGAACTTGAGATTGCAGAGAGAGAGAAGGCAGGGGGGGAGTAAAGGTGTGTACAATGTGAGTCTATTAATAGAGCAATGTGATGTAAGCTGGGGCTCCTGTCGCGCTGGGTGGATTCAGCCGTCTGCTGTGGCACAGGAAAGGACAACAGCACAGTCCTTGTCTACAGGAACCTGGCTCAGTGTGCCTCTGAGTGCATGTGTATCTGTGTGTGTGTGTGTGTGTGTGTGTGTGTGTGTTGTGTGTGTGTGTGTGTGTGTGTCAGGCTTTAGATCAGGCTTCGCTCGCTTGCCTACATTGTTTTTTTGCATGGATGTTTTAACATTGATTTCCATTGTTCTGTTTTCCTTTTTGTCTCATAGACCAGGTTGGGCTAGACAGGTACTGCACCTGCTGTTGTGTCATTTTCTATTTTTAATACACACAGGCACTTGCAGACACACTTTGTAGCTAACAAATCCAAACTATTTGCTCCACTGTAACAAATGAATGTGCCATGCTGAAATTAACAACATGCTCACACTTAATACTGACCGAGCGTGACCAATCGCTTTAAATGCATTACTTTGGCAGAGTGTATTGTATAATCATTGCACTGGTTTGCAAATGGTTGCAAAACTCGCTCTCAAATTGA
The DNA here is from genome assembly GCA_024362625.1 of Silurus asotus. Lineage (NCBI taxonomy): Eukaryota > Metazoa > Chordata > Actinopteri > Siluriformes > Siluridae > Silurus > Silurus asotus. Next base: position 781,758 of record MU557501.1, read on the forward strand.
TATGTGCCTTAAATATCAATCATCATTTGGAGCCCAGATTCAGCCCATCCACACTGAAGTGTGTGTAAGTGTGTATGTGTTCATTATTCACATCCAGTCATGCATTTTGAGTAAATAATTTCGCAGGCATTTTCATTAGATGACTAAATGCAAAGGAATATGTCAAAGCTGGAAGATTTTTTTTACAAATTATTCTTTTATTTAGTTTTTTTTTTAATTGATTTTTTTTTATCATAGAACATAATAAGAGCTCAGCTCCGTAGCTCCACCCACCCCACACACCCACACACACAGAGGGGTGGGGGGCAGACAAGAAAAACATATCAACCCATTAAATCACAGTCCGCTCGGCCAAAAAACAGGAGAGGCAGAAAAAAAGAAAGGAAACGCTTAACTTTTAGGGCATCTGGGCCGAGCTTATAGACACCTCAATCTTGTACCCCACTCCTGAACACATGCACACACATAAACACATATAAACATAAACACATATAGATTTTAGTCAGCGTTATGAATGACAGCAGAGCAGTTGGTCTTAGTTATAAGGCATGAGTGTGACTTTTCACTTCTATGACATTTTTCCTCTCACATTATATGACAGCCGTTCAATAGTTTCTTTTTTTGTGTGGAATGTTTGAAGATATAAAAACGCTGGAATGAGTACGGAGTGGTGTAAGAGTAGTGAGGTGTCCAGACAGCATCTTCAACCCAGAACTTAGCTGACATTCTGTAAAAACATTGCACACACTCATGCGCGCACACACACCCACATACAGTTACTCACTTACAGAGACAGCTCTATATCTAAACACAACTAAACATAGCCAGACACTGGGATGTGGGAGGATTTTTTTTTCAGATCAGAGAAAGGAAAGATGGCCCGGATTTAAATTTAAAACTTTATAAGCATGTGATGTTGACATAAGGCCAGCAGCTAACCATTTCCTACCCCTGATCAAAGGTGGGTTATTTTCTTTCTTTCTTTAAAATTGTGTGACAAGTTTGACATTTCCGTTTTGTCTTGCCACTGAATTATGTTTGTTTTTTTCCTATGGATATTTATGGGTCCATTTCAATAAACAGGAAGACAGAAGACGGAAGAGAAACACCAACTTGTGCTGCACTTCTTTCACATCTAAACATCTAACACACGATTCAACAAAGACACAAAAGCTTCTATAGCGATACCACCGACTAGCCGACGGATTAAGTTTTCAGACGTCACGCAAACAAACTCCCACAATTCCTCTCTGCGTTACCGTGCACTCTCCTGGGCGCCTGAACCTCGCTGTGTTCATCAACAAACAAACAACCCATACAAAGTATTAACAGGAAACAACATAGACTTTTTAAGATGCCACATGGTAATTTATAAAAATAATAACAATTAAATAAAGAAAAAAATAAACAATTAAGAAACCATGGCATCGCAAGAATCTCCAGAAAGCATGAAATTCCTTTAGAATGGTTCTACACGGCTGACTTGATTAACTCTACCAATTTTATATATATATATATATATATATATATATATATATAATGCAGCTAAAATCTATACAGTACTCATTTTTTATATATTTATACTTTTTTACACTATACAAAGTTTGGCAAAAAATAAAAGATACAGTAATAAATCCATTAAGATTGTACACATATTGAGTGCTGACACATTGAGCACTCTTCATTGAAAGCCGGCTTGGTTTGAGACAAAACTCAGAGAGAGCACAAGAGAAGGAGAGAGATGATCAATCTGATGCTTCCCAGAATAATGAACTAATATTTACCGCATTATAAAAATCTTTTTTTTTTCATCAATCTAAGGACAAAGCATTTGTGTAACTTTGTAGTCGTTCCCAGACTATAATCACTTGAACTACATCAGAACTTTTTTCTGTTGTGGAACCAAAGTGATGGAATGAACTTTCCCAAAATGTCTTCTTCCCATTTTCCAAGATGTCTTCTTCAAACGATGGGTGAAGACCTACAAATTTTCTGAAACATTTAAACTAGCACTAATTTTCCCTGTTTATTATGTATTCAAAAAAGGGTGCTATAATTCTGCCCTACAAAGTTTCAGAGTGCAGAAATGCAAGTTGTCTTTGAAATGACAAAAGCAAGCGAAGTCACCAGTAGTCTGAAGTTTATTTAATGGAGATTATTTTGGATTCCATGTTTGCACTGGTATTTGCTATCGGTTGTTATTTTGTGAAAATATAATAATCATGAACAATGATGTATAGAAAAGAGTAATGTATAGACGTGTGACACTGGTTTGCGCAAATTATATTCATGCTGAGCTACATCATATGCCAAAAAGAAGGGGTTAATGTACACACACTATATGTGTATGTATGTATGTATCACTATGTAAGGGTGGGTGTGTGTGTGTGTGTAAGCCTACAAATTATCTCCAAACAAACACCTGCCGGAGCAAATATAAAGATGTGACATTTAATACTCACAATAATGTCATTAATGCTGTTCCACTTAAATAGAGGAATGAGGGGTAATTTAAAGGTGTTTAATTCAATTACATGTCATGCGTTCCACCACAGATCGTGCCTCTCTTGCTCTCGCATCTCTGCTCGGTCGTTTCCCCACCAAACACTTCCTTCAATGAAAATACAGTGGACATCAAATGCCCTTATTCAAGAAGGGTGTATTATCATCATTATCATCATGTTTCTAAACCACCAATCATATATTATTTTTATTACAAGTGAAAAAGTATAACATCTTTACAACCACAGAGTTCATAATTTGTCAGCTATTTACAGGAAGGAAAAAAAAGTACAATTTAAAACGTAATATCCGGGGACTTTATTATGCCCCGCTTTTTCCAGTTACTTTTATAAAGGAACAAACTCAACGTTAAAACACCTAATCTATCACACGTACATGATTATACACAGATCGACAGTAATGTAAACTGAAAAGGAAAAGAAAAAAACAGCAATTATTACTTTTTGTTGTCAGTTACGTTAAGAATAATGTGCACAGAAACCCTGACTGGGAGTGGCCAAGCCGGTACGAGGACCAGCGCTATAAACAATCAAAAGGAGAGCAGATGGAGGCTGGGACCAGAACAACACACACTGAGAAAGCCAGAGTGAGAGTAAGAAAGTAGGAGAGCAAGAAAGAGACAGAAAAAGGAAAAGATTAAGAATGATTAGTTCCTCTGAACACCTGACAGAGCAAGCTTCCTGGCTGACTGAAGCCCTCCCACCAATGCACTCTATTAACCTGTCTCTCAAGCGACACTGGATTACTGGGCTGATCTCCAGAGACACCAAGCTGCAAGATGAGCCCTGTCCAGTGGAAGCAAACGATTGATAAGTGCTATAAGCTGATAAAATTTTTTTTTGTTATAATGTATTGTCTTTATCTGATGCTAGTCGCTGTGTGTGTGTGTGTGTGTGTGTGTGTGTGTGTGTGTGTGTCCCTTTTGCACAATAATCCCCAAATCATACCCCAAACTGTGCTGACCTTTACTTCTAATAAAGCTCGAACTACATGACCACAACCAGGCCAGAAGAAAGAAGGAAAAAAGTGGAGGCAGGTCTGAATGAATAAACATGTGGGCCATATGGAGAAAGGGATTTATCTCTTCTCAAGTGTATGTCTTTCTCTAACTCCTTATCATGACCTGAATTTGATGCCTTGACAGCTTTTCCACTGTCAGCAGAGCAGGAAGGGCTGAAAACCTGAAACATGTCTAAATTGATATGTTTAACATTTTCCATGTAATAAAAGGGTCTAATTTTTTTTGCTTTTTTTGTCAACAGATTAGGAACATTTGCAGCTTGAAATTTGCAAACGTCTATAAATAGGCTAAATGATCTTGTATTGGTTATATAGTAATATAAAATATATATGATTCACTTCCCATCATTCAAGATATTACTTTATCATAACTAAGATTCTGCATTGTATTACACTTGGAAAAAAAAGTATTAAAATCTATTTATCTTGGAGCACAGTGTTGTGACATAAATGTATAATTTTTCTCGTCTTGTTTCCCTGACACAAAGACAGATTTTGTTCATGCTTGATAGTACAACTGAAGAAAAATAAGAGAGTACCATCGACTTGATATGATGTACTACATGGACAAAAGTATTGGGACACCGCTCTTATCCAGCCATATGTGACCCTTCCACAATCTTTTAGAAAGGAAATTGCATTTTTTGTTTTCTAATTGTATTTGTTTATATTAATGTGAACATCTCCTCAACAAAATAAACTTGTAACAAATAATAGCAAGATTCTGAAGTTTGGACAGTAGTGCAAAGTCGAGCCTACTCCGTATTACCAAGCAGCTCAATATGATGCAATCGAGTGAAATGTAGAGAAACTGCCTCACAACTCAGATGGTCTCTGTCTCACTTCTCTCATCTTGTCTCGTCTCGTCTGTTCATCTCGAGCTCTGCGTCCTGTCTGCACAACGCTTGCAAACACAAATCGGAAGACTAAAATCAAATTAATCAGGAACACTGTAAAAGAACAGATTTTTCTTTAAAAAATATAATCATGGTGTTTGTGCGAGGGTGTACTATATTCGCTCGGATTGCCATCCTGCCTTCGAACCAGAAGCCTCATATAGAGAGCGTAAAGCAATGTGACACCTTTTGTACTCTTGACTGTCACAATCGCCTCATTTACACAACACCTACACACAAACACACACATAACACTATACTAAATTTTTTTGTACAGAAATCTAAAGAAGGCTTGGCAGTAACATTTATTTAGTAAAGATCTAGAGCTCAATACAGGCAGTATTGAATGAGGTTGCACATATCGGTACACAGGCAGTGTTTAATGAGCACACTAAGTGGCAGTGTTTATTTACCTATAGTACACATACAACCAAGCAGATCCGGGCAGTGTTTACACAATTTAAAAAGTAAAAAGTGAAAACAACAATACAATATCTGAAATACGAACTCTGTATTCTGCTCTAGACAGGAAGCTTCTAAATCCTTTTATTATTATTAATGTAAAACAAGGAACAATGCTTATACCAAGTGAAGCTTTTACTCATTCACTAATTGTTCACAAAGCAAAAACACCAAAGGGTTGAGCTCCCATTAAGCCACAAAAGCAAGCACTCAATGTGGAGCACTCCATAGATATGGATTGCCATTAAGTGTGAATGGGTGTAATGGTGGATTGATTAGAGCTCAGGTTTCTTCCCCAAGAATACCGAATGATCGGAAAAGCAGCATGAACTCAGGAGTGCTATCCTGACTACCCAACAACCCCTCAGAGACCCACATACATGGAAAAACTTATTCACACATTTCCTCACACATCAACACAACGACAGCCTGATTGAGGATCTTTATAAGAGTAATCCAATGCGCACCACAAAATTAAACTTAGCATAGCAATTATAACGCCTCATAATAAATATGGGTACATATGTAAACAATCGTGCACTAATACCTAAATTAAGGCTTACTGAAGTAGTGTGAATAACGACTGCATTCATTAACGTTAGAAGATATATGTATTAAATGTGTTTGCTGAATACAAAATGTAGCACTAGATGACATTTTAAAGGGCAGTGGCTCAAACTAAAACTGTTAATAATGATTTAATGCATTAAACATAGCAAAGCAGTCTAAAATTAAAGTATCCTGGGCCAAGGACACAAAAAGCTTTTACTAGTACTGTTCAAGGGCTTGAAACAAATGGATATAGAGATCCATATCTGAGAGGAAATGATTTATTCTGATTATTATTGTGCCTTTTTACATTCAAAAAGGACGATTGTAAATTACAAAAGCCATCCAGTGATATTTGTGTAGGCAGCTGCATATTCTAAATGATATATGAAATTTTAAATTATGCAAATTTTATTCATATGCTTTTTTATGGAGGATGTGCGATTGAAAGAAGAAGGCATGTGTGAATATGACCAAAAAATGCTGCCATCCTCTCTGGGCCAAAGCTCATTTAAAATAGACTGAGGCAAAGTAGAAAACTGTTCTGTAGTTAGACAAATATAAAAAAAACTTTATTTCTTTTTGTAATCCATGGACACCACATCCTCCAGACTAAAGAGTAAACGGGTGCTATGTGGTGATGTTAAACATGGCCCAATCCCAACTTTTTTGACAGCTGTTGCAGTCATCAAATTAAAATTCAACTTTCTTAAAATGGTATATAATCTCAGTGTATACATTTGCTGTTTATTATTTGACTGTTTATCATATTGAATGCTGTAGATTACGGATTTATGAAATTTGCAAATCATTGCATTTTGATTTTATTTACTTTTTACACACTGTTCCAATTTTTTTAGAATTGGGGTTGTATATTATATTATACACATAATCATAATACATATAACATATACAATATTTATGCATGAATTCACAAGACAAATGTTTTAGCAATAGCTAACTCTTTATTAGATTGGGTTAGCACATACCGTAACTCATCACTAGTTTATATTTAAGTAAGAATTCATCCAGGTGTGAGTGCATGATTATTCATGTCTTGCCCAAATATGCCTTGTGGTCCTAGATCTCTGTTATTCAGAATAACTAAATTTACAATTGTTATCTAAAGGCACATTATTTAGTAACTGGAATAAATCGTTCGGTGATTACAGTTAAATTCTCAACAAAAAATCAGAGATTAAGTTAAATATTTTCCAGGTCAGAGTGTGATATAACTCCACCCCGACTATATTAACAAGATGCACCAAATTTCAAAAAATCCTTTTTATCTCTTTCGATTTTTCTGCACAGTTGCTAGTTTTAGCTGTCTTTTTACGCTACCTTGAGTAGAAACAGGGTTTTCATTTATCAATCTATTCCAGACTGCTGAGCTCTTACATCAAGATTTCTTTAATCCTGCTGGGGCTCAGAAAATGACCAAGCTAACTCTGATGTTACAGTTTGACTAAGCGCCCTAGTACACAAAAGCAACATCAATCTAACTTTAAAAATGGTGAGGATATAGACTGAGAGCCTTAATTGTACTGCCATTGTAACAGTGTATACTCTGTTCTTCAAAATAGAGCACAGGCATGAATCCAGTATTTAGACAAGGTCCCAATATGTTGGTGTCTTTATGTGTATGAGTTTGTTTTAAATGTATTTTTACTTAAACGTTGTGATTTATTAAAACTATTTACAGTTTTGTTATTGCTTATCACTCCAAACTGAATTGAATATAATTTCTTCACTCTTTTCTTATTTATTACTAGCAGCTTATTTAATATTGCTGTTTTAATGATCACGTCTGTACATTCAGCTACTATTCCCAAGTTACGACTGTTTTTAGCAGACATGGATCTTTTATCATTTAGTTTAAAGCCTGATGCTAGCATGTGTCCCAACAAAGATGTGATTCTACATACAGGTTTCTATAAAGCTGCTCTGAAGGCAACGTTTTGGTTTTATTGCGCCCAGTGAAATAAAACGTGCTGAATAAATATAATTACAAAAAAACGTATTTCAATTCTTCGGAACAAAAAGGCACAACCGTTTACCGTCATGCACCAACTTGTCTATCCAACACCTTAGCAACTTTTCATTTGTTTAACTAAATTTAGGAAGTGGTGTCAGTAACTGCTATTTTTGTTCTCCGGTTACAGAGAATTTACAGCCTGAAACCAAGAAGACAGATACTGAATGTACAGCAGTTTGTGAGAAAGAGCCAACTTTGGATTTTAGTATTAGAACCATCTAGAGATGTACCAGCGCCAGCTGGATCCCACTTCATGAACATTTCAGACATTGGACTTTGAGGATAAACAACCTCTTAATCAATACTCCAAAAAATAACATTCTACATTTTTTTGTTTCTCCGTCATTGAACATTTAAAGGCTCTGGCATGGAGGAGTTGGTTTTAAATCTAAAATAAACTTGAGCTAATTTATTGCATAGGAGCACCTGGTTTCACAACTCCAACCGACTGTATAAGACTGTAGAAAGGACATTACTCATAATCACACAATCCGGTGCTCATGATATTTCGCACTCTTCAGTGTTTGTACTGTTTTTATGATTTATAATCACACTCTTGGTGTCACCCAAATGATGGTGGGTTCCACTTTTGAGTCTGGTTCCACTCATGGTTTCTTCCTCATTCCATCTAAGGGAGTTTATCCTTGCTACAGTCACCTCATGCTTGCTCATCTGGGATAAATGCACATAGTTTTACTTTTTTCAAAAAATTTGTTCTATAATTACATTCTGTAAAGCTGCTTTAAGACAATGTCCATTGTAAAAAGTGCTTAGAAATAAATGATCAAAAATAATTTAATTCAATTTAAGTCTATTTCTAAGGTGAACACAAATGTTCTTAAACCTTTTGCATCCAGGTACACCTTTTGGTTTAATATGCTGGTAAAATAATAATAACAACAACAATAATAATAATAATAATAATAATAATAATAATAATAATAATAATAATTAATGTCCTAGTTATTGAAACTAAAGAGCAAAAATTTCTGATCACAGATCACATTAGGTCCAAGTTATGTAAGTTTTTGAGCTGCTAAAACTTTGATTAAGTCTTCTTGAGACCAGGCTATTTGTCATAAAGGCGAATATTTTGAAAGCAAATCAATAATAATTTATATGTAATTTAATAATGGTTTGCTGTGATTTAGATCTGACTAACACACTCTCTCAGCCTAAATAAGATGTGGCATATTTAAAACATACAAAACAAGCATCAACAGTGAAATCCATGTTTTGAAGGCCTTAATGTAAGCAATGACTCAATGGATAGAAATCAGGACTGTCTTACAGCAGACTAAAGAGACTTTAAGTGTATGAGTGAGAGAAAGAGAGAAAGAAAGAGAGAGAGAGAGAGAGAGAGAGAGAGATAGACAGAGGGACAAAGGGAACGAATGATCACTCATTTGTCAGTGCTGTACTGTCTGGCTTAGCCTCCATGTATTGCTACAACCATCTTGAGTTACCTCCCCCTTAAAATACAGAAATAAAGCATTACTGTTAAACATTTATTATTATATTTATTGTCATTATTACATTGCCATATACTGCAGGTTAACTCCATTTCTCAAAAAGACAGAAAGAGAAAATAGGATAACCTTGCATATCGGCTGCTATTTCACATCAATGATATCACACACACACACACACACACACACACACACACACACACACACACACACACACCCGCACACACACACACACCAGAGACATAAAGGCAGTACTAGGGCAAAATTTTTTTTTATCTCAAAGTTTCCTGCAGAGACGTATCCCCGTCGGCATGTAAAGAAAAAAATATATATAAAAGAAAAACCACAGGAACAGAGCAGACTGCATTACAGACGCCCTGACAGGGCTCACAGCCCACTTCTTACTTCTCACAGCAAGTTTGGAAGAACATTTTGTTTTAATTCAATTGTCTATTTTTATGGCAAAGATTACTATCTTTTTTCTTTCCTTCTAAATGACTGTATATTTCTTTATAAATGTTCCAGAACACCTGGAAGAGTTGACCTCGAAAGTTAGTGGTCCTCACTTCAGTTCACCAAGGTTAATAGTTTTTTTTTTTTAGCTACAACACGTCACCTACGGCGCCCCCGACGAAAAAGTGTCCCAGAAAAGGGGGAAATTTTTCACTACCATTGTTTTGGTGATAAGGAGATCATGAAACAAAAAAGCCAGGGAGAAAGACAAAGCAGGTCACATTGAAAGGTAAATAAAAAAAGAGGAAAGGTGCAGGAGAAAGAAAAACAATGTAATATGCAAATAAAGGGCATGGTAAAAGCAATGGTGAATAGTGATCATAAAAAAAAAAAATTATAATAATAAAGAAAAAAAAAAAGAAATGCTATTATGTTTATCTGACTATCTGCCATTTACCCCTTGTGGATTCAATTAGCTTGAATTTCCTTCTGTGTGTAACACTGAATAAGCACAAAAGATGGCCAGGGGTGGACAGGAACGAAAACCGGCAGGGAATTTGTTTATGAAGTGCCAACAATTGTCTAAAAATAATATTACTGACTAAGCATCAACCGAGCTATATTAGATTCAAAGTGTAATGCCACATAATAGACAAAATTAGCTATGAAAACATAAAAGGTTGCATAAAAATGCCAATTAAAAATGAATTTTCGAATATAATATAACAATTCAAAAACATAACACTCCTGCACACTTTCTTCTTTGTTGGACAAAGCAATGGCTTGCTCCTCCTTTGTTTTTCTCAAGTACCACCTTCTGTAACAAATCTATTCAATTTTGTCTTTTGTATATTGCATTCATTTCTACAATAAAATATTGGCTTTACTGAAAAGGTGAAAGAGTTACAAATGGAGCCCAGCTTTCTTATAATAAGCATTGTTGTTTACTGTAGTCTTACAGGACTGTCGCACCCTGACTAATTTTGCTAGCTAGTCATATTCTGTTAGCAAACATTCCCTTTAAGTAGCTTAGAGAATGTTCTGAGGTAAAAAATAAATAAATAAATAAATAAATGAAGGGCTGGCCCACACAACGAAAAATGAAGCAGCCCACTGGGAAAAGTCTCACTCCCCGATGGTCAGTCCACCGCTGAAGACAGCTAATAAATGAGCTCTCAAGAGTCTCCAATGGCGCTCACCTGGATTTAATGAGAGAGTAAAGACTGGCCAAGAAAGAACAGGAGAGAGAACGGAAAGGATAAAGAGGCCATAATAGAAAAATGATAAAAACCAATGAGAAGTGGGAAGCGGACAGATGTGATTGACCTCCAGGGAAATTTGTTAATAAAATGTTTTATATTTTATACTATAAATGAACTTAAAGTGTACTGAGAGGGAATACTGGTAACACATCACATTAAAGTTTGCATATAGCAGAGTTTTCAAATGGCTTCCTTTCATTTTGTTCTTTTTTTTATTAATGAAGAATGTCAAGAATTAATATTTGCCTACGTTTATAAAAAGGGGGAGCTACTTTATGTAATTTAATGATTATGATCGCTTTATATGCAGACCTTAACCAAACATGTTACCAAAATTACAGCAGAGAACAAACAGGGCTGCAAGAAAAGATAAGTGTGTGTGAAAAAACTAATAAAATTAAGAGAAAAAGCATAAAGGTAGATAAGGAAAAGGGAAAAAAAGACCGGGGGCCACACAAGGGCAGAGGCTAATAGTTATAAGGTTTGAGAGTGGATGGCTAAAAGTACCCGTGTTTTGCAGCCAGGCATCAAGTCAGTCTTGTGCATAAAGATGGGGTATGGGCTCAAGGGTCAAAGGTTAGAGATTATAGGGTCAGGACAGGTGGGACCAGGTTATCAGGCTTTGAGGGCGTGCCATTGTGCCACGTTGGTGCGTGGCCTGCTCAGCATGTCTTTCCAATGCTTCACTTCTGCTGGACCGCTCTTCCATGACAGATAGATCTGACCCAGGAAAAAAAAAAACACACACACGCACACAATTCTGTGAGTTCGCTTCTGAATTTCTCTGCCAATTTTACATTCTAAGGATGGAACACACCAAGATTTGAATTGTGTATTCTGTTATAATTTGACTTAAACATTTTAACAGAGAAATAACTGTTACAGAGCACTAAATGCAAAAGTCAGTAGCTCTCCACAGCAGCAGGTGGCAGTAGCCTGTATTAGATATCAAGAGTGAAGGTTTTTTGTCACAAACGTAGTTATATACAGAACACCACTTGCAGTGAAATGTAAACCTAAATGGCTGCTTAGAAAATTGTGCATTAGATATAAGATTTCATAAACAAAAACAAAGAAAGGATAGTAGGAGCAGTCATGATGACACTTTATACAATACATTTGTATTTATTATATTTTTTAATATTTATATTTTGTGTTGGACAGTCATAAAAAGTCATTCTCTGTATGAATGTGTGTAGAACATTTTTTTAAATATAAAATAAAAAAAATATATATCAAATTAAAATAAAGTGGTAGTAAAAAATACTGTATAATAATATATAAAAATTATAATATTCATTAATCAATTTACTTTGAAATTAAACTTAAAGGCAAAATTGTATCAATATCTGGATATAGTGGTCTTAGACTCGAGCTCTCCATAATTCTGGGAAATATTTAGCAATATGCTTAATGTGAAAAGCGAGAGGGTGCAGTGCGAAGACAATATGGCGACTTGTTTGACATTGAACATTAAATTACTGAGGCTGCAGTTAATCACTCAACCTGAGCCCACCTACTAACTGGCCCTGGCCATTTAGAAAATTTGAAAATCTAAAAGTGTATTGAATTTCTTCATTAAGCATGTAGAAATTGATTTATCTGTTCATATGTTTTATGTCCAAGGTTGCCAGATGTTGTGGCAAAAGCAAACCAATTAAAAAAGATTTTCCTGAGTAATTTCTTTCCATCCCGGTCTGAATTGTCTTAAATTATTACTGATATTTTAATTAATAAATATCTAAGGCATGCAGCATGAATGCAAATATATTTTTATAGTACTACGTACTTTTACAGAAGTACTTTAAAAGCTTTATCACTAAATACATCCTAATACTGGACCACCGACTCAAGACACAAGAACTCCATATAGTACTTTCCTTATCTGCCTGCTTCAAAATATTAATGTGTGTTTAAAATGCCAAAAACAAAACAGAACCCCTCTACCTCACAGCACTGTACCACACTTTTTTGCTCATTTTACATATTGTTTTACTAGTTGGACACAAGCAAGCACAACAGTTTTAAAATCAATCTCTTTACAAACAGATGCTTAAAATATATGAACAGAGGTCTAATAGTTATCATTACTGCAACATAGTTCAAAATCATCATTTTTGACACATTAAAAAACACATTAAGTTCTGACGATATGAAACATTTGGCTGATGTTAGCTTGATTTTTAAGATTGTTAACATGTTAAAAGCAAATCATGTGTGAAAATGTTTTTTTGACACTGCCATTCTTATTATTAGTCATGTTATTTTATGTTTATGCATGATAACTTATTGTGTTTTGATTTTTAGGTGGCCTTTTTAAAATATTTTTACAATTAGATGAAAATTAGCCATTCGGTCTAACTCTAAACTAATTTACAATGGCTCTGGATATTTAATTTACAAAATTATCACATTTTCTAGCACTGCTCGACTGGTCCCACCATCTCTCAGAGTAAAAGTTTCAAGGGGACATGCTCACGGGTCCAAGGTCACAGCACATGCTTCAAGACTTCTCTCTATTCTGGCATCTAAGTGTTGAAATGAAATTCAGGCCATGTCCACTAATACAATTTCATTTAAAATCACATTTGTTTTTAAGTGAACGAAAAAGTTATGTGATGGCCTTTTCTTGATGTAGCCACAAAGTTCTAAAAAGACAGAAAGTAAACAAACGGTAGGCGGAAATGACAAGTCGAAGCGTCTTATGTTTTGCTCATGCGAAATACAGGGATGTAATTGCTTCAGCCAACTTTTGGGAAATGATTAAAAATTAAAGTGTTTTTGGACGAAAACATCGTTTTCAAATTTATCAGGCTTAGTGTAGATGTAGCCCGAGTCTCTAGCCATCTTCTAAAGCTGTCTAAAGACCTACTTTCTTCATCAGTACTTCAGATTGCACTTCTACTATAATACAAATTAAATATTACAAGTTAATATCCTTTTATATTAAGAAACTTGCCTTTTAAACTATATTCTCTCCCAACAGAGATTCAGACTTATGGCATTCTTAATCTGTGTCCCAGTGAACCAAAGTACATTTATTAATTCATTTAACAAGATAAACACTAATTAAAGTACAATCGCTGTGAGTTTTAAAAGTACCTTGCCGATGACATCGTTACGGCTCAGCCGGTCCTTATCCATGACGGTGATGATGATGGTGGTTTCTCGGAGCACGTGTGCAGGGATGTCGAAGGGGAAGGACTCATTAAAGATGGGATTCAAGCAGCGCTTAATGGTAACCGTCTTTTTCTTCTCTACGCGCTTGTCTTTGTGCATCAGCCACACCTTCACATAGGGATCTGCAGATGATCAGGGAATAAAAAAGTGCTCTGAATCTTCATAGGAATATAAAGCACACATCCGGCGCACATGTGGAGGTTCTGCTACAAATATGGTTTTGTTTTTTGTGATTATTAGATTTCCACTTTCCTTATGAACAGGTAAAGATTTCTAAAAACAGAATGCTGTAGCTGAGTGTCAGTGTAGAGGACAAAAGAGAAGAGCAGACTGGTTTGCTGTCAGTGTTTCATGCTGTGTGATCTATAAAGTGTGCATGAGACTGCAGATGAGTTTTAAAGTAACACTAAGGGCTGCAGGATTGAATTGAGATGAAAAGAAGCAAGACAATCAGGCATAATAATGAGGACCAGACGTGGATTGAAAACAAAAGAAGACAAAGGAAAAAATCTGTGCATGTTTGTTACTTTAATACTGGGTATTGGTTTACCTGATGTGCCTCCGATGTCCATGGCTTTAAGGTTGCGTGCTTTTATAATGTTGACAGTAATGGTATTAGCCGTAGGATTATAACACAGAGACACAAGCAGATCTCCTCGACTTCCCTAAAAGTCAAACACACACATATATCCACCTTATTAATAATCTCTATTTAAGTCGAATCTCGCAGGCTTTTATTGTCATTACAACCATATACAATGCAGGAACAAGGTGCTACAGAATCCAACTACACCTTCAATGTTTAAGTTAACAAACAAGAATCTTGTCTAAATATTTATCTACTGTTCTTGTCAGCACTTTTACTCAATTCCTAATTCCCATTTTAGTACATACACTACATATCTGGACAAATGTATTGTGACAACTGGCTTTTCCAGCCATATGTGTTTCACAAAGTAGGAGACACTCAATTGTACCGGGTGTCTCTGAATGTGATAGCCTTTTCCTTCACGTAAACTAAGAGACCCAAACCTCTTCCATCATGACAATGCTCCAATGACATGACAGTGAACAAAGACAGCACATTGATGATATGGTTGATATAGTTTGATTGGAAGATCTTAAGTAGCCTGCTATAGAGCTCTTTACTCAATAAAGTACTTTATATTCATCAATATCAGATTCCATGTCAAGTCACTCACACTGCCGTCACTGCATGGCTTCAGGTCCTTCCAGAAAGTCTGGTGTTGGCCCAGCTCCACCTTGTTAAGAGGGATAGACACCTCTCCGATAGGGTCATTCCTGCTGAAGCGGTCATAATCCAGCACCTGCATGTAAAGCGTACGCTCTCGCACCTTCTCATATGGGAACCCTGGACACACACATAAAACTAAATATGTCACTCTGATATTCAAAGTCACTCTTTAGCCAAATAAAGCCAGTGCCACTTTGATGAAAAAATATATACTTTGAAATTGTCAAGAAGACCAGCAAATCTTTTGTTAGGGAACTTGGCCAAAAGAAAAGTTAAGTGCAAAAGTTGGCATTCCCATGGTATTCAGGCAAAAAAATAAATACCAGGATATTAAAAATAAAATATTTGTGCATTTACATAACCCATAGCAATGCGAGGCAAAACTGTTCGGTGGAAGAAATCTTTGCCATGACCTCAATCTCCAGAATAGGTTGTGTGATATCTTGAGTTAGAACAGATAGAAAAACCTTACAAATAAAAGAAAGCAAAAGTAGAATATGAAAAACAGAACATGTGGTTCTAAAGGCAGAGGGAAGCATACTGTACAAAGTAATTACAAAAAATTATTATCATCGAGCAAAGAAGTTATAAACGTATTTCTTGTACTAATATTTATAGTTTCTTTGGCAAGACTGGTGTAACATAGAGGGTGAAGATGGTTATCTATCTCCAAACTGATACTATATACAGTGCCTAGCCATTTAAAGAATGAATACACAAATCCATATCCATATTCATTTTACAGACCAGACTGGAAGATGCCTTATAGTTATTTTTATGTTTAGTCTCAAAATATTCTATATTTAAGGATTAAATTTAGTGAGATGGAGGCCTGTTTCCTTTTTCTTAGTGCCTTTTTCTGTGTGCTTTTTTCATTACCTACTAATTGATATGTGTATCTCACCAGACTCTAACACACAGCCAAAACAACAATTAACAGAGCATGAAAATCACTCAAGTGCAGCATAAGATGACATGTTTGAACTCCAGTCACCAATGTCCCAAGCAAAAATCATTGCAATTTATCATGATACTGTGCAACATTCACAGTTTTACAAATAGAGCTGTTTTCCTGCTACATTTCAAGTCATCTATAATATATATGGTTTCCCAGGAGCAGCATATTGTAGGGCCAATGCTTTAAGAAACCCGTAATGTTCATCTGAATAAATGAGATGAATGAAAAAATAAGATCAAGTCGTTCAGAATAAGGATTGTCTGCCTAATTCAATCAAATGTCTGTCACAAAGCCCTTATAGCTACAGGTGGGACTGTTCAGAAAATCCAAACTTAGAGATAATGGATTGTAAATAATATTCTGCCAATAAAACTTGCCAATAAAGTACTGCAAATGTTTAACACTAAACAACATTTAAACAGTTGTGCTGGCTAGATAATCTAACTTTAATTTTGCAAATGCAGCCATAAATCCAGCTTGCAGTGCATTTTGTTGTTTCAACTGCTGAGCCTTCAACACTCCTTCATTCCACTCAGTTCATCCGACCCTCCAGCGGCAACCAGTGAGTGCTTAAATTGATCCTCAAATTTAAGAGACACAGGAACTGAAACTACATCAAGGTCTATTTTTTTATGCAGGACAGCTTTACTAAACTCCCGAAGGGCGCTGCCTTTCATTATGCATTTGCATTGTTGCTAACAGCTCTTGCATTTATCCCTTGCCCCCTGCCAGGGCCTCTGATCTGTGTTTCAATAGAGTGAAGACATTCTTCCTTTTTCCTCAGTACTGAGCCTGAGTCTGTTTCTGCTTCTGCCTTGACGATGCAGCAGAGGAGATATTCCAGAGTTTAGATTTTCTCTGCTAATGTCTTTGCTCCTCACCTCAGTTCTTGCTCAGCAAACAAGCAAAAGTTAAGAAAGAAACCACTCGAAGTTGTGCATTCTAGTGTTACAGCTGATTATGTGCTTTGTAAGTAGAAATGTAGTAAAACCATGCTGTTTAGCAAAGTACATATACATTTGTGAATATTTAATATGGATTTTTTCAAAGCTCAGTCAAAAGAGCAGATGCTTCTTAGTTCCCACTTTAAATAAATGAGAGAGGAGGTCAAAAGAGTGGAAGAATAAAAGGATGATTGTTTATCGCAGCTGTAACTTATGTGTGAACAGGAACATCTCCAGGTTATGTATATAACCATGGTTCCCAGAGGAAACAAGACTCTGCGTTAAAAACGCAATGGGAATGCTTCCACGTTGTCCAGGCCCAAAATCACGTGTATTATCAGTCCAATGGAAAGTGTTGCTTCTGAAAAGGAAAGGAAGTGCTGCATAGATGCATGCAGTGTGGCATAGAGACCCAGTGTCTTGTTCCCTTCGGGGAACCATGGTTACATACGTAACCTGGAGACGTTCCCCTACAGGAACTAGAGCTACGTCATAAACGCTTTGGGAACGAGAGTACAATCAAGCAAGACTGTCCAATCCCTGCCTAGTGTGAATGGAAACAGCTAGGGTAAAGGACAGAGGGGCCAGGAGTGGTACTGAGGTCAAGGCTATAGAACCTGACAAAAGGTCATCTTGGTGGATCAGCCTGCAGCAAAAGACAAGGCCTTAAAGGCAGCCACACTTCAACTGGCGTGCGCCCTGACCCCGAAAGGAGTGGGGAGACCAGAGGTGTCATAAGAAGAAAAAATAGCATCCACAATCCATCTGCTGAGTGTCTACTTATTCGCAGGGAGACCTCTCCTGAGACGCCACAGCTCTGGGAGGGGGTGTATTATTATACCCCCTGCCTGAGATGGAAGATCCCTCCTGAGAGGAATCTGCGAGGGAGGGTGTTCGAGAAGGGCTACCAGGTTCGCAAACCATGGCCTGCCTGGCCAACGCCACCAGGAGGAGGCAGACTCTGTCCAACACATGGTGACCTCCAAGGTCTGGGAGGAAAAGCCCCAGAGCTTGAAGCTTGGCCAGCATCTCTAGGCAATTGATGTGCCACGTCTGATGGGGCCTTCCCAGTGACCTTAAGCGGGTGGCCACTCATGACCATTTTCCACCCTGTGAGGGACGCATCTGTCCTAAGCATTATGCAATGCTCAGAAACTCAGTCAGGAACCTGGGATCTCTCCACACATCTAAGGCACCTAGGGCATCCTTTAGATCTATGGTCAAAAAACATTCCTCTGACCTGATTTGGGACACAACCTGCTTCACGGTCAGCAGCTTGAACCTGAGTCTCTCAGCGAGCAGTTCAACTGATGCAGATCCAGTATTGGAAGCAATCACCCCATCCTTTTAGGGAACTATGAAGTACCTGCTGTAGAACACGTACTCTGTGTCTTATGGAGGGACCACCTCATTGGCCAACTTCCTCAAGACTACAAGTCTACTTCGTGTTTCATGACCAGAGCTTGCTTGGGGACACCCATCAAACTGGGGCAGGCGAGATGAGAACTGAATCCTTTGTCTACAGTGCGCAGGACCCATCGAGACATGTTTGGCAGAGCCTGCCAGGCTGCTAGATAGTCTCTTAGGGGATTCAGTCTCTCGAGACCGACCTTTAGTAAGCCTAGAGCCGGAGCAACGCCCTGGTGCAGCTCTAGGGGCCTCCTGAAAGGCGCAAACCTGCCATGTCCGCTATGGGGCCAGGTGTGGAGTGAGGAGGGTGTTCGCTGGAGCTGGCTGTGCCCTGAAGCACAAAGAGTGGAAGGTTTAATGTACCGGCTCCCTGAGTGTGCCGGGGCAGGGAGGGCACTGTATAGTGAGGTGCACGTTGCCCCTTCCCAGCAGGGTCCCAAAGTAGACCTATGTCAGGAACCTTTGCCTGAAGCACTTCAATTGAAGATGACTGTCCTCAGATTCTTCATTTCCTGGTGCTTTGGCCTCGAGCTTCGCACTGGTTTCCTCTTGCTGCGCCCGCCAAGCAGCCCCATGGGGGTGACATGTAAGGAATCGCTGAAACGACGCTGACTGCTTTTTGGCCTCCTGAAACCTGTCATTGACTGCATTAACAGCGTTGCCGAACAGGCCAGTCTGCACTAGCGGAGCATCCAGGAGCACAGCCCTATCCCTATCAGAAAGATCCGACAGGGTGAGCCAAATATATCTCTCAGTCAAGACGAGGGTGGCCATGGACCAGCCAATGGCCTTAGCAGTCTTTTTGGTAGGTCAGTAGCACAGCGGAGCTCACGGACTTGCTGACCACCCGAGACATCTCTCACATATAGCTCCCACAGCAGATCAGCACAGCCAAGTAGCACAGCCATGGTGTGCAGACCCGCTAAAGCATAGGCCTTGCCCACCAGCCCCTAGGTTGGCAGCGCTGGGGCTTTAAGAGATAATGCAGCACCCGGGGAGATATAGCTAGCAAGCGTCTCTTCACTCTGAGGCATCGCCCCATAACACAGACCTCCCCCCACCCCCATCAGAGGAAAAAAGGCGAAGGTGAGCACTCTCCTCGTGAAGGGAAGAAACCGCCAAAAGGCATGCTTCCAAACCTTGCGATCAGGTGCTGAACCTGGCAGGTGAGGGAGGTGAAAGGGATGAGCCTGTCTCCAACTGCTCTGCAAGGTACATCTGTAAACCCCAGGTCCTTGAACGCCGCTTTGCCTTGGCAAGCGGGGCCAAAACCACGAGGAGCGGAAACACCATCCTCAAAGAGTGCTCTCTGGGAGCGGAGCATTTGCATTGTCATTGCTTTTAGACAAGCGACACATAGCTTGTGCATATCCACCGTGAGATATAGCAGGGGCAAGGAGGAATGCAGGGATGAAAGTAATGCTTCGTCTTTTTGGTCGCTTTTTAGTCGCTAAAAAGAAAAAAACATTTTCCTTACCTTACCGGACAAACACACACAAAGCATGTCCTGAACAAAAGAAGCTAGCGCTGGTTTCACTCCATGTGCTTTTATGCTTCCTGGTCCTGACGTCACCCCGCCTTTCTATTGGACTGATTTTACACTTGATACAGAGCGTGAATACGCGGAAGCGTTACCAAAGCATTTTTGACGCAGCTTAGGTTCCTGAAGGAGAACTAAGTTGTCTCTTAGATGGTGGAGTGATGTCTATGCAACATTAAATTAACCATAAATTGCTAAAATGAATGATGTGCAATTCATAAAAAAAAAAAAAAAAGGCAGTGCCTGTCAAAAGTTTGGAAACAATTAGTAGTTTATATTTTTTTAAGAGATTAACTGTAAGGGCGTTCCTTTTGTTATTATTACAAAGTGAAAGCTCATGAAAATTTACTTTGACAAAAAATAAAAAATAAAAATTTATAGAAGTTAACCTTAAATTTCATTGAAAAATCCTTCCTTAGCATGAATAACAGCTTTACACACTCTTGGCATACAGACAGTTTGTTTCTCCAAACATATGGATAACACTCCAACCTACTGGTTGATCTCTAAATAACGTTTACAGAGCTTGGAAATTTTCTTCGAATCACTGTCTTTTTGTATGGTAAAGTCAGTTCCAACTAGCATTGCAGTATGGAATGACAGTATGGAATGGCAGCCATGCTGATTCAGTATTTCTTTCACACAGAATAAGTCTACAACCTTTCCTGCCCCAAAACAACCCCAAACCATTAGGCTTCCACCCCCATGTTTGACAGTGGGGGTGAGGCAATCTTCCCACATCTTCTCTCTTGTTCTCTGTCTTACATAAGTTCTTCTTTTGGAGCCAGCCTGTGAACTCATCTGTCCACAGAACTTTTTTCCAGAATGTTATTCACTTTCCAATTTTGGTATGTTTTTACCTTTTACCTAATTTGTTGCTTTAAAACGATTGTAACATGTATGTGTTTCAAAAACCTTTAAAGACTAATTTTTTCCAAACTTTTGACCAACTCTGTATAAACAATGTTATCATTGGCAAACTGGAATATGTTGAGAAGGACACTCTAGACTGAGCTATTCTAAAAGAACAGTATTCTAATGTGTTATTTTTTACTTACTGGTACACCACTGATACTGGTATAGTTTTAACAAAATAAAATTAATTCCATATTAGGTAGTGTTCAGAGACCCAACAAAAACTGTATAACCCATAAACACGTCCTTTTTTAATGGTCTTTCCCAGTGCAGAAACACACGGAAATGACTGAACCAAATCTGACAAACCTTCAAACAGGAAGGTTTCATTCCAGTGAGGATTAAGGTTCTTCCTCTTAACTTTGGTCTCCAGTTTGTGCTTTTTGTCAGGCAGAAGGTAGATTTTCACAAATGGGTCAGAAGTGCCAGAGAAATCTTTAGCAGGCAGGTCTTGACCTTTTAGGATTTTGACTGTGAGGGTGGAGTCCTGGAAGCTGTAGCCAACACTGAACTGAATTCTTCCCAGCTTCTCACTGATTGGACCTTCATGATCCTCATCAGAGCCGGGAGACAACTGAAGCGAGAAAAAAAAACCCACACAACACACACAAATGCACACAGTCATTTATGTAATCAGAGATGCACAGTAAACAGTAATTACGTCAGTTAGGATAGATTGCTTTGAGACAAACACTGTGCAATTAAGGTGTACATGAACTTAGAAGCTGTTCTCAATTGTAAAGCAGCAATGGTAATATCTGTGACTTTGGTATTAGTCAACCACACACACACACACACACACACACACAAGGGATGTGCATCTCCATATCTGAAGCCTATCAATCTACATAGTCTACATTTCTAAATAGTCGCAAATTATTGGTCACTTTCTATATACAAAAAATATAGCTTCTAATCTTCTAATATTTATCTATAAATAAATAGTTTTTTACCAATGCAAATATGTTAAAAAATGATGCATTGTAATACAAATGCCAACTTGTATCCGATGCACACGTTTTTAAATCGATGCATTACATTGTTAACTTTTATGAGGATGCACCAATGCGAATTGGTGAATCTTACCATCCCTAACACCCACCCACCTCTTCACACACCTCTTATATATTGTGATAACATTTAAGAAAGACATGATCACCAAAAAAGTCATGGGTTCATGTCAACAACCTTCACCCTATCGTGTAAGTGTCTTACCATCACCATGTCTCCAGTGAGCGAGTTAGCAAGGTCAGAGACGGACGAGTGTCCATCAGCATCTGGTGGCTGACCCTTAGGACTGTTTGCTGGCTTATTACCCATATTCCTACTGCAAAGAGACAGGTACAAATAAAGAAAAGGAGATGGAAAAAAGACAAAGAGACAAAGTCACTTTCCATAGAATGAGATATCTTTCCTCAACCAAGAATCCCAACTTTTTTTTTGTTGCTCAAAGCGTTCATTCACCAAACAAACACAATATAGAAATGGCGATTTATGACCGAAATCCTTCAAAAGAAGATATAATAGGCAATATTTTCTCTTCAAGCTACACACAGTTCAGACAGCAAGCATGTAATGGACATCTCAACAAGATTACGTTCGGCAAAAAAACAAACTAACAGAAATACAACAATGCAGAAATACAAATAATGAGTGAAATTTAAATCCGACTGCAAATAAAAAATGAACCAAATTGCAGCAAACACCTTCGTTACTGTACATCCTTACACTCACAGACAACCATAAAAGAAGAAAGCATGATCAAAATTATAATGCATTGCAATTAACAAGAAAACAAAATCTTTTTTTTTTTTTTTTTTTTTTTTTTTTACCACAAACAGGCATTTAACAGAATCCAATCATGAAAAAAGACACATCATCAGATATACAAACAGATTAAGGACTTAACAGTCAAATGGGTTAATTTGGACCATGAGTAAATCAAGGGGACACAGAAGGCCGACAGATGTCACACTGATGTACGGACAGCGAACTACATAGAGATGAAACCTGTCAAACAGTAAGAATGCATTATTCTCTTACAGCAGGTGTGAAACTGCTAGAATAATTCGGATAAAATCCGAGTGGACACTTTCTTACAGGCAAGGGATAAACCAAAGTAGAACAATCACTTACAGAGCAGTCTTACTGAAACTATTAAGCAGAGCCAAACCCTGCAAAAAAACTCTAATGAAATGAAAATGAGAAAGAGAGACAGACAGACAGAGAGACCATGAGACTGTTAGATAGAGCACATTTAAAACAAATGGACAGACAAGAGACAGTGAGAGACGATAGTAATGGGGTGTGTTTGGTAACAGTGAAAGAGGGCGACGGGTAGAGATGCAGGGTGAACGAGTGACAGAAGAAGTGATCACAGGAAGGAAAAAAAAGCAATAGCAACAAAACAATGGGTGGACATTTCAGACAGCAACTGCAGGAAAGAGATAGACATGAAAAAAAGAGAGAGAGAAAGTTCTTTGTCAGAAAAGAGATGCAGCATATTGTTACAATGGTTACAGACTACAGAGTCAAATGAAACCAGGAGTGAGAGAGAGAGAGAGAGAGAGAGAGAGAGAGAGAGAGAGAGAGAGAGAGAGAGAGAGAGAGAGAAAGAGAGAGAGAGACGACTACATCAGGGCTGAGTTATTATAAAAGTGGAGCTGTAAGAGAGAAACGAGCAAGAGTGAGAGAAGGAAGGAGAGCAAGAAGCCTGGAAAACACAAGAAATGCTTAATCCGGTCAGTCAGATAAAGAGAAAAAAAGAACGAAGTAAAGATAGAAACAACAAATAATCAAAAAGTAAAGTAAACTAAACTAAACACAGAACATTAAGCAAAACAGAGTGTGTGCTGGAAAACAGATAAGAGCAGAAGGAGAGAGAAACAAGATTGGAGATTAGTTCGACAAAGAAAACGAAAAGGCCAGGATGAAACATTTTTTCTTTTTTTTCTTAGATTAGAAAGAGCTGAAACGAGATTGATAGAGCAAGAGTAAAATCGAAATGCAAACACAGAAGAAAACAATAAGAAAGCTATAGAGAAAGAGTGAAGTCTGGAAGAAACAAATCAGTACAGTAAAAACAAATAGAAACCCTCAAAGCCACTGAATAGAGACAAACACAGAGTTGGGCGGACGGACGGACTGACGCACAGGCAAAGGTTGGGATGTTGCACTCAGGGGATGATGTTTGTCTTTAGAATGGTGGGGAGAGAGGAAGCGAGAAATGGAAAAAATATATTGTAAATTTAATTGTTCAGATCAGGTGATTAGAATTCATCCGAGTCACTAGAACCCCAACAGTCTAAAGAGATTAGGGCGGAGCCTAAGTCCAGACTCAGCACACTGGGGTGCTGGGACTCAAGCAGCTTAATCAGGGTGAGTTTCGGCAGTAGAAACTCGTACGGTGTCTGTCTGTCAACTCGTATTGAACTTTTTCAAAGTTCGATAGAAAATAGAGCAATATTCGCTTTGGTTCATGAATTCGCTTATTAAATCGATGAAGACACACAGACATAGCTATACAGCAAAAAAAAGACAGGCCGAGACAAAAACATTGAAACATTTCGATAACACTGAAAAATACATACACACAAATTAGACAGACAAAATGACCAGACAATAAACACACAAAGACTGGCAGAACAGCCTGGGGAAAGGGAGACGATAAAATGCTCAGCTAGCAGATGCCAGGTAATATTTGGCATTTTGTGTTAATTTAGGAGTAATTGGGTAAATTTTATAATTGAAAGCTGCACAGTATGGCGGATTGGATAATCAGCTGCTAAGCAGTTAGGTGATTTGTTAATTGGTTAGTCTATTCGATTTTTTTCCACTGACACAGAGCTGAGTGAAATCCGATGAGAGAAAGATAAGTGGTAACAGATGTAAATGGGGAAAAAAGGGGTTGGAAAAAAAAAAGCGCAGTGCGAGTACTTCTTGTGAGCTACACTCAAAACTAAAGGTTGAAACAAAACAGAAGGGAACAAACATGAGAAACCGAGCTCCCTCCCTTCTTGTTATTTCACTTCCTCACACCTATTCCGTCATATTGACTGGGAGGTGACTGAGCACATCTTCACTGCGAGGGCTGAAATAATTCATTGTGCCCGAGGTCTTGTTCCTAGTGAAGGTTGCTATTGTCTAGGAGAGGGGTTTCAGACTCCAGTGCCTCATGGGCTGAATCGTGTTTTGTTTCAATGAAGAAATTATGTTATAAGAGAGTAAAACACAGGCTATATATAGTCCCTGTATATAAATGCTGATGTGTGTAAAGTGCACAAAGGTAAAACGCACTTGTGACTATAATTATAGGCTGAAAAGCAAAGTAAAAGCACAGTATTTCTGTAAAAAAAAAAAAACAAATAAGCGATAATATATTATAATAAATAAGTAATAAATAAAAAAAGAAAACAAAGAGACAGGAAGGATTTGAGAAAAATAAATTACCATGAAAAAATTTCTTGAGAGGTAATATAACTTTCATTCAAAGCTGGTTATGATCAAACCCCTAGGAATGATTATGTGTTTGAAAATGATTCCAGATGAATGTATTCATGAATAAATCTTTAAAACAGCTGAGCAGCTAGGGGCATGAAGAGCCAGCAGTAGGGGGCAGAATGATCTCAAATTCCCCAGAACACTTCTGTTCATCCCATCACTCCCAGCTCAAAAGTAGGCTGTTGGCATAGCAACCAACGGGTAGAGTGGAGTGTACGTGAGCGAGTGTGTGTGATAGGAGAGGATGAGTGTGTGCTGTGTGTGTAGAGGGTTGTTTTCGGAGAATGTTGGGCGAAGAGGCAGACAAACAGTTATAGCACAAACACAGAAGACGAGAAGAGGATATATGACAGGTACAGGTGAGAGCCTCGGTAATACACAAAGACGCACAGACAGACACACACACTTACACATACAGTACATAGACACACATGGACAAAGGAACACACAATTAGAGGCAGGCAGCTGGGCCATTTGTTGTTCACCGTGACCTGTTATACTATCCTGCTGTTACCTGCCCAGTGGGCTGCATGTAGCCCCCCGCACCGACACAGCCGAGAGGAAAAGTGGGAACAACAGCCTTGGCTGCAGGGCTGCAAAGAGATGCGAGAGACACAGCCATCCCTCCCTTGTTCCCTCCCTCTATCCCTCCCTAACTCCATCCCTTCATCTGCTTTCGAGATCCATATAATAAGCCTATGGCAGTATTACAGTGCAAGCACTCCCACTCTCCTGTTTATGCCACACACTAACTACCATTGACCAAGTCATCTCTCTCTCGCACTCTCTCACACACACACACACACTACATATGTGCACTAAATATTTATTACACACTAAGGGAACAATGTTCAAGGCTCTTATGAGTGGAAAGAGTATATATGAGAGGCTATTACATAACCAACCCACTCCAGTGTGTGTGTTTAGTGAAGATGTGTGAGTAAAATGAGTGGCCATTAATGACATGTTAGCACACCTCAAATGTGTGTACACTTGGCACACACAGCTTTTACACTTGCGGTATACACACAAATGCACACACAGACGCTCCCTGAACTTTAAAGTGAAAATTAAACACGATTAACTATAGCAAAACCACACATTATGCAAACCGATTAAACATTAGATAAACAGCTGAAGGCAGCAAAACTACCTGCAACATTATCGCCATTCACACGCATCCTGACTGTAATCGGTCAAAGAAGCTTAATTGTGACGCTCATCGTGCCGCTTTTTTTAACCTACCGTAATTTCCGGACTATAAAGCTCACCCAAATATAAGCCGCACCCACTGAACTTTACAAAGATTTTTATTTTAAACATAAATAAGCCGCACCTGTCTATGAGCTGTCTATAAGCTGCCAATTGGATCCCAATGCATGTGTGGAGTTTGACATTGGACTTCCTGAAGTGTTTAAAGGCTCTGGCATGGAGAAGCTGATGCTGGATCTGTGATGATCACAAATGTTGAGCTCAGTAGCTCCTACTTTTATACCAAAGACTGTTGAAAGAACATTTATTTATCATCTTATACTCCAGTGCTAATGTTAGTTCTCACTCTCCAGTGTTCTGTATTGTTTGAAGATTTATGATCAAACTCTTGATGTCACCCAAATGAGGATGGGTTCCCCTTTTGAGTCTGGTTCCTCTCAAGGTTTCTTCCTCATTACATCTAAGGGAGTTTTTCCTTGCCACAGTCGCCATGGCTGCTCATTAGGGATAAATGCACACCATTCACCCTGACTGTTGATTTCTGTAAAGCTGCTTTGAGTCAATGTCTGTTGTGAAAAGCGCTATAGAAATAAACTTGACTTGACTTGACTGTCTACACTGAAACTAATGAACTTTACACAGGCTTTAACGAAAGACATTACACGGTGTAACGGGTGAAATATGTTGTGGCTCCATTAAGAGCAGAGCGGCATTTCCCGGTATTACTGCATGTGTGCAAGACAGAGGAATATGTCCTTATTATTTTCTGACACTCATTTCTAAGTTTCTTTGACAAACCCGTAACGCTGTTGCCAAGAAAAATAAAAAAGCCCGATTCAGTGGGAGCGCATCTGATTTAATATAAAGAGTTTTATTGGTTCACCTGAACCCGTTCGCAATTTCATTGGTCTAATGTTTTGGTGCTCAGTTTTTTGGCTTGAAGCTTGTGAAACCGGGGAAAACCCAGGAAAAATCAATAAATAAGCCGCTTCATTGTTTAAGCAGCGGGGTTCGAAGCGTGGGAAAAAAGTATCGGCTTATAGTCTGGAAAATACGGTACTCGGCTAGCCAACAAAGCTAACAACAAGCAGGGCAGAAGGTAACAAGAAGTATGGGGATGAAACAGAGGGAGGCAGTGATGTAAACATGACTAAAAACAGAGACATTTCTGATCGGCTGATCATCATCTTTTTTCTGCTTGTGTTTTATATGGTGGTTGTTCAGTCTGGATAAATTCATTAGGTAACAAACTGTAATATACTTTTGTATTAATATATTAATATAATGTAAGTTCCAGTTACCAGCATAACACTAAAACAGCTAGTAGCAATGGCTACTTTTACTTAAGAACAAGTTTGAGCCCATACTTCTTTATAGACCTGTACTATAAAATAACAATAACATTTAATAATATATATATATTATTAAATGTTATTGTTATTTTATAGTACAGAATGTCTATTAAACTTAGTATTTTAAACTTAGTATTTAATTTAAAATCATTTGTATTAGATTTTTAACATTGGACATTGTCCGAAAGCAGCTTCAATAAAATTGATTAAAAATATGAATAAATAAAAATGTTAAATAAAAAAGTGGAAGACTTTTTTAACACTAATTACTGTACAGACCAAATCCATTATCATGGTTTGTATGTTTAGCTATACATATTAGTATAGTAACTTCTTGAATCTACAGATTTCATTTGGAACCATCTTTAACAGCAGCAAATCATCTCTAATTAAAAGAACGTCACTTTTTAGGCACTGAAGTGTTGCTTTACCACCTGCATGTGGGATTTACATTCCTAATACTGATTACCTCTGTTGATTTGCTGTCGCAGCCTGTAACATGCCTCACAGAGTTATGGCTGTACTTAGTGGTCAAAATTTAGAACATGTGCTAATTGACATCCATGGTAACAGGTCTGCTCTATAAGTAATGACTGGGTTGCCAGATAAGGCTAAAGCAAATAATCTAAAATGAATCTAACTTTAACAAAATGTTTAAAAGTCTGTTTTACTGCAATAGATTAGAATTAATTTTGTTGAAAAATGGTGGTAGCTCACTGGTAATTCAGCACCCCCAAGCTGCCACTGCAGAGCCCTCGAGCAAGGCTCTTAACCCTTAGCTGTTTAGTAGTATAAATAGAATAATTGTAAGTCGCTCTGGATAAGGGCATCTGTCATAATGCTGTAAATGTAAAATAGAAATAGAAATAGAATATGCCAGCTTGTTTGGGTTCTCTTGGAGCGAAGAGAGGGTCCAAAACAAGGCAGGTTGATAGCACAGGGGCTTGAACCTCCAACCTGCTGATCAATAACCCACTGACTCTAGCTTTAAACCATCACAGAATTACTGCAAGCAAAAATGAAGCCAGTGGGTTTATGACCTACAGAAATTTTATATATTTAAGAAATCAAAGTAAAGGCATTTTGCAAAAAAGCACAGAGGTTTTTTGAGATGTAATTAGGCTGAAAATGTTGCTGAAACCGGTCAACCCTATTAAACTGTTATCGAACACATTTAATGGTACAGCAAAAAACACACAAATAAGATAAAATAGGGTAAAATCAAAAATATTATGGGATAGTGGCCTATGAAATAAGTCAAATCACTATGTTTGATAAGATGTTGTTATTAATGTCGGTCTGCCACATTTACACATTTATTAATTTGGCAGATTTATTTGGCAGGTACCCATATCAAAAGTAAAATATAATTATCCCATTTTTACAAGTGAGCAGTTGAGGGTTTAAGGGCCTTTGTTAATGAGCTCAGCAATAGCAGTTTGGTGGTGCTAGGAATAAATTTACTTTTTTTTTCTCAACAGAAGTCAGAACCACTAAGCTACTATGGTAGATATATACTAAAGATAAATGGTCACACGCTGCTTCTGACTGGGGTGAATGCAAAACAGAAAAAAAAAATTTAATGAAAAATCCTTTTAATCAGATAAAAATTCTACACACATCCCAATTAAAATACTGGGAGAAAAGTACAGACAGTACTGAACTACGCTTCTCAATTGATCATTGGTGAAAGATACACTTAGAATAGTATAGACTAGCTTTATTTGTCACATATACATTACAGCACAGTGAAATCCTTTTTTTTTTTTTTTACATACAGCACAGAGGATTTACGGCCTTGCTCAAGGGACAAAGATGGGCAACTTGGCAATACTGGGGCTTGAACTCCCGACCTTCCTGTCAGTCATCCAGCACCTTAACCACCAGAGGTGTGAATTAACATAAAACAAATACTTTGTTACTGTAGATTTTTCTGGGATCAGTACTTTACTTTATTTTACTTTATTTTTCGAACAACTTTTTACTTATACTAATTGGATTTTTACACAAAAATCTACAACTGGTGTATCATTTAATGACTTTCACACAGCATAGACAAGGCCTAGTTTAAGAAGCTAACAATGAGCAGTCAGAAGGCAACAGGAAGTTTGGGGTTAATGTGGATGAGATAGAGGGAGTCAGCGAAGAGTCGAAATTAAAACTTTTAGTGCAACACACATTTATTCACGATGTCTTTTCTTTACTCAGATATAAAAAATAAATATATAAGCTCCACCAAAAATTGTTTTTTCAGTAATCTTTAGTTTTACTGAAGTGGCAATCTCAAATCCACACCGAAATTCGCCATGATGCACACAATTATCCCTCTGGGAGTCGACAAACGCACCGGTGCGTTTTGTGGCATTTTTTTGGTTTGGTTTCACGAATAATAAACATGCAGTTGCATAAAGCATCAATATTTTTCCATGACTAGAGTATTAAAAAAATGGAAAGTATTAATTCAAGGTACAGTTAGAACAGCGCGATTAAATATTTAATTAGATTGACAGCTGTAATATTAATATGACATGGAGTCCAGTTACCATCATGACACTAAAACAAATAGTGGTAATGGCTACTTTTTACTTAAGTACATGTCAGAGCCCAAACTTCTTTACTTCAGCAAAAAAGTATAGTCAGTACTTCAACTTTTACCCAAGTATTTTTTAAACATGAGTACCTGTTCTTCTACTTAAGTGAAGGATGTGTGTACTTTTGCCACTTCTTTCAACCACTGAGTTACCACTCCCCTTAAAATACATGTGAGGGAAGCCTCTATGCTTTAGA
The DNA here is from genome assembly GCA_024362625.1 of Silurus asotus. Taxonomy (NCBI): domain Eukaryota; kingdom Metazoa; phylum Chordata; class Actinopteri; order Siluriformes; family Siluridae; genus Silurus; species Silurus asotus. The sequence continues at coordinate 812,480 of MU557501.1, forward strand.
AATGTAATGAAGGGATTAAAGAAAGGAGCAGTCTGGTGCATGTGAAGCAGGACTGAGCAACACACTGTGATTAAACTTTAGTCTGAAAATGCATTACAAATTCTCACATTTAGCAGTAGACAGCACAAAGTGCTCAAAACTCTATAGCTCGGCCACCAACTGCTTCACAGACCAGCACTGCAAAGCAAAGCCAAATAAGAGTAAATCAAATTATAGGACATAAAAAGCCCATTTGGATTTGCAGAGCAATGATACTAAAACGTAACCCAAATTAGAATGCTATAGGGGATTCTCTGTAAATCACTTCACCATAAAGCATAAAAGTGTTTCTAAACAATTTAGTAAGCTAAATATATTTATTTAATGTATATTTTTATTAAGGATAACAGCTGTAAGGTTGAGAGAGAGGTGGCTTTCTTGTTTTAGCTGTCAAATAAAACTACTAAAAAATAAATGTAGAGGTAGATAGGACATTGCTCAGTGGAGATAAGGGAAAAATTATGTTCTCAAGGGACAATACTATAGAAATTAAAATAAAATAAAAAAAACCCTCTGTATGATCTTGGTCACTGTACTGTAATCTTAAATCCTCAGAAAGTTCTTTGACTTGAGGTACCATGTTTAACATCCATTGATCAGTATGAGAGAACTGTTCTCAAAGCATATTTTATCTGCTCTAATAAAAGATACACACATTTGTATGGTCATGTCAAGCAGACAAAAACATGAACATGCTGAATATAACGTGTCTTTGTATGGTTAAATGACGTATAACTTATCTCTTAGGGTTTATTTACTTTTGTTTCCAGCTATTTTGACAATAATAGTTGTATGTTGAGTTATTTTACAGAGGACAGTAAATATGTACTGCTATACAAGCTGCACAGTGACTACTCTAAAATATATCCAGGATTCATTTCTATTGTATTGTCCCTTGAGAAGAACCAAAATGGTTGCTGAAATGTGAGGGGTGTACTCACTTTTGTGACTTCACCTACCCCGCAAAGAGGATCACTTACACCCATCAAGCAAACCTTCAGCTGAATTGTTTGCTCCAGAAAGAGGGAGTGAAACTAAGTGCCCTATAAAATTGAACAGCCTTTTACTTCACAGGCAGCAGAACAAAAATGACCAATGAACCATAACAAACCATTTGAGATCCTTGTATGTGTCTGTGTGTGTGCAAAGGAGAGTGAGAGCATGTCTTTTATTCCCAGTGAGGATTATTTCTAAATAGCCCCCTCCAACATTTACCCTTCTTGACGTGAGGTGGAATCTCAGAAGGCTGTGGAGCAAACTGTGTGGCAGGGAATCTGACATCCTCATGCACCCACACTGAAGGATAAGCAAACATCCAATGTACATTATGTACATGCAGTCTCTTGCATGCTTATTTAATACATTCTGTCATCCTACAACCTGAAATGAAATGGGATTTAATAATGTATAATAAATTGTGAAGGCTTACATATTACTTTACTGACACACAAAGGTCAACTAGACTTCCTGGATCAATACAATTAGCATTGGCTGAAATTACAAATGCAAGTCCTATGGGATATGTTCCTTCATCAGCTTTGTATATCCAGACTTAATAGTTTGACCTATTCTTCTTGCCAAAATTATTTTTTAACCCTAAACAGTTTCTTAATCCCTGCTGATAAAATATATCACCAGAACATGATACTACTACCACCATGCTTCACTACAAGAATGGTGTTCTGAGCTTGACAAGCAGTTAAGGTTCTGGTGTATATAGTGCTTTGGCAGTGTAATAACTGTCTGATTATCTCAGAGAAACTTGTTTAAAATGGTATTATCCAGCATGTAATTTTAAAATGTTTTTATTTCCTTCTATCTTAACTGTGTATCTCTTCAGCTACTTCGAAGTTATCATTGGGACCTTTTTCTTTTTATTACTGTTTTATATTGGTTACACTCATCACAATAATTCTGTGTTCATATTTAATGATACACCAAACAGTAAAATTCATAGTAGTTCAAAGGATAAGGGTTTTTAGTTGAGTTTAGGAGGTCTGGGATTTTAAATACCAGGACTGTTGGGCAGCCAATTGAGCTGCTAAACATTAAACCTTGAACTTTTTAACTATATGCATTGTATATATAAATATACATATTCTATGGTTATGTGTCTGTATTGGTTTCACTGGTAAAAATAAATAATTGAAATGGGTATAAATTTGTTTTTTGTTAAGTTGCCTAATAATTATGCACAGTAATAGTCACCTGCACACACAGATATCCCCCTAAAATAGCTCAAACTAAAAACTACTTCCAAAAATATTCAGCTTTGATATTAGTGAGTTTTTTGTGTTCATTGAGAACATGGTTGTTGTTCAAATTAAATCCTCAAATAAAATTAATTCTCAAAAATACAACTTGCCTAATAATTCTGCACTACCTGTAATATATATATATATATATATGTGTGTTTCTTGAACATTTCCACATTTACTCCTTATTTGCTGTTGTCACTTCTGCAAAGATGTTCCAGTATATATTTGAGTGTGGTTGTGGAGATTTGTGCTTATTCAGCCACTATTACTAATAAAGCACAAAGCCAGCTGCATGGAGATAAGGTGTACATGGGTTGGAGTGAAGGTTATTATAACTGCAAATGTAGACCAAATGTGGAATGGGATGTTGAAAAAAACACTTGCAAATAATAAGCTTGGGTGTTCACATGCTTTACTCCATATAGTGTACAGTATATAAAATAACTGCATATACAGCAATGCCAACATTTATACATTCAAGTACCCTTTTATACCAGAACCATACTCAAATCCTTAACTTTATTCCTTTAAAAGTATTTAGGATACACAAATGATCACAGCTTTTTTTCTTCTTTTTTTTGCTTTTCGATAAAAAAGTGTGTAATTAACTATATACATTCAACAATGCAACACAGCAAAAAAATATAATACAAATTTTTATGTAAATAATGTGACAAAACTGCTTTGTCATGCCAAATCAAGTATTTTTTGTGCACATTTCGAAATGCATGTGATTCATTTATGAAGTCTGGGATACTCGAGGTTCTGTCCTTGAGGTTCTGTCCTGCAGTACATTACTCTACATGTAATTCTGCGCAAAATCAATAAATGTAATCATGTAAAGCATTACTTAATCCTACTCAGGCTACTGAGAATACTGATCCCCTTAATCTTACATGAGCACTGGCTGGAAAAGACATGCTGTGTGTGTGTGTGTGTGTGTGTGTGTGTGTGTGTGTGTGTGTTCCCTACTGAAGCTATTCAATCTAAATGCCACCATCACAGTGGGTGCTTCTGGGCCAGATTCCTTTTAGTCCTGACCAAGTCAAATACTAAAAAAACCCTTTTACGTATATGCGTGAATTTGCTTTTATTTTTTTAAGAGCAGATTATTGATCTCTATTGCTACGATATGGACAATTATTTCACTTATTTTAATAGAAGTTCTCTCTCTTTCTCACTCCTAGTCTCTGTGGTTTAATCTCTTATTCTTTAGATTCTGTAGAGTTCTTAAAATAAAAAAAAACTGAGACTATGTTGCAAAATTAATACAAGCCACAGCACATAACATCAGACACACTCGTCATAACTATCACGTTAGTAGATATGGAACAATTTCCAAGCTATGTACAAATTTGTGTGCACATGTGTACATTTGGTCTTTTGTGAGACCAAACATCCTCACAATGACACCACAGTTTCAAATGTCTTCATAAAAAAAAAAAAACGTGTATCCCTTTTGTTTCAGGGGAGGGTTAGGCTTAATTGCAGGCATAGCATTGATTAGCTACAGCAACTATTATATCAACAGAAGGTCTGCAGAAAACTATTTCTCTGTGTGGTGTGGTGTGGTGTGTGTGTGTGTGTGTGTGTGTGTGTGTGTGTGTGTGTGCGCGCATATAGGATATAATGCATCATCTTCTCTGATCCTGTCTGTTAGCTGATAAAACTGCTTCACATTAAACACGCTATTTCACACCATATTAGCATAACTGTGATATTATTCTAATGCAGAACGGCTACCAGATTATCCAAGCGCTCTGGGTGATTATTAGAATAGCAGCGGCAACCAGCTCAGCGGTTTGGGTCGATTGTAAAAAAAAAACGTTCCATAAAGTAGAGCGTTTCATTGCAGCTTTTACTAGGATTTGCAAGGCAGCACTTTTTTAGCATAAGCATCATGTGTCTGTGAAAGCATGTAATCTAGTGAGAACGGGATGAAATTTACAGAACTTATAAGTTCGTAGAAGACAATGAAAGTGCTGTGTGGATTTAATATTGATGGTGTTCTCTTGTCATCCTAAGTGCACAAGGTTACAAGAAGACCATCAATGTCCAGAGTGGATCAGTAAATCACACGTGGGTTCAGGTGACGTAAAAAGCTCTTCTGAGAGAGAGAGACCTGTGTGTTATTCTTACGCATACACACTAATGCCAGTCTCTTAATGCACTTCCTTTTGGCAAATTGCCTGTATGCTGTAAATCATCAAAGCTAAGCTATTCTAGCTGTTAGGGCTGAGAAAAGAGATGAGGATTATTCACAAGCACACCAAATAAAACAACTAAATCATATAATACAAACACTCCAAAGAACGATTTATGTACTTTGCAGGCAAAACAGGCTGTCAGTCAGTTTTATACTAATACGCAACATCGACTCAGTGTCTAGCACATGTGCAGGTTTTAGTTTTTCTGTTGTTGTCTAGGCTACCGTAAAATGCTTTATTTATAGATGAATGTTTATGTAAGTGGCTGGCATGCTGCTGAATAATGAGACCTCTCGCTGAGTCCTCAGTTTAAATGCACACATATGTGCCTGAACACCTTCACACACACACACACACACACACACACACACACACGCACGCACACACACCCACCCACACACACACACACACACCCCCACTAACCAGAACCGGGGAGGAAGTAGGGGTAAAAATAATGAGCAAAAGAATAAAAGAGAGCATGCAAGAGAAACCAAATCCAGTAATACCAGGAGAGAGGAGATAAAAGTGTTGTAGAGTAAGGAAAAACAAATTAGTCGAGGGGGAAAAAAGAGTCGATTTGCTCAGGATGAATGCTAAAAAGCATGACAGCTTTTTAAGTGTGCCTTTGTGAAAAACAAAGCCGAGTCCCTCAGTGGCAGAGCTGTGGCCCACACAGCAACCGGTGGCGTGTGTGAAGCCCCATGTGCCTCGGGTGAAGATTTCATTAGAATGATTAATGAGCTCGCTATTAACGACACAGAGCCGTACACCATCTTTAAAAAGTATGCAGTCACCTAGACGCTAGACTTTTTACTTGTTTCACTGTAATTAAGTTTCCTTTTTCACAGGTTAGCTGTGCAAAAAAAAAAAAAACACATAAAAACTAAAATATCTGACATATTTAAAAGAGTGTAGTGTAAATAGTATTACAGATCAATCATTTTAATTAAACATGCTAAATTGTGCTTTCTTCCCGTACATGTTCTGTGTTATGCTAATTTACTGTTTGTACTTAGGGGCTAGTTTCATGGGCAAAAATAAAAGGCTTTTATTATTAAAACATTTACAAAAACAAAATAACAAATCCGCAAACACAACGACAATCCAGACAAATCGGAAAAGGTAGGTATAGTTTGCAAATGAAACACTTACCGATCATTGGACAAGACACCTGTCATTTATGATATACAGAAAGTACAACAGTTTCTCCTTGCTTGCCAATGTTTACTTCTGTAAAAAAAAAAAATTTATATTTAATGGTGCACTAAACAAAGTAAAAAATAGTTTTAAGTAAACAGAGAACTTTACAAATGTACAAGAAACAAAGTTATGAGATTTCATACCTATATATCTTGAATGACCGATCCAATGATCGGTAAGTGTTCCATTCACAAACTATACCCACCTTTTCTGGTTTGTCTGAATTGTCGTTGTGTTTTCGAATTTGTTAAAGTGTTTGCGGATTTGTTATTTTGTTTTCCGATTTGTTCTGGATTTGTTATTTAGTTTTCAAATTTGTTATTTAGTTTTAGGATTTGTTAGTGTTTTCTTTTTTGTGAAACCCTACCTTTTTCGCATTTTGCAAAAAAAAATTTTGTTAGCAATGTGTCAGCGTCCTGTGATGTCAGAGTGATGCAAAACTATTAGGTGCTCACTGAGAAAATGTAACATTCGCCACCAGCCAAAAAGAAAAAAAAAAGAATTAAAATCAGCCCAAAGATTCCAAGTGCACATCAAATATTTTTGAATAAAAATGTGTGTATCAATGAGGGTATTTGCTTTAAAGCTTCTGTCCTTTCTTCTGAAAGTTAGAGCAGCATGAGCTCTTGCAGAGGTTAAAAAGTAAAGTCCATTTGCACTCACTCGTTTCAAATTCATAATGAAAAAAGAAAAAAAACAGCTTGAGGAGCAAAATCTTCCCACACCGCATCTGGTTTTAGCAGTGAATTTACTTCAATTTTAGGCTCATTTACAGAACCGCACAAGAAGCCAGAAACCACATCTGCTCAAACGTATGCCAGACAGACAATTATTGAAAAACAAAATCATTATGCAAATGTCATTATCTTTATCATTATGAACACTTTAAATTGTAAGAGATTGATTTGATCGGATGCTTCTCTCGGATATTGAATTTGTTTATTTGTCACTATTTCAGGTTACATCCTGTACCATTGGATACAAAAAATACCAAGAATAGACAGTGTATCGTCCCTTTTGTAATCTTGTTCCTTGTTTTTGCCTTTTACATCTTCACCTTCTACTTTCAGCAATGTGCAGTTTCCCAGATTATGGTACATGTAGCACCTTTAATCTTGCAGAAAGCCAATGATTTCATGCAATACAGTGTGGGTTGGTTAAGTACATGTAAAAGCCTCTCTATTGGCGAAAAAATGACTATTCAAATGGTATCCTATATGCTATGTATAAAATAAATAATACATGTACTGTGTTTCTTATTGTACAATTTGCTATTTGCTCTTGCACACCCACACACACTCCAGCATTACTTTCACATTCTTATTGATTCATTCAAAAAAAGAAAAAGAAAAAAGGGCCCATCATGCAGACATGCACGTGTACATACTCACATGCACTCACATGTACATAAGCAAGCCAGTACCTCTTGTCGGCAGGGTTTTCTTGACTGGGCGCTACCTCCTGTAGCTCAGGTAGATTGGCAAAATCATCCTGCTCAGCCAATCCGATCGCCAGAGACATAACCACCATCTTCCCTTCCCTTTACCACAGGCAAATGTGAGAGGATAGGGAAAATAGTGGAGAGAAGAATTTTTGGAAAGAAACAAGGAAATATAAAGAGTAAGAACAGACAATGTAAAAAGAAGCAGCACGATCACCAGCAAAACAGCATGGCCTGAAATTCCCATAGTGCATTAAGCTTCAAAAATAACAGCACAATATCTGTTTCGTGGAGTTTTGAAGCCCCAATAAAACAAAACTACTATTATGCTGGTACTCTGGAAGCTTCCTGTATATAGATATGAAGCTCTGTCTGGATATTGCATCCCATCCTTCAATGGTCTTTAATGGATTTTTTGGTGTAAACAAACAAAAACTGGTTTCAATGAGTTTCTTCACAAAGGGCCCCATTACACATGCACACACTCAGCTTTATTAAATATCTGGCCCTTTAGGAATCAGATTCCCCTTGTTTTATCACCACCACTCTATCTCTTTATTGCTGTCTCCTTCTCTCTCGTCTATCTCGTCCATCCATCCCTTCTCCCTGCAGAGTGCAGATTTAATTGTGCCTCATTAGGAAGATCTGGACTAATTGTTTCTATTTGAGAGTCAGGCCAGACCAAGGTGCCTAGGGTGTACCGCTGCTTTCTAGGCCATCGCCTTTTCTATCCTGGTTTTTCCTTTTCTTCTTTCGCTCATCCTTTTTTTCGATCTGTAATGTCATTCCATTTTCTCCTAACCGCCCTCTTGTCTGAGCTCGCCCTCTTCAAAATCCCTCCAGCCTCACCTATTTCAACAGCTTTTCCACTTTTTCTCCCCCCCTTCCATTATCTGCGTCTATAACTCGCTCACTCTCTGCTTTCTGATCGTAAAAACCACTCACCTCCCAAACATTTAAGCCTGCCATATGACATTTATCCTTCGCTTCTTTCTCTCTCTCACTCACCCTCGAAATTGCATTCTGTCTTTCTGGAAAAAAAAAGCATCTGTCTGTTTCAATGTCTTGCTCATGCTCTCCTGGGCATCTCTGACACTCACTGCCTATTTTTACCTTCCATATCATAATGCCCTTAAAAAAGTGACAGGTTCCCTAGCAGGACCCGAGGAACACATCATACAATCGCACAAAAACACCCCATGCAGACACAGACACACACGCACACACACTAAGGCTGGCACACAAAGTGTAGACAAAACAGCGTTGGGAGTTTCTAGTCTCAGTACAGATAGACAGACTGTTCTAATAGGCTGTTAACAATGCCAACACTTCACATTGATTACAGAGCAGGAACCCTCAATAAACCTTGTTTGTCTCGTTCTCGCTCTGTCTCTGTCTCGCTCTGTGTCAGTTTCCAAAACAGGTTGTGAATGCGAGTCTCCTCCTTGTTTGGACAGCTACGCTTGACTGTGGGTAGGGAAGAATTGTAAAATAAATGAGCTGCTCTCTTTCCGACGTCCTGTGCTTGAAATGCCACCTACACATAATGCACATGATCAATCTTCTGTCTCTGAGCAATTGTTGTCATATATGGATTGTCAGCAGCATTCTATTAATAGACAACAGAGCAATAATTGCTGTCAGTCTTTCACATTTAGTTCCCTACCTTTACCGGTATTTAAAATGTGCAACTAATAAAGTGTATATAATCAAAAGTATATAAAGGTGCATGCATTTCACTGCAGATTCTAATATTTCTCCTCGCCCCCCTGCTCCACTCCCCCCATCCAGCAGTTACTATCTATTGTGAGTGTAATGAGGCTGCAAACAGAAGATCAATGTGTCAGGCTCAACGTGAGTCTGCAGCCAGGACCTGTGTATTAACCCGTGCACCTGACCTGCCACAGACAATGGTATACACGCACGTAAACAAAATGCACACACACAAACAGTAATACATAAAGGCATATACACCTAGCATTCATTTAATAAAATCCATCTGCCAAATATCTCTCTCATGCCTCTAAAACAGCTGCACCAATCAAAACCTGGTGTCTTAATGATTAAGACTTGTTTGTCCAGCATATCCAACTGATCATCGAAAAGATTGAGATTTAAAGAATTTGGTTCCTCAAAAACTTCATGGACCATTTTTACAGAGAGCTGTGGATATTTTTTCCAGCAGAACATTGCTCAGAGCATTACACTGCCTCCCCCAGCTTGGCTTCTTTTCAAGGTGCATCCTGGTTCCATCCCTTTCACAGGTGAGCGATGCAAAGGCATCCAGCTGCCCACATAATGAAAAGGAAATGTGATTCATCAGATCAGATAAGTTCTGATGGTTATGTGCCTACTGCAGAATCTTGACAAGGGTTCAGCAGTGGCACTCTAGTCTGTGGCAACACGCCCATAACCATAACTATTTACCCTGTTTACCAGTTTTCTTTCCTTGGACCTGTTTTTGAAGGTACTAACCACTGCATAACCATCCCAGATAACCTGGTATTTTGGAGATCCTCTGACCCATTAATTTAGCCATCAAGATTTGCACACTGTCAAAGCCTTTATATGTGCTCATTTCTCCTGGCCATTTGCTTGCTGTTTAATAGATCCTAACGTTTGGCAAGTTCAAATGTAGTGGTATTATCAATGTTATATATATAGAGGACCAAGGGACCAAGCCTTTAAGGCTGCCACATTCAGGGTCGAGTGAGCTCTGAGCAGGAAGACCAGAGGACCCATAAGAAGACACAATAGCATCAATAATCCACCTGCTGAGCGTCTGCTTATAAACAGGAAGGCCTCTCCTCGGAGGGCCATAGCAGATAAACAGTTGTTACGACTTACTCCAGGGACTCTAATGGTAAACATAACAGTCCACCACTCGGACCTGGCACAGCCGGTTCAACCTCCCCTGGTTGGGGGTCAAGAATGGAGGAGGGTTGAATGTCTGTGCCTGACAGGTCGTGGGAAGACCGAGGACACCTTGGGGATGTAACCCACTCTAGGGTGTAAAAGGGCACTGGTCATACTTGGAGTAAACTCCAGGAAAGAGGGGGCCACAGGGAGAGCCTGCTAATCACCCAGGCTCCTCAGAGAGCAGATGGCCAGCATGACAGCGGTCTTGATGGACAAGTGCCTCCACGAAGTTTGGCCAAAGGCTCGAAGGGGGGCTCAGATAGAGCATCCAACACTGCGGCCAGGTCCCAGCCAGGCACTCTTGGACGCACCGGGGGCCTCAGCCTCCAGGTGCCACAAAAAAACGAGTCAGGAGTGGGTCTCTGCCAGTGAATGCCCAGACACGGGGGGCTTAATACGCCAAAACGGCGGATGTGTAGACTTTAATGGTGAATGGAGCCAACCCTTTTGCGAACTGCTCCTGCAGAAACTCCAGCACTGAACCAACTGGGCAGTGGACTGGGACTAATTGGTGCCCAGAAGCACCACACAGTGAACAGATGCCATCTCGCGGCATACAACCTCCTTGTGGAGGGAGCTCTGGATTGAAGAATGTCTCTACCACCTCGGTGGAGAGACCTGAGCCTCTGAGCTGTGCCCCTTTAGGGCAGAGGAATTTCCCATGAAGGCTGCTTAAGGAGGGCCTGTGTGGTGCTTCTGGGCACCAATTGGTCCCAGTCCACTGCCCAGTTGGTTCAGTGCTGGAGTTTCTGCAGGAGCAGTTCACAAAAGGGTTGGCTCCATTCACCATGGAAGGCCTGGTGGGGCTGGTGGATATAGAGAGAACCATAGGGGACAGTGGGACGATACTTGTGCTGTGCCGAATTTCTCCAAATCTGTTCCACCACCTGAGAGTCTCGACAAGTTGTCTGCTTCTTCGTTTAAACAGCCTGGTATATAAGCTGCTCTGAAGGAGCTTCCCCAGGGCCGACAGAGGGATCTGGCATGCCAGCCTGTACAGGGGGCACGAACGCAGACCCCCCCTGGTGGTTGATATACAAGACCTGTCCGAGCGGACCAACACGTTATGGCCTCTGAGGTCCGGGAGGAAGTGCTTTAAAGCCAGAAGCACGGCCAGCATTTCTAGGCAATTGATGTGCCACCTCAGATGGACAATGTCCCACAGACCTTGTGCAGTAGGAAACTGGGATCTCTCAATGCATCTAAGGCATGTAGGCACCACCGTGTGACCTTGATCGTGCGGAGGGAATTGCCCTTCTGAGAGAACCCCTCTAAGCCACCACTGAAGGGGTCTCATGTACAGGAGGCCAAATGGAATGGCACTGGACGCTGCTGCCATGAGCCCAAACAGTCTCTGGAACTGCTTGACAGTAAGTGGACTGCCCTTCTCTGATGTTTCTGACCGCCATTAGGATGGGCGCTATGTGGGCAGAGGAAAACTGCGCACACATAGTCGCCGAATCCCAAATGATGCCGAGATAGGTGGTTTACTGTGACGGAGAAAGCACATTCTTCCCGGTATTCAGTCGAATTCCCAGCTCCTTCATGTGGGTGGGAACAGCGGATCTCAGAAAACTCTGCCCAAAGTATCTCCCAGATACAGCTCCCGCAGCAGGTTGGCCTGCTAAAGCGTAAGCCTTACCCACTAGGGCTGAGGTAATGCACAGGGGCTTGGTGGATAATGTTGGGGGTTTAAGGGAAGATGCCACCCCCGTGGAGAGATAACATGCTAGCGTCTCTTCAACCCATGGCATGACACTATAGCCATAATCTCGAAACCCTGAGACGTTGAAATAAACTGCAGTCTTGGGGCTAAAGGGGCGGGATGAGAAAGGGATCTGGAAACCTCGTGCCCAGAACCTGGACACCTCGATGTGCAGGTCAGAAAAAATGGCAAGCCCTGATGCGGCGGCTGTGATGCCGGGATAAGCTTGCCCGAGGGAGGGGTTTTATGCTCACCGGCCGGCCAAACTATATCGAGCTTCTGAATGGTGCATGTCACAACCTCCAGGAGCTCCTTGCTATCAGGTTCATACTTTTGCTTTTATTAAAGTTATTACAATTAGATAAAAAGAAACAGATTTCATCTGATGAGCCTGAACAATGTTACTGTTATATTTTTGAAGTCCAATAAAGTACATTTTAAAATATGATTGTACATGTATCTTTAATTATTATCAGTATTGTGTTTTTTTTTTTTGACAATTATTTGAAAGGTATCCTGACTATTTACACTCTTTGTAATTAATTTGACCATGTCATGAATGTTGACTTTTTCAAATTCTCACCTATATTAAAATATATTCAAATGTAAACATATGGCCAAGTGTAAGAATATCATAAGTAATTATATTACATAAAAAAATGTAATTTGATTGTGTTTGTAAACTAATATTACCATCCAGGTTTAAAACCTTCTTAAGACATGACTAATCATAAAAAAAAACTAATAGGATGCAGCTGATTTTAGTAAAATATTTATATTCATTAGTTCATTTAATACCTCGATATGTTCATTAAAGTCTAGAACATAAAACACTAATAAACACACACACACACACACACACACACACACACACACACACACACACACACACACATAACTCTAAGACTCTTTTTTCTAATGTTTAAATACATAATGAGTGCTCTTGAAAAAAAAAAAAAAACTCTGACATATCCATCAGACAAGTGCAATGATGCCCAAGAGGCTGTGGCAAGATATTGCACCTCATTTCAAGCCAATGCAGCGGAACATGTCACATTGAACTAGAGGTGGTGCGCTCTCCTGTTAACACACAGTGTTGTTCACATATGAATAAACGTGTTAATACTTTTAAACTCGACCTAGGTAATGAAAAACAATTTACCTAGCAGTGTGTGAAGGCACTTGCTCATTTATCCTATTCTTGTGCTATTTAAATATTCAGCGCAAATTACAGCCTGGCACTGGCATACTGCCCTCATTCCAAACAAATATCCATAATAATTCAATTAACTACATGTCCCAACATGACCATATGTTGGGGGAACAAAACAGCAAAAAAGAAGGATGCAAATGTGTTTGTTTGAAGTTAAATCTATTGAGATGACTGCAAGTGTCATGTAATAAATCTTTTTCATGAAACATCATATTTATTTTAATTTAGGTTAGACATGCTTTTTTTTTTTACAGATTTTTTAGCCTGTCTATGTTTTTTAAGCCATCGAATAAATAATATACACTGACCAGGCATTATGACATAACATTATGAATAGTAAAGTGAATCACACTGATTATCTCTTCATTATGGCACCTGTTAGTGGGTGGGATATATTATTAGGCAGCAAGTGAACATTTTGTCCTAAAAGTTGATGTGTTAGAAGCAGGAAAAATGTGCAAGCGTAAGGATTTGAGCGAGTTTAACAAGGGCCAAATTGTGATATCTAGACGACTAGGTCAGAGCATCTCCAAAACTGCAGCTTTCATGGGGTGTTTTCTGGTCAGTATCTATCAGAAGTGGTCCAAGGTAGAAACAGTGGTGACCCAGTGACAGGGCCATGGGTGGCCAAGGCACAATGATGCATGTGGGGAGCGAAGTTTGGTTCGTGTGGATCTAACACCCAATCTACTGTAGCTGAAATTGCTGAAGAAGTTAATGTTGTTAATGCTGGATGGTCAGGACTGTTTTGGCAGCAAAAGGGGGACCAACACAATATTAGGCAGGTGGTTAAAATGTTATATCTGATCAGTGGCCATAAAGTTCTATGTTTGTTTTAAATATTTAAAAAAAAGCCTGGCTCATTAATTTGAGACTAAAATATTATAATATTTAGCGTATACTTCTGGACAAAAGCAAAAAATGGTGAAATATTAAACTTTTAAAAGTGAACAAATTCTATAAAACACATGCACGTGTCAACATTTTATTTTTTATTTTTTTGTTTGCTGTAGAATTTAGAGAAAAGCGAGAAACACTGAAGTTCATTTATATCATTACATCATTAGAAACTACTTGGACAAAACACTGGGATACCTGACTCTTCCAGCCAAATGTGTTTTTTCCCCAAATTGTTGCCACATTGTTGGAGCCACAGAATCTTATAGGTCGTTTTTGGATGTGGTAGGATGACATTTTCTCTTGAATTAAGAGAAATCTGTTCCAGCATGGCAACCCTCTTGTGCAAAAAGACAGCTTAATGAAGATATGGTTTGGATGGTTGCAGCCTGTGCAAATTTGTGCTTATTTAGCCACAAGGGCATTTAGTAAAGTCAGGCACTGGTGTAGGGTGAGGAGACCTGAGATGCACACAACGTTCCAATTAATTCCAAAGGTGTTCTATAGGGTTTAAGTCAGAACCCTATACCAGGCCACTCAAGATCTTCCACTCATGTAAACCATATCTCCATGGAGCTGACATTGTGCACAGAGCTGAGACAGGTTTGTATCTCCTAATTCAGACAATGGGAAAATGTAATGCTATCTGATACAATGGTGTCCCACCAAATCTGTGGTAACAACTTGAAGAAGAACCACATATGCCTGGAAAAGTCAGATGTCCCAAAACTTTGGTACATTTTATATTAAATTATATAATTTGGTTTATTATCATTTCACTTATATGCAGTAGGCACATGTCCTACAGTAACACTGTCTTGTAGTGTGCAAGATAGGACTCATCACACACACATATCAAGCCAGAGAGACAAAAAAAATGAGAGCAATATTCCAGCATATAAAAACCATATACAAAGTTATGTCTTCACGGTAAAGATTAATGTTGACCAGACATGCAGGGGTTATGAAGGATGGGAGCAATATTCAACAGGTCAAAAATACAGCTTCATGCACATCCCAAGAGTCAGACAGATGGAGAGACAGCCACACTCCCAGTCTTAGAGGTAAGAACGAGAGAAAGCATAGCAATCTCAATGTCATAAAAATGTCCTAGTGTAGGAGTGAAAATCAGGGTTTTGCATTCCGTATTTTTAGTAATGTGCTTTCCACATGTATCGAAAGTGAGCTGAAATCAGGAATGGACCCAGACCTTGAGCTTTTTACATCTCCATGCTGCCTGCTACATTTGGCTTTGTAGCATTCACAACTGGACAGACAATATTATCTCAGGAACCCATGCATGCTTAAGAAAGAATTTCAGAGCTTTAAGGTAAATTGTAACTAAAAGGCAATGTTTTTTAGTTAGTTCTAGTTAAGTGACTCACAGGAAAGACTTGACATCCAGGCCACGGTTCTTGATCTGGCTCATCATGTAGTCCCAGCTGCCCGGGTTCCCCCTCAAGACCCGGCTCCCTGTGCCTCCTGACCTATAGCGGGAAGCTCCGCCCCCTGCTGTACTCCCTACAGTACCTCGAGTTCCAGTTCCTCCATGTTGAGCCGTAGATGTTGCTCCTCCCCCTCCACCCGGCCCTGTCCCTCCACCCCCTCCTCCAGGTTGAGAATGGAGCTGACCCAAACTTTGTGAGATGGCTGAACGGGAACTAAGGCCTGAGGCTGGAGGCTGGATGAGGGGCTGTTGGAGGCTTTGCTGCCTGAGCAAAGTCCTGGGGCGGGGTGTGGCACCCGCCAAGGGGATATGCTCCAGAGATGAGAGGGCAGGGTCTGTGAAACTAGGTGGGCAAAGCAGAAGGGAGGGAAGAGAGCGAGAAGAAGGGCGAGTGCGACACAGTGATGGGCGGGGCAAGAGCAGCAGAGATGGAGGGACCAGCATAAAGGGGCGGGATGAAGAAGAGGAGGATGAAGAGCCATGTTGGGAGTCAGGGGATGAAGTGGAGGAACCGTGTGAAATGTGGGATTGAGAGGGGGAGCATGGAGAAAGAGGAGAAGTGAGATTGAACAAAAAGTTGTTTGAATCCGGATGAAGCAGAGAAATCGAGCCAGAGGAGGAGAGAAAAGAAGTAAAAGGGAAGAAGGTAGAGAGGTTGGAGGAGAAGTTGAAAGCCGGATGAGGGCAGAAAGGAACAGCAAGCGATGATAAGGAGGACAAAGGAATGAACTCGTCAGGTTGAGAGGAGGCAGAGGAAGTTTGAGGAGATGCAGGGTGTGAGTGAGAGCGAGGAGAGGGAGGAGAGAGGAGGAGAAGAAGGCAGAATGAAAGGACCATCAGGCCAAGGCAGTAGGCACCGTAACACAGGTAGCAGAAGAGGTTACAGCCACCTTGGTCAGCATGAGCTGACAGGTGTGTGTAACTGTGCATGTGTGTGTGTCCGTTCCCGGGGCGATTCGGACCACCTTGAGCAGACAGCGAGCGGTGTGAGTGCAAGTGTGCATGACTGTGTGTATGTCCCTGCAAAGTGTGTGCAGCCTGCTTTCGCGGTATCCAAGGCTGAACGGCACGTGGAGTATGTCGCATCTGGCCTGAGCGAGCATGCCGAGGTGTGTGTGGCACCAAGCGGCCACTGCTGGTTCTTCCAGGTGACTGCTTTTTGGCTTGATGAGGAACGCCCATATTTTCTTCTTCTCTCACCCCTTTCAGTCTCTACACAATAAATCCAGACATCTCCTGCTGTCTTTGTTCTATTACTTTACCGCACTCAGTCACTTACTCTTTCATCTGACCCATTCTTATATACGACCACAGTCCTCAAAAACCATACGCCGACCAATCGTCTTTCTTATCTCTCTTTTGTAGAAACGTCACTCTTTCTTACTCACCTCCCCCTGTCACTAACTCTGTCTCTTATTAGCCTTATTTTCAGTCTGTTCTCACCAGCAGGCTTTCAGGAACTGTGTCAAACTTATTGGAGCACAATCACAAACTTTAGTCGAGCACCCAAAAGCTGACAAGCAACAACCACCGGCACCGATAGAGGCCGAACAGTCTCCAGCACACCAAACTGCTGGACAGCTGAGGGTCCAGCTGCATCCAGCAGATAATAAACAATGTTTGGGTTGTTTTTTTTTTACATAAACATTCTATAACAGTAGACTACTGGCCTGTCAGAAATTACTTGCAAGTAGTGACACAATGGTTTGCAATACAAGAACTGTTGAGAGAGTGGGAAGAAAAAAGACAGACAGACATAAAGAAAGAGAGAATTTTTGAGAGAGAGAGAAAGAGGGAGACACACACACAAAGAGTCAAAGAGACAGAGAGAGAGAGAGTGAGAGAAAAAAGAAAAATGGGGTGTGAGACACAAACACAAGAGACAGACACATATAGCTGCCTGAAAATAGAATCCAATTACAGAGTGAAGAGGGTGGAGAGAGGGGGAAGGATAAAAGAAAAGAGAGAAAGAGTGAACAGAGGAGGGGAGAAGTGTGCATGTACAGTGAGACCAGAGGAAAGTGCGATGGAGAGAAGGCATGAAGGAGAGAGCTGGGTGCCAGAAGAGAGGAGGTGCGAGATGGGGTGAGAAACGAACTTAAATTAAGCACCTGGTGTGTGACATCTACAGCTCAGACGTCATCCATTGCAAGTCTAAACATAACCAAGACAGAAATTCTCCCTCTCTCTCTCTCTCGCTCTCTTTCTCATACACACACACACTCTCTCTCACTGTCTCCGGCTACTGCTGCTGTTCAATACGCTTCTCAACAGTTCAAACCAAACATTTAAACACTGCATTCTACAAGGTTCAACTAATTTTCCTATATTCTCCTCACCCACAGCTAATTCTATCGCCTTGTCTCAATCTACTGCATATGCAATATACGTGTGATTAGCAATTATTGCCCTTAATAATGAAAACAAATTATAATAAAAAAATTATATATACTGTATATATTCCCTATTGGAAAAAAAACATATATTACAGAACATTATAAATGTCTTAAGAAAATTACTAATGCCGATATTTCCAGCAAAAATATCTTGAATATAGTGAAAATATTTATAGTCAAATATATCTAATGGTTACTATTATAAGATTACATAAACCCAATATAGCACTACTATATAGTATAAAATTGTATATAAAAATTGGTATAAAATCTATATATTTATATGAATATAATAATATTGTTGGCTTTTTCAACTTTTAGTTGTTAGTCCTTACATCATTAACTCGTTTTTCATTCATTCTTGCTCAATTGTTTTGTGTTTTGAGTTAATAAAGATGCATTATTGCTGCTAATTATGCAATCAATACTCATTTTCTCAGCAGATGTTTGCTCAACAGATAGTCTAGTTTTGCAAGTCGCAATGTAAAACAAACTGTGAATAAACGTTTGACAAGCATCCTTTTAGAGTTTTATTAAGGTGTGTGTGTGTGTGTGGGGGGGGGTGTGCATTGTTGTTTATTAAAGGGTTATTATAAACTTCTAATAAACATTTTTTATATTTTTATAATAAAATTTCAAAACAGTGATATTTGAAGTTTAGGTTATACACCTAATTAACCCAGCCATTGGGGTTGCACAAGCCAGTGCACTCTTAGTGCCGGTCCCAAGCCCAGTTAAATGGGGAGGGTTGCGTTAGGAAGGGCATCCAACAAAAACCGTGGCAAATTAAATATGCGGATAACAAACCAAAATTCCAGGAGAGGAGAATGAAAGGGGGAAGATGTCTACAGAGACAGCAGGGAAAGTAGAAGTGTAAAAGAGTGGAGGTTGGGGTAGGCACTTCAAATGTTGGTACTATGACTGGTAAAGGGAGAGAGTTAGCTGATATGATGGATCAGAGAACGGTAGACATGTTGCATGTCCAGGAGACCAAGTGGAAAGGGAGTAAGACCAGGAACATTGGGGGTGGATTTAAACCATGGTGTGGATGGAAAGAGAAATGTTGTTGGGGTGAAGGTTAGAGTGTAGTGGAAGTGAAGAGAGTTTCTGATAGGGTGATGAACGTGAAGCTGTAAGTTGAAGGGGTGATGATGAATGTCATCAGCGCCTATGCTCTAAAAATTCTGGAGTGAGTTAGATGAAGTGGTAGATAGTGTATCTAGGAAAGAACGATTGGTGATTGGGGCAGATTTCAATGGCCATGTTGGTGAAGGGAACAGAGGTGATGCGTATGGGTATGTGTGGCCTTTTGGAGAGGAACATGGAAGGGCTGATTTTTGCAAAAAGAATGGAAATGGCAGAGAGATAAGAAAAGTAGGCAGGAGTACATGGAGATACAGCAGCAGAGGAAGAGGGATGTGGCAAAAGCTAAGGAAAAGGCATATGAGGAGCTGTAGGAGAAGTTGGACGAGGAACTATGGAAGTGGAAAAAGATTTGTACCGATTTGTACCGATTGGCCAGGCAGGGGGACTGAGCTCGGAAGGATGTTCTGCAAGTTAGAGCAATAAAGAATGCAGATTTGTTGACTAGTGATGGGAGTGTGTTAAGAAGATGGAGGGAGTACTTTGAGAAGCTGATGAATAATGAAAATTGGAGAGAGAAAAAGTTGAATGAAGTGGAGATAGTGAAGCAGGGAGTGGATAGGATTAGTAAGGAGGAAGTAAGTGCAGCTATTAAAAGTTAAAAGGATGAAAAAGCGTTGATATGTTTATGAGAGATGGCGGTGGGTTTTTAACCAGATTGTTTAACAAGATTCTGGAAGGTGAGAGCATGCCTAAGAAATAGAGAAAGAGTGTGCTGGTACTGGTTTTTAAGAATAAGGGAGATGTGCAGACCTGTGGTAACTACAGGGGAATAAAGTTATGGCTGGCTGAGAGAAGAGGTGACCATCTGTGAACAACAGTATGGTTTCATGCCGAGAAAGAGCACTACAGGCGCATTATTTGCTTTGAGAACCTGGATGGAGAAGTATAAAGAATGTCAGAATGAGTGTGTTTTTGGATTTAGAGAAAGCATGAGGAAGTCAGGTGCGTCAGAGAAGCATGTGAGGGTGGTGCAGGACATGTATGAGGACAGTGTGAAAGCAGTAAAGTGTGCAGTAGGAACGACAGACTGGTTTAAGGTGGAGGTGGGACTGCATCAAGGCATCAAGCAGTGGTGATGGACAGGTTGATGGACGAGGTCAGACAAAAGTCTCAATGGACTATGATGTTTGTGGATGATATTGTGATTTGTGGTAAGAGTATGGAACAGGTTGAGCAGAGCCTGGAAATAAGGGGAATGAAAGTCAGTAGGAGTAAGACAGAGTACATGTGTGTGAATGAGAGGGAGGGCAGTGGAGTGGTGCGGTTGCACAGAGAAGAGGTGGAGAAGGAGGAGTTCAGGTACCTGGGGTCAACAGTGCAAAGTAATGGAGAGTGTGTTAGAGAAGTGAAGAAAAGAGTGAAGGCAGGGTGGAGTGGGTGGAAAAGAGTGACAGGAGTGATTTGTGATAGAAGAGTATCTGGAAGAGTGAAATGTTAAGGACTGTGGTGAGACCTGCAATGTTGTATGGTTTAGAGAAAGTGGTGCTGGCTAAAAGACAGAAGGCGAAGGTGGAGGTGGTTTAGGATTAGAAATTACAGATTGCTATGCTACGATCCGCTGTCAGGACCAATAACCGGGGCAGCCGAAAGAATAATAAGAAGGCTACACATATAATTCTACAGTTGTTTTAAATTCCAGGAAAAAAAATTATCTCCTGTGTGTCTTAGCCTATTGCTAGAGTTGTAAGTACAGGTAGCCCCTGACTTACGATGGAGATGTGTTCTAATGACTCAATGTAATTTGTAAATATCGTAATTTGTAAATACCTTGCCTAAACTACGCAGGAGTTTTAAAGAATTGGGATTAGTACAAAGCAGTATACTGTATTTTGTTAATAATTTAGCAAATTAGAGCAATTAACAGTATTGTACTGTAAAAACTATCTATGTATATGTCAGCAGGCACATGGACGAGTGGCGGTGGAGCATACACTGCTACATTTGCCTGCCACACAAAACGTAAAATATTTTTAAAATTTTGTGTCATCTTAAGATGAAGATTCTATGTCAAAATCATCGTAACTCTGGGACCATCTGTATTTGCACTTTGTCCGGTTTAGTCTCAGTGGAACCAGAGACGATCATGGGAAATGTTGTTTGTAAGATGGATATACACCCAGATTGGGGTTCGAGTTTATACTGTACATATATTCGCACACAAGGGCAAATTTGGAGACTTTAATTTACCTAACAGCATTTTGAAAGGTTAATGCAAATTAATTTTAACGGCACAAATTTTAATAACGTTAAATAAGTTGAATCTAATCTAATCTAATCTAATCAGGCAGCGCACATTTCTGTTTCACCATATTTATTCCAAATAAAAATAAATAAATTAAATGGTTATTTTATATTTTATATATTTGATAAAAATGATATATTTTTTTTGTACAGGAAACAATATTGTTAATCACACGTTATAGATGCAGTTTGATAAAGAATAAATAAAAAACTAATTTAATACTAATGAACCATCACTATTTATATATTTATAATGAAAAATCACAATAGGCAGAAAAGTCTCCCTGCACCGGTTTGTGGAACTGTTTAAAAAGTTGTTAAAGCAAGACAAGCAAACAGCAAACCAGTCGAGAGCTCCGCTTTACACGACTAATGGCAGTCAGGTGAAAGAGCAGAAAGGCTAAATTGTGCTCCTCTGAAACAAGGATAATATAATAAGTAGGCCATTATAAGATCTGAGGTTGTTGGCAGGTGGGGATGGGGTTTAGAATAGTTGTAATCACAGTGTTTTGTTACATTATTGCCTGATATTGAGCTTCTAGTATATATTAGTGTGTGTGTGTGTGTGTGTGTGTGTGTGTGTGTGTGTGTGTGTGTGTGTGTGTGTGGTGAAGTGAGTCATTGTGGTAATGCGTCTTCTATTATTAGTGCACCGCAGCCCGAATCGTCCGTTTAACACGGACCCACACACAGGCATGTTCCCCATTAAACCCGTTTCAAATACACACTCAATTTTTTTTTCTCTTTCTCTCTCTCTTTGTCTTGCTTTCTCTCACACACCCCCACCCACACACACACACACACACACACACTCAACACACCGAACTAATCAACAGTGTATGTGGCTCTGAGCTACCTGGTTCGGTCCACCCCTCCATGCCCTTTGGCACTCTTTCTTCACTGTTTCTTTTCTCTTCTTTTCACCGTGATTAAATGAAAGCTACAAAGTCTATCTTTGTACTCACCATTTTTCATCCTCACCCCTTAACCTCCCTCTGTTAAACTATACTCTCCCGAATCCCATTTATTCTGCACTCCTTCTCTACCCCATCCCAAGCTCCCCCCATCCTCCCATCCAGCAGCTTCAATCTCTTTCTTTCTTTTCGACTCACTTGCCGCTCTTCAGGTCCTCGGACTGTGTGCGTCCGTGCGCCATCTGCCACCTGCTGGCTTTATTGGTTCCCATCATCATGCTCTTCACGCTGTCGCTACGTGAGGGGCCCCCGCCATCCCCCCCACGACCAAGAGACCCCTTCTGCCCCCCAGAGACTGAGCCACTGGGGATGACGTTTGTAGGGTGGAAAAGGAAATGGTGAGAAAGATCACAGAGACATAGTGAAAGAACAGTAAAACAGAGAAAGGAAACGGTGATATAACGGTTGCATTAAAAAAAAAAGATGCTTAAAGGTGAAAAAATTATCTACCATCTACTCAGTGGTTGAAAGTTCATATGTGCAAACAGGTGGTGATGGAAAACAGTGCATGCGGTAGGTGTCGAGTAGGATGAACAGGTTTTTTTTTATTTATATATCCAGCACTGATTATGCAGTGTGCTCTGAAAGCCTGGCAGCACTTTGCTTACAGCACTATGGGCTTGATGTTAATCATCTCTGGATTTATATTTTTTCTTGCTGTCCATTTGAGAACCTTATTTCTCTGGGTTCAAGCTTTCTTTTGAGAACTCTTGGTTATTGTAAATGTGTCAGCATAACGAACAGGGAAATGAATACCACCTCAGGCTCTCTGGTTATAAAGCTTGGGCTGGCAAGAGCGAAAATCTGCTACGAGTCAAGGCTATCAGTGAAATTGTCAGAAAGCACAGGCTACCGTCACTAGAGGGCATTACTGAGTCTGATGTCATCGGCTCTAAAATCCAATGCTGCCGTGTGATGCATGTGATGCTCTCACTAATGCACCATTGTGGTGTGTACTCGGCTTCTGCGAACGTTACAGGAATCGCATACATGACAACTGGGATGATGGAAAACCTAGCACTACAGCACCCCCTGGTGTTTGGTGTTCCGTTTGAACACCACATCAATCTTTGTGTCAAAGCACATCTGAATAAAATCCTAATAAAAACATATTTTATTACACATGCTTTAAGGTGAACATCTGCAATCGGTTATTAGTCACACATCGATTGTTAGGCACCATGATGGGTACCGATGTCATAAACAGCACGGAAACGACTCGACATCTCGCCACAAAACAGCAGCAGCACTATAATAGCAATTACAAATACGAGGTTATAAACAACAAACGAGAGTGGCAGCTGCAGAGCAGAGCAAAATCAGCTCAAAGCAATCATTTCACTTTCACTTGTCTTCGCGTGTAAAGTGAAAAAAAAAAAAAAAACACCAGTCAGAAGGGTGATATTAAGAGCATTACTTGGGCCTAAGTGTGCATCAAAAACTATAATGAATGATAAAGAGCTGTATAAACCTGCCACTGAATGATATCGCAAAATTGGGATGAGAAAAAAAAATAATAAAACAGCCTTGAACAGCTGCCAAATTCAATCTGACATGTCAACGCCATTTTGAGGGATCTTCAAAATATATATATATAGATTTCAGCAATTTGCTGGCAAAATGAATCACATTTTGCTCGAATCTGCAGCTCTCACGCCATTGTCCAGATTCTCTCCACACCTTTTTAGTCCAACCAGCTCCAGATTCTCCGGGGCCTTCTAAGAAAGACCACTTATGTACTGTAACAGTCCAATTAATAAAAGGGCACGTTAAGCTGAAGAGACAGGATTGCTCCCACATCAATCATGGTTCCTTTATTTTCGTTCCTGACAGCTCTCTCTCTCCATCTGAAAACCTCGCTTGCTTGTTAGATCTAAAAAGCCACTGAGTAGCTTTTGACAGGCAGGTGCTATAGAAGTGCGCTCTGTAATGCCAGTGCAGCTAAAAGCTCCCGCTGGCATAGCCAGCTGTTTAGGAACTGAATAGAAACTGGACTGAATTAAGCGGGTCCTGGTTCACCTCCTCATCCACAAGCTGGAGTGGAGGTGAAAGGTGGGAGTGAACAAGGACTGCGACACATTTTGATTGACCAGGAACCAGGAACTAGCTAGCTAGGTCAAAACCACAAAACACAGAGTACAAAGGGGTAAACAAGAAAATGGCAAATAGGAACAGTTGCTAACTAAACACAAGCGAGACCACAAGTATTTATAGACACACACTCTCTCACCCTTACACACACTGCACACACCCCGAACAAGACAAAGGTGAGGGAACGAGGCCAGGAAAGTGGCCATGGCAGAGCCAGAGCAGGAGAGGAGGAGCTGTGACACACCATTACCACATCACAACTTCACGGCAACGGTCAACCCTCAGCAGGATATATCGAGGGAAGGAAAGGAAAGGGAAGGGAACGGAAAACAAAACAGAAAAAAATAAACAGACAGCGTGCTAGTAGCTTTGACAATCTAAACTCATACATCAGAGGGTTGTCCGTCTCCATGGTAACACCCCATGGGGGCGAGGAGAGGGGCGGAGGCTAGAGTTTACGGGCCAGGGAAGCATGGCAGGGCTGTAGGGAGCAAGGGGCAGTTCCACACAGCTCCTCTCCTGTCATCGTCTGAGCAAATTATTATGATGCATCACTAACCTGCAGGCTTCACGAGGGCACCCGGGCGCACTGAATTACAGAGCCGCGTTCTATGACGGCGGATGGAGAGGAGACTGAACGGCGTGACGTTAAGTAAAAAAAAAAGTTAGAATGGGTGCGAGGCCAGGAACAAGCATGATGATCAGAGTTCAGGGCTGGATTTCCGCCCATCATGCAGAATGCAGCTAAGTGTTCATTCGCTCTTTACACGCCGTGCATTACAAACTTCGGGCTGACTACAGACGTCCGATCCAAATGGAATTCTAATGAAGCAAAAATGTCTCTTTTTTCCAAAATGTTGGCCCCGTTTACATGTGGCAAAGATGCAAAATGTATACGCAGGCAATTTTCCAGACAAGACGCGAACCCTCAGATAGCACACGCCAGTGAAAATGTGAGGATTCTGTTTGCTAATTGAGAAAAATAAAGAGCATTTTTTTCCCCATTCACCCTTGACTATAATGTGCTATTTAATCCTGATAAGTGTTGTAAGACAGCACCCCTTTCCTGAAGAGAGCGAGCAGATGAAATAAATCATCACCATGTAATAAGCAGATTCAGCTCCCTTCACACAACATTCCTCTAGTGATTAATCGACATAACCTATTTTTGGAGCGTCATGCCACTGTGGAGCACATGACTGACTGCAAAAGAAAAAAAAAAAGAAAAAGGATTTGAAATTCCTTGTAGTATGAAAAGGAAAAGATAAAGCATACACAATGACAGGGAACCAAAGTAGCATAGTCCCAAAGTCTTCCCAATTAGCAAACAAGCTGCTTCGAATCGTATTTTGCGATGTCGCCCGGATGTGTGTGTGTGCTATCTGGGTCACATTAGATGCATTTACATGTTGTTTTTTAAATGCATGCACATCGGTGCGAGCGGATTTCACCTTCTTTTTTTTTTTTTTGTGGCGTTATGCAAACAAGTACTCACCAAGGCCACATGAACATCGTCAGTTCCTCAGGTGAGACCTCTTCATCAGTAAAAGTACTTCGTTTGGCTGGACTGCATTTACACCAAACTGAAATCTAAACACAGCACGAGGCGCTCAGGCTGCTCCATGACATTCTCTATGGGCATTTACAGCTCATCCGAAAGAAAACATACACACTACGAATACAGATTGCCAGCAGTAAAAGGGGTCATGGCCTTTTGGAAATCTGTTTTTTGCATTTCCTCAGCATTGAGCATGAACATGTAACGTGCACTGTATATATACATATAAATATATATTTTCCTATTCTTTGTTTTGTCTAAGTCTGCCTCCTTATCTGCACTCTACAGCCTTGCCTGGTTGGCAGGGGTTATAAAAGGTTGGGATAGTTAGGGTGGGGTCTGTTGGGTAAGGGTTGGGTCTCTTACCAGCCTGGACAGAGACTCACTTGAGCGTGAGGCGAGGGTCTCCGTAAGGGGCATAGGGAGAAATGTTTAGTACAAACTCCTTGGGCGGGTAGGAGCTCCACCGCTGCTGCTCTGAATTGCTGTCATTGTTATTCCAAAAGTCTCTGTCTAGATCACTAAAGGCCAGAAAGAGACACACACATCCATGAGACACAGCATATCCATTCATCGGTCATCCATCTAAACCATCCGTCCATCAATTAGCTGTACTGCAGCCAGGGCTCCAATACAACCACCGAATCGTTTTTTCAGCAAAAGAGAGCATTTAAAGACGTGCAAATCTAAAGTCGATAACAGAGTAGCTAGGGGGGGAAAAAAACACAAAATGGTCTTATAGCAAAACAGAACAGTCATGTATGAGACAGAAAAAGGAAACATTCATTTACAGATTCTGGAAATTGGATGCAGTCAAAGAAATCGAAGGAAAAGTGAAAGAAACAAATGCATTATATAATTACAGATCGTTACTAGAGATCGTACACACATACAATATTAATACATAAAAAAAATCTACAGATTTCATTCTGCTTAGGAGGGAAAAGAGTGTTAGTAAACAAAGAACGAACAATTGTCACAAATGGCTCTGATGGAGATTCACAGTCTGCATGGTCATAGCTGCACTGCACATGAAGAAAATAATATGAGGAAGAAAAAAGGGAAAAACAGCTCACAAAGAGAACAAGTCTGCACCATCAAGAGCAAACAAAATAAACCCATTAAGTATAACTGCTTTGAAACATAACCTCATGAAATGCACTAGGATCAAGGGGGAAAAAAAGACATTTGAACACCAGCACCGCCTGCAAACAGATAAAGCTGGATGTGCTCTTATTATTATTAGCATGATTATAATTATTATTCTAAGAGCACAGCTGCATTAAAGAGGCGAGTGAACTGCATTTTGAGTCACAAGTGAGAGTTCATACGAGCTCCCTAGGAACATGGAAAAAAAAAAAAAGGGAAGCAGCGATCGACTTCACCAGACTGCACCGATAACAACAGCTGTGCAACAACACGATGCATCCACCCCACTTAACTCTCACTTATAGCCAGCACTTATGTCTGCCAAGCACCTCTTTCACACACATACACACACACACAAAAAGCAAAACCGTCTATTTAAAAGAGATAAATTTACTGCGTCTGCCGCTCCCACACACACTTAAGCATTGGTGATGCTATCAGTCAAGGAAGCCGGAATTAGGCATAATGAAAAAGAATTTTCAGAATAAAGAGAATGCTGAAACATTTTTTCAATCTAAGCAAATCATATCATTAAATCGGCTTGCGGCAGATGAAATGCAACATTTTAATGCAACACAAAAAAGGGGATTGTGTATATTGAAGAAAAAAAAAAAGTCATTCACAGTTGCAAGGGAATAAAGAACAGGAATTAGGAACATTTCATGGTGCTAGTCATATGACTATCAGCAGAGCTCATTAGCCGCCTTGGCATCAGACTTACCAAGTCGTGTGATCTAGTGTTAGAGATAGAGAGCGAGATGGAGAGAGAAAGAGAGCGAGGAATGGAATAAAAGAAAGAAAAGAAGGTTAATTGTGTGAGATACTCTCCACCTACTTGATGGCTTTCTTCTCTCCTCTGCCTCGTGCGGAGTCTGGAGTGCTCACGGCCTCGACCCCTGGTTTATTTCTCTTTCCCTAGACACAGAGAGAGATAGAGAGAGCAAGAGACAGAGTGAGGATCTCAGTATGAGATAATAACGAGATAAAATCTCCTAATTAATCCATGAAACAAAACTCTGGAGTGCATTTACAAGGTCTGCATATAAGCCATTAAAATCTTTACTGTGTTCCTCCTGCACCCTGTCTGCATCTCCCTCCCCCCAGCTCAAGTCTGATCATCACACTACATCATCAGCTGTAATTACTGTAAATATCCTATTTTATTCCAACACCTCCATGGTGTGTCACTGTGCCGTGCCTTTGGCAAAAAAGGAAAAATAAAACAAAAACGACACTTCACCTCATTTCAGAATCCTAAAAAACCTTCTTACATCTCGCACTTTCTGTGTCCCCATGTTTTATAGATTTACATTTGAGACGTGCGACTTCTCAGATACCGAGCACTGAGCATAGACCAATTAAAACAGCAAGCACATGCGAGAAGATTTCACACATCATGTTTACAGTTGCTTTCGCTGTAGTACTAACGATGGCTGTGTGCCTCCTGCTAAAAGTTTCGTCCTGACTCTTTGTACTTGCTGCTGGTGAGTTGGAAGCTGCTGTTTTTGTGTGTATTCTCGCATAGAAAAAAATATGGCCTGGCGCTGTTCTTGTTTGTTATGTCAGATAAAGTTTTAAGTGAACATTAGTGTTTGTACACCAGAATTTTTCCAGCCAGTTTCCCAAACTGTTATCAGAAAGCTGAAGGCACACGATTGTATAGGGTGTCTTTGGATCCAGAAGCATTACGTTTTCCCTTCACTTGAACTAGGAGACCCAAACCTGTTCCAGCATGACAATGCCCCTGTGCACAAAGCAAACTTAATAAAGATATGCTCTGTATGGGTCAGAGTGAAAGGTCTTCTTTTAAAGAGATTTTACCTCAATCCTACTGAACACCTTTAGGAGGAATTTGGCCGCTGACTGCGCCCAGGTCTCCTTACATCACCTACATTAGTAGGTGGCTAAATGAGCACAAATCTCCACAAGCACATTCCAAAATCTACTGAAATATCTTTCCAGAAGAGTAAAGGGAATTATTAAAACAAATTTGGCCTAATGGGGAATGCAATGCTCAAAAAGCACATACCATACTTATGACTAGGTGTCCAAAAACTTTTGCCAATATAGTGTATATTGTAATGCATGTGCATGATCACTTCCTAGTATGAAGTCAGTTAATAAATCTTTTTCCATTAACAGCCACCTGCTCATTCATTATCAGTAAATCAGGTAGCAACATGGCAAAACCCGAAGGTGGGCAGACAGCTTCAGTTAATGTTCACATCAAAGATAGGAACAGAATTGCTCTCTCAATGGATTTAACAGTGGCATGGTTGTTGGGTTTAGAAACAGTAATAATCCTAAGAGTAAAAACACATGCAATTGCTCATCTTGTTGAAAAGAACGGTCTGAGAAGAATAGCCAAGATTATACAAAATCTACTAACTCAAATATTCACTCGTTAAGTGTGGTGAGCAGAAATGCATCTTAGAATAAATTACAATTTGAGGTGGATTGGCTAGAAACAGCAGAGCACAATGGGGTCAAAACCTACCCACCAAAAACGTTAAATTGAGTACAAGTGCATTAAAACCCTGCAGTTGAAACGATTATGTGAAGTGAAACACCAAAGGCAAGCAAGGTTGGACAATGAAACTGAAAACACCTGATTCCTGATCTTAAGAATGACAGTTTTAAGTGGCCAGGCTACTACATAATGCTGGTAAAGTAAACCTTTTCCTGGCTTCACCAATATTCAAGACCATGGAATATGTTCAACTTCATTTTAATGTTCATCAGACCATGCTGTCACAAGTCTGCTGTGCATATTGGTGCATTATCTTCCTGATAATCCTTCGGGGTACAATATTTGAACAATAGCATCCTCCATATGGTCATCCAATATGGTTCGCTAGTTTCTGGCAGTAGCTGTACTACCTGTGCCCATCTAGCATTAGTATATGCGAGCTATGGAATTTCATAATATTGCAGCCTAAAACACAGCTTTGCTTCACTCTCGGCAAACAACAGTCATTAGGAGTTTTTTTTAACACCGTAACTGTCCCTGGATTCATTAGAGAACAATGCTCTTCATATGGGGCACAATAAGATTTCTGCTCATAGCCCCATTAAAACAGACAAATGGCATTTGCACAAGCAAACAAAGGTTTGCTAATAGCAGCCCAACCATGAATACTGACCCTGTTGAATCCTGCAAAATTCTGTCAAAGTGTATTTAATTCTGCAATAAGTTGGGTAACTGTTTTTCTTTAGATACAATACAGGGTATTACCCAGACATTCCTTTCAGATAGCATCCATTTACATCGACAGATGTGGTTTGTCCTTTGTGGTGAAATGCTGACATTACGCAGGACATCACGGCTATCGAGACACCACAAAGACTTGCTGCCCTGGTCACAAATGCACCAACAATATATATATATCTGTTGACCTCTGATATATCTCCCATTATGTCCTGTGGATTGCAGTATTTAATGTACAACTCTAACTTCTGGAATAACTGCCACCTGGCCACCACTGGCAATCATATCGGCCAGTTTTTAAGTATTTTCGTCGAACCTCTGTATCTGCAAAGTCTAATGCATTTCTGCTGACATAATAGGGTAACAATAATATTAAATGATCTTTAAATATGTGTGTGAATATATGTGATCACCATGGAAACAATACACTGATCAGGCATAACATCATGACATTACAATGTTATAACTGATGAATAACACTGATTATCTCATCATCATGGCACATGTTAGTGGAAGAGATAAATTAGGCAGCAAATTAACATTTTGTCCTTAAAGTGAACTGTTAGAAGCAGGAAAAATGGACAAGTGTAAGGATTTAAGAGAATTTGACAAGAGCCAATTAGTGATGGCTAGACGACAGTGATGGCCATGGCGACAGGGTCATGGGCGGCCAAGTTTCATTGAGGCACGTGAAAAGCAAAGGCTGGCCAGTGTGGTCCAATTCAACAGACAAGCTACTGTAATTCTTTAAGGTGCGACCATTAGGGGTCGCCACAGCGGATCATCAGTCTAAACACTACTCTGTCTTCTACGTCTGCCTCTTTCAAACCAACTACCTGCATGTCCTCCTTCAACACATCCATTAACCTCATTTTTGGCCTTCAGCTTCCTGGGAGCTCCATCCTACCTGCGCTGTCTCTCTAAAAAGCTACTGTAATTCATGTTGCTGAAGAAGCTAATGCTGTTAATGCTCGATGCTCAATATTAGGCAGGTAGTCATAATGTTATGCCTGATCAGTGGCCATAAAGTTTTGCCTGGTCGGTGTACATCACCATTGTTAAAAAAAAAGTCACACAAATATGCAACAAATCCTGTCCTGTACACAGCATGATGTACACTGCTTAGTAATTAACAGACGGTGTGAGATCTCACCCATGGCCTCTGGGACTGTGGTAATCTGGCTCAGTAGGACTATCTGTCCTGTTCCCTGAGCCAGTCCGGAGCTAGAGGAAAGCAGAGCGTATGAATGGCTTGGCTGGCTTTTGCTTCTCTGTGGCCGAGAGCGTTTCGCAGCAAGGGGCAGGTTACGGTTATGCTTGTACAAATAGAGCTCTGTGATTGGTGGAGCTTCGATGCTGCAGGAATATCCAACAGCAAGGACACAAGCAGTGAATCAGCTTGCATGGGTATGTATGTATGCATGCATGTTGAGGAACGACAGTACTCAAGTCTATTAATAGAGTCACTTTACTTTGTATGTCAGTCAGGACTTACTGCGCCTGCATGCATGTACTTACAGGAGCAGAACAGTGTGTGAGGGTGAAAATAGAGCAGACATAAGTACATAAGGATCATTTCATTTACAAATGTGGT
This sequence comes from Silurus asotus, assembly GCA_024362625.1. Lineage (NCBI taxonomy): Eukaryota > Metazoa > Chordata > Actinopteri > Siluriformes > Siluridae > Silurus > Silurus asotus. Next base: position 844,163 of record MU557501.1, read on the forward strand.
TCTAAGAAAAACTCATTCTCTGCTTTTGTTCCATACATTTCTTTTAAATGTAAACCTGAGAGATTTTGTGGATACACGCCACTAATGTGTGAATTCAGCAACAATTTCCACATACTGTTACTTCCACTACACAAGCTAGCACTGTGTCCCAAATCGCATACATAAACACCATTCAAGACTGTAATCATGTACTAAGACTAGCTAGAGTTCCTATTCTAGTTAGCAGTCTTCAAAACTACCAAAGTAGAATATGAACGTTAGGTCAAATTAATTGTTTTTTATGAGATGCAGCTCATGATATCCCTAACGATGGCAGTGAATTGGTTTACCAAAAGAGAGTGCTTGTCAATGTGTGCAATAAATCACTAATCATTTGACATTATGCTTGAGATGTGAATGTCATATTTAATCCTCCTGATGTACACAAGATAAGAACAGTGTGTGAGTGTGTACAATGGCAGTCATGCATCAGGAATAAACTAGGCTCTTGGACTTCGTGGCAGAGTGTATGGCACTACCCTGCTGTGGATTATTTTATTATAACACTTTTCAGTATAGACTAGTAAATCAGTACAAGCAATATTCCTGGTTTTGTTTTTCCTTTTTATATTTACATTTATGCCATTTGGCAGACGCCCTTATCCAGAGCGACAGTTATCCCAGTTATACAGCTAAACAGTTAAGGGTTAAGGCCCCCCAGCATTGGCAGCTTGGTAGTGCTGGGATCTGAACCAACGACCTTCTGAAGTCCAACATCTTATCCACTGAGCTACCACTTTTTTGTCACTTAAATTTCACATACATGCTATAAACTTATATCGAGGCATGGGGTAACAGAAAATTCATAATCCAAAAAAGTTGGGAAGCCCCTGATGTGCAAGGTCAGGCCAGTTGTGAGTAATGCAACAGTCACACAACAAAGCTCTTTACATGCATAACCATAAGAGTCTTACCCAGACTCTTTGATCGCTAAAAATCAGAAAAGCAGTTCAACAGTGACATTTGAATTCATCTCGGTAAGAACAGCATGTATATTACATTAAGAAACCCTTTTAAACAAATAAATAAATAAATAAGCAGTGACGAATCATGAGGATGTGGACAGAAATGGCAGTTAGGACATGAAATGCCAAACACTGGTGAGTCAGATGCAGCTAAATAGGACATCACACATGCACTCTGACCTAAAACAAAAAGCACACACATATATGAATAAATAAATTGAGCGACAGTTATATATATCACAACAGTAATATATAAGAAACTAAACACAACAGGGTCCTGAGATAATTTTTTCCTCTAACTGCATGATGTATTCTGTTACTCAATATATAATTTAATCCTTAGGTTCTGTTTCACGTTGTGTATCACAGAATAAAAGCGAACAGTTTTACCCACACAAGACTCTTATTTTGTACTTTCTATATTAAAAAAGAGTGCAAAGGTTTAATCTGAAAGAATTTTCAGTGTTGGATACAACGTTTACATTTTGGCAACCCTTTGGCAGACTTACAATAGGCAACTTACAATGATCTCATTTGTACAACTGGTCAGTTGAGGTATTGGTCAAGGGCTCAGGAGTGGCAGCTTAGTGGTGATTTATTTGAACTCACAACCTTCTAATCAGATGTCCAAAATCTTAACAACTGAACTCCCCCTTCCCCAGATACAACATGCTGTAGATACAGCTTTATTTCTGACTATTGCATAAAGCTAAATCCAGAGACACGTTCAAAAAGAGCCATATATGCACCCGAGTTTCGCCATGTTGAGATGTTACAATAGAAATGAGAATGGATTAGAGCAAGTGCAATCTAATAAATCTGTGATCTGCCTTCCGACTGCCAAAGCTGCTTTTTATGAAGATGAACTTAATCCTTGTTGAAAAAAAGGAAGACCAACTAGATACAGGCTGAAAAAGTACATAAGTACTTACAGTAATGATTGAAAAACTGCAAATCCCTGGTATTTCTTTTTGCAGAAAAAGTCTGTGAGGAAAAAAGCCTCCTCAGGATTATTAGAGCAGAGCCACTAGAGCAAGGTCATAAACGAAGGCTCTGTCCATATTAAATGGAGTGATACGAGCAGCATCGATGGGGTTTGAAAAAGAGAAATATTGCGTGTCTCTCGTCCATGCGAGCAATTTCGGCTGAGAGTATCGGGCATGCTGTTCATCATTTATCATACCTGGGTGAATACCAGAAAGATCAGACTCATTAAGCTCTCGTATTGCTTGGCTCATTCTCTTTGACTCTCCAAAAAAAAAAAAGTACACAACGGTCCCATAGTACATTAAACTCATAATGGAATACAGCAAAAAAAAAAAAAACTGTTTTATTGCTCCAGTTGTGTTCAACTGTGCTCAGGAAAATGCCATGATGTTGTATGTAATTTCCAGCCAGAGGCATAAACCATGTTCAACAGCACAAAAAAAATATTACTTGGTTAATATAGACGTCTTGTATATAGACATTTTGTCACATTAAACTCATAATGGAATACAGCAAAAAAAAAAATGTTTCTGTTATTGCTCCAGTTGTGTTCAACTGTGCTCAGGAAAATGCCATGATGTTGTATGTAATTTCCAGCCAGAGGCATAAACCATGTTCAACAGCACAAAAAAAATATTACTTGGTTAATATAGACGTCTTGTATATAGACATTTTGTCCAAACACACAGGTATAATAAGACTAATTAATAGTGTATGGGCTTTTTGGCATTCCAGCAAGTATAACCAGTGTATAATTAAACATACAGCATGGAAAAATATTATAGAAATATGTCAAATTTGTAACAAGATGCAGATTATACCTTGTTTTATTAGTCTAAGACATTGTAATTTGTAATACCTTAAATAATACATAATGTGCCCTCGTAATAAAACTCACATCAAATATTCGTCTATTAAAGAGGCTTAATCACAAACTGTCTACACACACACACACACACACACACACACACACACACACACACACACACACACACACACACACACACACACAGACTCTACTTACACACTGTGGGTTCTTGGAATGGAGAGCAGTGTTGCTTTGTGACAGGCCAAAACAAGCTATCAAGGGCAACTCATCTATCATTCAACAGCATAATACATTTTTAGAAAGATGAGATATAGGGGAGAGGGAAAAAGAGAGAGAGAAAAAAGAGGGAGGGTAGAGAGAAGAGAGAGGATGACTGGAAATGAAAAAAAAAGAGAGGAGGGAATTTAGAGTAGGTGCACTACATAGAAGAGAGAGAAAGAATGAGAGAGAGAGAGATGGGAACAAAGAAGAACCAGTAAGAATCTTCTTACTGGTTTAGGTATGTGTGAGCAAATGACAGAAAATGAAAGATGCAATGATAATTAATAAAAGCTATTCATGAAATAATAAGCTCTACATGCATGAACACACACACACGCGCAAACACACACACACACACACACACACACACACACACACACACACACACACAGACCTAACCAAACAACAGTCTACTCTTTCAACAGGGTTCTCTACTCCCAATGAAAAAAACATGACTTTTAGTCGAATTCTCAAGGGGACACTGCTGTCAGGCATAAATCTCTTCATTTATTCCATCTCTTTTTTTCGCTTTATCTACTCTCTGGTGTGCTCTCTCGCTCATCTCCCACTTTCTAATCCTATTCATCTCTCTTCAGAGTCAGCTTCAAAGTATTTTGCCCTTCTCCTTTATTTTTTTTGTTTGTTTTTTTTTAACTCAGCCTGTGTGTCCATCTATCTGTCTGCCTCTGACTTTCTTACTCACTCATTGAGTGTCCTCCATCCTTCACCCCTCTCTATCTCATAGCCTGATTGCCCACACATCTGTGTCTCGCCCTTTATCTTGCTCACTCTGTCTCTGTCTCAGTCTCTCTCCTACACACACACACACACACACACACACACACACACACACACACACACACACACACAAACAAACCAATGAAATACAAACAAATGAAATGCATGAAAAACATTGATGAAGGTAAATTAAATGATTACTAACAGTTAAAAAGCACTTACAACTTCAGCCACAACACTATCCACTGATAATAGAATAGAATAGAATAGAATAGCAATAGTAGTTATTAATATAACGAATGGCAACAGTGACAAGAAAGCAGTGATAGAAATATACAAAACAGTCTCACAGCTTTTCGTGATATAGTTAGCTATTGATTCGTGTTCATTGACACGATTTTCCCTCTTTTTTTTTCATATCACTCAGCACAACTGCCTCTATCTGGCTTCGTCTCTATAGCAACGAAGGCAGAGGTTCATGGGTAATGCTGACAGAAATGCCAAAGGTAAGCCTTTGTCCCGGTTTTGTCAGAGAATCAGGCAGAAAATATACAGTTAGGGTTAGGGTTAGGGTTATACTGTAATGAATGTGTGTGTTTTTAATGATTGCAGTCTCCTTAATTAGCTAGGAGAATATATTTACTGCATTTTGAATAAAAGAAACCACTGGTGATAGTTTATAATAGCGAGTAGCTTACCGAATATAAAGCAATAAAAACAAGGTGTAAATGTTGAGTAATTGTGTTTGAAGATTGAAAAATCAATAACAAACAAGAAAAAACAGAACAGCGACTGTGGTATCTAGTGTTAAAAAGAAAACTTTGGCAGAGGCAACAAAAATACTTCCTATTGAAATACATTACATAGAAAGTCGTCCTCAGTGACACGAAAAAATAAAGGAAATTTGTGTCTATAAACATGAATCAATATATCACATTTCGTGACTATATCACAAAATGCTGGAATACTGGGCTGAAATATATGGAAAGATACAAGACAAAAAGACAGTGAGAGAGACATAGAGACAATGAGAGAAGGAGAGACAGCAAAAGAGACTGAGGCACCAAGAGAAACTGAGAGGGGCTAAGAGGCAGTGAGAATCAGTGAGAAAGACAGAGAGATAGTGAGAGAAATCGAAATGACAAGAAAGACAGAGAAATAACAAGACTGAGACAGAGAGAGAGCAAAGAAAATTAAAAGACAGAAATAGAGAGGACAAGCAAAAGAGCCAAAGAGGCAGCATACGGGGTAGAGAGACTCAGCCAGCAAGAGAGGCAGATAGAGACTTAGTTAGATGGCATAGGACATAGAGACAGAGTGGCAGCAAGGGTTATATTTATATTAAGTTTGTAATCTTGCGTACCAGTGTAGATTTATTCATTGCTAGAGACTCAAAGCACTTTTGTACGTCGCTCTGGATAAGAGCGTCTGCTAAATGCCGCAAATGTAAATGTAAATGTAAGGTAATAGGATAATGAGAGACAGAGAGGCAGCAAAATATATATTGGGAGACATAGAAAAAGAGGCAAGGAGACAGTGAGGGAGACAGACATACAGCCAAAGAATCTAAAGGAACAGAGAAACAAAGAAAGAAAAAGAGATGCATACAGTACATTGCCTATACACACACACAGTAATAAATTGAATCATAGACTGATCAGGCATCCCATTATGAGCAGTGAAGTGAATCACACTTATCTTCTCTTCATCATGGCACCTGTTAGGCACAATATTAGGCAGGTGCCCATAATGTTATGCCTGATATTTGCCAGTGTATGTAAATATTTACGTGTTAGTATAACAAATATAATGCATGCATTTTAATCATCAACTTTAATTTTATTTGCTGAACTTCATTAGACTCAAATTACCAATATTGACACAGTTCTTTGACCTCACACCCATTTGCTCATTATTCTATCCTCCACTAGTTTTCCTCTCTGAAGGACATGCTGTTTACGTATGCATGGTAGAGCTGCTGAGATGGATCTGTGCTGAGAGCAGAAGATAACATAAAAGACAGAGAACCATGTCATGCTGCTGTTACATCTTCTGAAACACTTTGGGTTCAAGAGCTTTGTGTTAGTGGCAGTGGTCTAAAGGATCAGACTTGAAACTTCCAAAGTGCTTAGTCTGGGATCAAACTAGGGATCTCAATCATGTTGTGTTTTCTAGTGTGGAACTTTAATCTACTGACCTTGATCCAGTCCCCACCTTGGAGACACACAGTCCGTAAAATCCTCCACTTTACAAATAATCATGTAAAGTGAACTATGTTAAGTTGAGGTTTAAGGGCCTCGATCATGGGGCCCAGCAGTGGCATTTAAATGGTGCTGGGATTCGAACTCATCACCCTCCTATCAGAAGTCTTAACCACTGAGTTGCCTCTTTTATCTGCTATCTATCTTCTATATGCTTTTCACAAATGGTCCACAATATAGTAGAGTATGTAGTGACTGTAGAATGTCTTAAGGTAGTGTATACTATACTATTTAGTAGATTCAGATGTAGCAAAAAAATAAATAAATGAAAGAAAGAAAATTTTTTTTTTACAGGGATATTCATTACCCTTCTAAAAAAAATGTTCATGTTTTATTTTTTTCCCTCCAATCACCAAATTGGAGAACAACTTTATTACATAACCACCTTTGCCATGGGGAGGGATTTTCAAGCCAATAGTTCCCACAAAGTTGGAGGCACAGAACTGGATAGGATGTCTTTGGATGCGGTTACATTACATTACATGTTTCATTCACTTAACTAGGATATCTAAACCTGTTCTAGCATTACAATGCCCCGGAAATCCGGCAAGCAGTATTTATGACTGTGTGTTTTTTCTTGCCCCCGCTTTATTTCGAGGGGGGGGATACACACAGCAAATGTGTCATTTTCTTAGGAGAGAAGCATCACTCCGCTCGCACAGATCACTCTTCGAGGAGAGTGCTCTTCCTCGTGGCTCAGGCACCGCTCTTGCCGAGGCATAGCATGCCGATTGTCGTGGGGTTTGCAAGCGGATCTGACAGAAGTCATGGAGACAGGCGCATCCCTTTCTCCCGCCTCACCGGATATTTCCGAAAGGGACAGGGTTTTCCTGCTAAATGCCCTGATGGCTCCTCCTGGCTTGTTTGGCAACGCCATAGGTGTGGTCGTTGACAAGTTCCAGGAGGCCAAGGAGCAGTCTGCGGCGTTCCAGCTGTATCTCCCTCGGTGCTCTCAAGGGGTTGCTTGGCAGGCCCAGCCCCAGCCCGCAAAGCCCAAGGAGTGGGCCCTGACAACCAGAGAGCTTCAACCTTAGGAGGGTGGTCTACACCGTCCCTCCTTTAGCGCCACCAGGAGGTCAGGCTGTTAACCCTGCCACAGGATGTGCTTCATGGCACAGCCACCTCTAACAGCTGTTTTCCTCCACCGTCGCCCGGTGTCGTAGCGGATGGAAGAAACCCGCCGCCTCTCAGGAGGCTCCAACAGCTGCAGGGCACTGTTCCAGCGGATCTGGACATGCCAGAGACCATCCTCTCCTTCTAGTTTTAACAAGGTGTGTCCCACTCTGGTGGGTCCCGAGCAGGCTCTGGACCTGAAACAGGAAGTAAGCATTCTCCTGAGGAAGGGGGCCATAGAAGATGGTCCCTTCTATACTCGGAAAGTTCGGCTTCTTCATCCAGTACTTTGGGGTTCCGAAGAAGGATAGGGGGTTGCATCCCATTCTAAATCTCCTTGAACCACTCGCTTATGAGGCTTTTTGAAAATGTTTTTTTTCCTCAACAATCAAATTATACATATTTTTTGCCTACCCACTCAACTTATTCTTAAATCAGTTGCTCTGTACTACAAGTATATACACATACATATCCGCCTGAAACTAACAAAAAAAACTAACAGCAACCCAGAGGGAATATGAGATGCATTTCAGGAAAAATAAAATCACTAACACACACAATTCACAACAATGTCAGCTGATAATAGTTATATACAGTATAATAACTATATATAGTTACTGCTTCAAAATTAGAGCTGGCCATGTTTATATCCATCTGCCACAGGTCCTCCCTACATGCACACATTTAAATGCTAATATCCTCTACCAAACAATATATGCTAATCTGGTTGTGTACAGAGATGGAATCGACATATATAAATATTCATATAGAATACATATTGAAGATTGCATTAAAGTATTCACATTGTATATATTGCCAAAAGTTAGACAAGCTGAAAATAAATGTTCAACATATAATTTTCTGTTAGTCACTCCTACATACTTAGTAGTAGATAAATTCAACGAAAGCTGCAGTAAAGCAAATTAATTATGGTGTATATTTGGAAAATCATTTTGAATCAGTTTCCAAGCAAACAAGATAGAAAGCAAAAAACTGGAAACACTTATAGAACTTTTAAATGTCTTGTTGGTGATAAGTCACTACTGATTTTTCAGAATTGGTAGCAAATTGTCTAATTGGAAGTTTTATCAGGAGTGAGTATATACACATGACAACCGGCTAAATGTGGCATAAAATCAACCATTGCAGGTAACTCTGTCAAATCACTAGCCAATTTACTGGCCTATTTATATTCTACATATGAAGTTTACTCACTTCGCTGGGGAAGTTTGTGTAAGTCAAACCTGCACAAATTTAGCACTAATACTCAACCTGTTAGTAATGATATTGAATAAAATAAAAAAATAGCAGCATCTGCAGACATCTTGAACTTAACCATTGCTTTGCAACAATTAAATACGCACTGCTAAATTTGCATTGCAGCATTAGTGTAGACAAAACATACTGTATTAATGTGGCAATACTTTCCTGGCACAACTAACCCCAGTGCAAATACTGTATTAAAGTCTCCACAAGCAACTAAGGAGGAAGGAGGTACTGGGTGACTCTTTTTTAATAATATAAAAGATTATGTAATATACATATTACACACCAGTGTGCATACATAATATACACACCCGCAGGGTGACGTCATGACCAAAAAGCTATAAAAAGCACATGGAGTGAAGCCAGCGCTATCTTCTGAAAAGGGAAGAAAGAGCCGCAGGGATGCCGGCAGTGTAGTATTGAGACGCAGCGTCTTGTTCCTTTATGGGATCATGGTTACATAGTAACCTGGAGACGTACCGAACTAAGGGTACCTTGGGAATATATCCCAGCAGTCTCTGGAACTGCTTGACAGTGAATGACTGGACTTCTTTTACCCTCTTGACAGACGTAAGGATGGAATCCCACACTATGCCTAAATAAGTGGTTCTTTGCATTAGAGAAAGCACACTTTTTTGTGTTCAGCCATAACTCCAATTCCTTCATGTGTTTAGAATGACATCTCGATGCCAGACTGCTAACTAGCAAACCTGTAAACTGCAAACTTCCTGCGAGATGAAAGGATGAATACATGAAAGTATGCATGAGTCTCAATATTGAGTCATTCAGACTCCAGTATAGGACGCAACCCACTGTCCTTTTAAACCCTTTTAAACCGGGGCAGACAAGGCCCAAACTGAAGCATGTATCCTCGGTCTACAGTACGCAGAACCCATTGAGACATGTCTGGCAGAGCTCTAGTGAGCCTAGAGCCGGAGCTACGCCCTGGTGCAGCTCTATGGGCCTTCTAAAAGGCGGTGAGTCCTCCAGGTCTGCTACGGCACCAGGCGGAAACTGAGGAGGGCACTCTGGAGCTGGCCGTGCCTTAAAGCACTGAGCGTGGCACGGTCAACGGACCAGCTCACTGAGTGTGCTAGGGTGGGGTGGGCACAGTATAATAAAGTGCACAGTGCCCCTGCCCGGCGAAATTCTCAGAATATCCTATGTCAGGATTCTTGGCTCTTTTTAAAAATGACGGTTCTTAGATCTGCAATTTTTTGGGACTTCAGCCCCGACATTGAGAGGTTTCCAGCAGAATGGCCCCATCTTTAGGCACCAACCCGTAACCCCTCTCCTTTAATCCAACTATGTTAGAGTATAGTGATAGGGACTAAAGAGGTGAGCTGAAAAACACTGGACATCTCAGTGAGCAGGTCTGGAAAGAATGGTGTAGGTTGTGACACCGGTTGCAGAAAGCAATTGTCAAGCTTGCTAGGAAGGCAAGCTTTCTGCTGATCGCCCGGTCAGTCTATATCTAGCTTGGATATGGCACGAGTCACCACCTCAAGTGGCTCCTTGTAACAGATGGGTTCGCAGAACATCCCCCCTTCTTCCTTAGGGAGGAAAAGAGACAGAGCAAAACGCTTTAGCCGCAAACGCGAATGCTTTTGGACCCGGCAGGTGAGGAAGGAGAAACAGACAAGCCCGTCTTCATCTGCGACCAACGGGAACTAGCCGAACCATAGGGAGCGGGGGCACACTCCTCAAAGAGTGCACACAATGAGCGGAGCGTTCACATAGACATGCGAGCGTAATCTGTGCAGTCAGCTCTTTCGAGAACCGAGTTAGTGTGCTACGCTTCCAAGCAAACAGTACAGCATGAAAGAGTGTTTTCTCTTGCTGCTTTCTTTAATTTTCTCTTATTTTGTTTCGGACATTTACCACTTACGCAAAACCATAAAGACAAACACACATAGAGCACTTCCTTGAAAAAACTGAAGCTAGCGCGGACTTTACTCTATGTGCATTTTATAGCTTCCTGGTAGTGACATCATTGGGCGGATTACACATGTGATTTAGGACTTTAGGGGTCTGAATTGGCTAGTGAGTAAAAACGTTAATTTTAATATTATTATAATTATTATATATAATTCAAATGTCTTTTTTGAATAAAAGACATCATGGTGGAGTCCCTAATGTATTTAAATTACATATAAGCAACAGCAAATGGCAAATTTGGGAAAGTATGTCTGAATGGGGTGGGTGGTGTTGGTGCGGTAGGTGGTGTGAGGATAGGTTGGATATTTGGTAGGGGTTTGGAGGAGGGGGGGTGTGTGGGTCACAGTGATAATTTGTAAGGGCAGCCTTACAGAAAATGTCAGGTTTTTAAAAATTAGGGGTATCAGAATTTTTCTGAGAAACAGAATATTTTCCAACTTGGCTTTTCACAGCTAATGAAGCACTTTTGTCCAGAATGTTCACTGCCTCCAATTTTCTTATAGCGGCTTCTCTTAAGATTTTACCTTTTGTGCATTGTAAGGTCAGTTAAAAATTTGAGGGGAAAAAATTGTAAGCTTGTAATTGTTCTTGACAGACATATTGGCTCCTAATTCACTGAAAAGTCAAGCTTTGTACAATAATCACCCAAATCTTCACTGCTTATTAATGATGAGAGTGTGTTTGTCTACTGGGGATGATTTGTGACTCCTGGGTACCCACGCACCATTTCTCCTCTATTAGATAGTGGCTCTGGAGCAATTCTCTTCATCACCCTCTGGCTTCATTAAAGGCTGCCTGTAGTACTGACTCTCATATCCAACACTGGCACCCAAAACCGGAGGTTCCCTCCAATCACCAGGATGCAATTATCACCACTCTATCATGCTCTCTCTCTCTCACACACATTCAGAGAGAGAGAGAGAGAGAGAGAGAGAGAGAGAGAGAGAGAGAGAGAGAGAGAGAGAGAGAGAGAGAGGCATGCATGGAAAGTCCATCTCACCAGACTTCATTAAGGATTTAATTCTAGCCTGTACGACACCCTGACACTCAAGTCCAACTGAGTCAGATGTATAAAGTGTGTGACAGAAAGAGATAGAAAGAGAGAGTGAGGAAGTAGTTTCCACCTGGAGACCTGGAAGATATTTAGCACTTCAAGCATCTTATTAATCCTTTCGGAGAACAGAAAGAACAATTGTACCAATTTTAAATTAACAAATCCAATGCGCTTATGATGCAAAAAAAATTCTGGATACTACACAATAATGCTTGGTATTTGTATCTAATTCAATGCTCTCATTGCAAATACTGCATACAGCTGAAAAAAGGCTTGCCGTCAGTCTAAAGCCACAGGACTACATTACTTATCATTCCCTGTACGTCACATTCACACCTATTCCTCGTCACTATTGACAGCATGTGTATCAGTCTCACCTTTCACAACAGTCTTTGTTGCATGTTCATCTTTCCACATTTATGTTCTTGCTCCTGCTTAAGTTATCTTATTCACACTCTCGGCATCCAGACAGTTAGTTTCAAGTCATTCCTTAATAGCTACTGTAACACTCCAGCCGACTCTTTACTCTGTAACTAATGCTTAGACTTACACTTCAGGTCATAGTCTTGTTGTATTGTAAGGTTGTTTCCAATTAACCACAGTTCTGACGTATTGGTATGTGTTGAAGCATGGAATAGTGGCTATATAATCAGTTTACCTTTCACTTGGAATAAGTTGCCAACCTTCCCTGCTCCAAAACAACTAAGAACCATTAAGCTCCTACCTCCATGTTTGACTGTGGGTATGAGGAGTCTGTTAACATTTTTTCTCCTTCTTCTGTTAGAGACTAAAATGTCACATTTTGACATATCTGTCTACAGAACCTTTAAGAGTTATTTACTGTCCAATTCTTGTGTGTTTTTACCTTTTACCCAGTTTGTTGTATAGAATCAAAAGAAACATGCATGTGTCTCAAAAACCATAAAATCAATAGGTTTTACCAAACATCTGACAGGCTCTGTACATGCATGGGCATACATACAATATTATATGTATAGTATATGTGTATACAGTATTGTTTACATGACACTTGGTCAAAATTATTGTTTCCCTTGTTTCTGTTTTCAAATACAATGTGAATGACTCCATTGTTCCTGAAACATTGACCTAACGAAGACTTTAGGTCAAGGGGAATGAGCCTGTGTGCCGTGCCGGGTTTTAAAAGAGTGGGCAAGGGATTAATAATGTTACCAGCTCTGGCAATGGCAAAATCTTTAGCAAGATGGTGGATTTGAGAAGATTCTTCAGTAATATGCACTGAACAGCAGGGAAAAAAACATCACCAAATCACATTTCACTGAATTAATTTCAGAAACTGAATGTCCTGCACATTTATTTTATTTAAATACTTTACTTTTCTCAGCATCATTAATATTAATAAAGTGATTTATGTATAGTTTTAGGGGGTTCCCTGGTGGTCTAGTGGTTAGGATGCGGTGCTTTTACCGCTGCAGCCCGGGTTCGTTCCCTGGTGAGGGACCCAACCCCAGCCATTAGGGTTGCAACAAGCCTTAGTGCCGGTCCCAAGAAGAAAACCATAGTGTGCACATAATGACTAATATATTAGTGTCTCTAGGGCTCTAGGGCTACGATAATATCATAATTGATGTTTAAACGATGTGCGATTTGACGAGTATCGCAAAAACCCAAACAAGACACACCTACTAAATGCACGCATACATTCATACATACGCATACATGTGATAAAGTCTAGTAGTTTATACAAATGTGTGTTTCATCAGTGTTCATCATGTTTCAGTCTATTAAAATGCATGTAAAATGATCACAAAATTTTACATTTTAAAATAGTTAATCAATAATCACTCCTTTTTTTCTTTCAAAAATCAGCTATTAAAAAATATATTATAAAATGAATATTATAGTATAATATTATAAAATACTGATTTTAACTAGCCAAAATGTCTTATTATTCTAATCGACTGATTAAATGTAGGAATTTGACTCAAATGATGATGTAGTCTGTTAGAAAAAATGGCTTTATAAAAGGGAAAAAAATGTCCATAAATGTTAAAAAGCAATTGAAACTTTTTAAACAAGATCCCTGTTACCACCACACACAATATGAAGAATATCTAAACATTTAGGTGTCAGCGGCCCACCGTAGGCCTTAAAGTGTCAGCATAATAACACACTCAGCAAAATGTTTAATTTTCAATATCGATAAAATCCAAAAAGATAATGACCTATAATTTTGCACACAAGTGTTACTGCAAAACCCAACTTCACGCTTTAGTTTAATAACTATTTACAATTTAAATATTTTTTCCCAGCTTCTCTGTAAAAATTTCCTCAGCCAAGTATAATAAATGTAAAATATCAGCTTTTCTTAGATCTCTCCGACTTTAGATTTTGATCCACGATGGCTCAGGACTGCTCTTGCAGAAAAGCCCCATGAAGCTTAGTAATAAACTTTAAACACAGCCTGATGTCACGCAAGAAATTTTTTTTATGCTCCTTTCATGTGGTTAGCTTGCATCAGACACCCATCCATGAATCAAAACAAATATAGCTTCCAGGCAGCTACATGTGATATTTTGCTCATGAAACACATGAACGCACACGTGTATCCGGTATCACGTGATGCATGTGATAATCAGGAGATTATCACTTATTTGAATTATGTCTCGATGTGTCTGAGAGATAATATTCATGTTTTGTGCTAGTGTAGAACGGGACATGGTTTGTGAATAAATTGAGGAACGGTAAAAGCCAACCCATTTATGTGAAGAAGAAAAGCTCTGGCTTGCATGTTCCACTTAATCCGCCTAACGAGCAGCCGCCTTATTTTAATCAATCACATTTCATACCACCTAATTAACAGTGATGGAGGCTGAACAGAGAGTGAGCAAACACTACCCACACACACAGATGTGCAAAGTAACACACACACATGCACGCATGGGCACAACGGCACATACCAAGATCTTGTCGACTGCAACTGTGTGTGTGTGTGTGTGTGTGTGTGTGTGTGTGTGCGCACGTATGCAGGGATGGGCAGTATTTCTGATACATGTATTTCAAATATAAAATATGAGTTTGTAAAATGTCTGCATGATGACATCATAAAAATGCGGCCTCTGTTTAGTGCCTACTCAGTAGTTTGCCCAGAATTATTAAGATTAGAACATATAAATTGATCCATATGGAAAAAGGTGGTCAAGGTAGAAATTAGTTTCTATAAATACAGGTGCCATCAGTTGTCTTTTTATGAATGACTTGTTTGTCATTGAGTCATTGTTGCTAAGGCAAAGTAGGCTTAGTTTACCAAACACCAAGTAACTAAATTCGGATACAATTATGAGTCATTCACAAACTGTTAAACATCAAACTGTTGGTAACTTTAAAACTCACCTTCATCTGGGAGATCACAGTGATATGCAACCAGTTAACAGATCAAATATTCACATACATATGTCAGATTTATTGCATAAATCAGCCAGAGAAAAGCTGTTGCTAGCAAACATCAATTACTTAATCAACTGAGTCAGTGTAATAATGAAGAAACAGATCTAATAGGCCAATTGATGGAAGGTTTGTCAAGAAATTTTTATGCTCCTTTGTAAAATGATTTTAGAGTAGAGGCTAAAAGAGGAGTTTGAGGACAGTGTGACAGCAGTGAAGTGTGCAGTAGAAACGACAGACTGGTTCAAGGTGAAGGTTGGATTGCATCAAGGATCGGCTCTGAGCCCTTTCCTATTTGCAGTGGTGATGGACAGGTTGATGGATAAGGTCAGACAGGAGTCTCCGTGGACTATGATTTTTGCGGATGATATTGTGATTTGTGGTGAAAGTAGGCATCAGGTTCAGAAGAGCCTGGAGAGGTGGGGGTATGTGCTGATAAGAAGGTCAATGAAGGTTAGTAGGAGTAAGACAGAGTACATGTGTATGAATGAGAGGCATGGCAGTGGAGTGGTATGGTTGCAGGGAGAAGAGGTGGAGAAGGTGAAGGAGTTTAGGTACCTGGGGTCAACAGTGCAAAGTAATGGAGAGTGTGTTAGAGAAGGGAAGAAAAGAGTGCAGGTAGGGGGGAGTGGGTGGAGAAGAGTGGCTGGAGGATTTGTGATAGAAGGGTATCTCAATGAGTGAAAGGGAAAGTTTATAGGACTGTGGTGAGACCTGCGATGTTGTATAGATTAGAGACAGTGGGATTGATTAAAAGACAGGAGGTGGAGCTGGATGTAACAAAGCTGAAGATGCTGAGATTTTTGTTGGGAGTGATGAGGATGGACAGGATTAGAAACAAGTTTATTAGAGAGACCGCACATGTAGGACGTTTTGGTGACAAGGTGATTGAGGCGCGATTGAAATGGTTTGGACATGTGCAGAGGAGAGACATTTGGTAAATCGGTAGGAGAATGCTGAGAATGGAGACGACAGGAAGGAGGAAAAGCGGAAGGCCAAGGAGAAGGTTTATGGATGTGGTGAAGAAAGACATGCAGGTAGTTGGTTTAAAAGAGGCAAATTTAGAGAACAGAGGGGGGTTTGGAGACGGATGATATGGTTGTGTGTGTGTGTGTGTGTGTGTGTGTGTGTATGTTCTATAAGAGTCTGGGCTTTTACTCAAGTGCAGCTGCACCATTATACACGTGATGAGCCAAATTTTGTTATATAAGCCATGGACTGCATTACAACTCCAAGCTTTTCAATGTAATCTATAGTGACAGTGCTCGCCTGTGAAGGCAAGAGCCTCAGTGTGTGTGTGTGTGTGTGTGTGTGTGTGTGTATAAGTTTGTGTGGGTATTTGCGATTCTTGTGGTTTGTTAGAAAGGAGGAAACTTTATATGCAGTGACAAATAACATATGTTTAAAAAAAACACTAGCAATGACATGTTTAAGACCACCATCACCACATTTGTTTTGGTGTGGATGTAAGATAATAGTCCACTAGTGTAGTGGTCCCCAACCCCCCGGGCCGTAGGTCAATTGGTACCGGGCCACACAGAAAGAATACATAACTTACATTATTTCCGTTTTATTAATTAGCTAATTCTGAACAATGTTTTATTTAGTAAAATTACCAGATTCTCTCCACCACATATGTCTATGACTCACTCTTGATGCATGTCAAAATGCCTCAGTCACATGTCTTACCTCCATTCTCTATCTTCTTAAAAGAGCTGCTCCAGCTGATAACACATATTACATTGCCGCTAAAATAAAACCCCCAAGGTAGCAAAATTAACAAAAAAACAACACAGTGGATTCACGTTTATTATTATATTTAAAAAATACCAAAAATGCCGGTTATCATTTTATTTTGTTGTATTTATCCACCACACCTTAAAGGCCGGTCCGTGAAAAAATTGTCTGACATTAATTCGGTCCGTGGCGCAAAAAGGTTGGGGACCACTGCACTAGTGTACCACGCACTGGTGTCAAAGCTTCTGGCTGATTGCTGGAAATTGGGGCACCAAAAATATAAAACTACTTTTACATTTCAATAGTAAATACTTTCTGCATTCTAATCCATTCAGATAGATCAGTATTATTAGTACTAATATCTAATATTAGAACTATTATTGATAATGAGATGAAAAAAAGAGAGCTAGAAAGAAAAATGAGCTAAGAGAGGTAGAAGAGCTGGAGAGCAGCAGTGTCAGTGAGTTTATCTAATGGGTGCAAAAATGTAATTGGAAACTAATTTGATCATTAAAACCTGGGTGTAGATTTCTGGTGTGGTCACTGCGTGAGTGTGTGTGTGTGTGTGTGTGTGTGTAAAACTCACCAGCTTGCGTTGACACCAACCACAGACGCCACACAGAGCCACCAGCCAAACAGCACACACTGTTACTGCCAATGACACCAGGAACACACTCAGTGCCACTGGGCCTGTGAATCAAACACACACACACACACACACACACACACACACACACACACACACACACACACACACACACACACACACACAGATCGTAAATAGTTGGCAGAAGGAGAAAAAAACAGTCTTAGAAAGTTTCTACTTCTAATATGCTAAAAGTGGCCAGGATAATTTTAATTAAAAGTTCAAACTTAATTCCCAAAAAGTTGGGAAAACTGAGGTAACCAGTTGCAGAGAAGTTTTCAGAGAGGAATTTTGTCCCGTTTATGCCTGATTCTAGCGGCTCAACAGTCCTTTTGTCATATATTTTATTTCATGTTGCGGTACATGTTTCCAACTGGTGTCACACCTCTGGACTGCAGGCAGGGCAGTTTAGCAGCTGAACTCTTATACTACAAAGCCATGTTGTAATAGATGCAGTAAATGGTTTAGCATAGCTGGAAATGTAAGCTCTTTTGTCTGGATAGAAGCATTTGTTGCTCTAAAATCAGTATATACATTTCACCATTGGTTTGAACCTTTGCAGATGTGCAAGCTGCCCATTCCATAGTCACTAATGTAATGCATGTCATCAGAGATGCAGGTCTTTACTGATAATGATCCAGATAGTCCCTCTTCTAATTAAGAATTTCTAATTTCGAATCATCCAACCACAGATTACCACTTTGCGTACATTTTATATGAGCTCTAGTCCAGTGAAGATGCCAGCATTTCTGGATCATGTTTACATACGGCCTCTTCCTTGCATGATAGAGCTTTAACATGCATTTGTGAATGACATGACAAACTGTGTTGACAGACAAAGATATCTGGATGTTTTAATGAACCTATGCAGTTGCAGTTTATTGCAGATTGGTAAATGAATCTTTACTCTCTGCCTCTATTAGATACAATATTTATACTCAAAATCATGTTACTGACCTGTTGCTAATAACCAAATTAGATGCAAAATCTTTCTCTAGCTGTTTATTTTATTACATATTTCTCTAGCCTTTTGTTTTCAAATCCTATGAAATTTCCTCAGTTAAAAATGTTAACACATTTTACACATTTTTGACTGGAGTTGTACATTACAATGCACAATATAAAATTAAACAAACCTATTTGCCCTATATGTACAGTATAATACGTTTTTATTTCTTAGTTCCAAGTGCTGTTTCTCAATTTTCTTACTACACCTTTTTTATTCCATTGACTTCCATTCACACAGATGCGAATGCTGCAGACGGAAAACGCAAGCTCAACACACGGGTTTCACGTTTTGTGTGAGTTGCGAACTTTCACCAATGTGAACAAACCTTTACAATGCAAACTTGCAAAAAGTGCTGTAGCTCACGTGTCTGCCTCACACTGTCACATGCGTGAACTCTTCGATGCAAGCAAAGTAGTACAGCATGCAATTAAAGCCCAGGACATCCGGAAGCAAGCATAAAAGCAGCGGTGATGTGGAGGGGACTGTTAAGAAGTGCAAAGCAATTACCACAGAAACAAAATAAATATAATTGAGAGATTGGACTGAGGCGTAAAAGTAGGTTGCTTGTTCTTTTGATGTGAATCGTTTAACCATTGGCACAATTCTAACGAACATTTATATCATGAAACGTGAAGTTTACTGTTCCAATGAGGTGAACAATAATATTGAGTCATCGAGTAAAAATATGTTATTTACAGTATTTTTGTGTTTGTTTTGTTGCATTACCTTGTATATTTAGCCTTCATACAACCACGATGCACCACAGACTGCCACAGAAGACCATTTCTGCCTGTGGCCATCAAACTATATAACTCATCCCTTCAAGTGTTAAACAGCCGGTCCACGATATATATAAAGACGATTTAGAAATGTTATAGATTTTCCTAACACATTTATACATAACTTATAAGCAGGCATAACTTAATGACTAATAACAGGTGAAGTAAATACAAATGATTATCTCTTCATCATGACTCCTGTTAGTTCGTAGGATATATTGGACATCAAGTTAACATTTTGTGCTCAATGTTGACGTGTTAGAAGCAGGAACAATAGGCAAGTGTAAGCTTTGATTATGTGTGAAATGAGTTTGACAAGAGCCAAATTGTGATGTCTAGACTACTGGGTCAGAGGCTCTCCAAAACTGCAGCTCTTGTGAGGTTTCCCGGTCTGCAGTGGTCTAAGCACAGAACAGTGGTAAAACAGTGACAGTGTCAAGGGACGACTAAGGCACAATGATGCAAGCGTCAAGTGAAGGCTTGCCTGTGTGGTCGGATCCAACAGACGGGCTTCTGTAGCTAAAACTACTGAAGAAAAAAATGCTGTTAATTCTCTAAGGTTTAGGACTGTTTTGACAGCAAAAGTGGGACCAACACAATATTAGGCAGGTTGTCATAATGTTATGCCTAATAGTTGGCCATAAAGTTATTCCTGATCGGTGTATAATTATATCTTGGGCAAATATGTGCAATAATTTTAGTGAAATAATAATTATTGTGCAATACCTTTGTCATTGTAGTCTGACTTTTCTGCCATCTGTTTCACTGCTGCTACAAATTTCCATTTCATGCTGCTACAGATTTCTTTTAACTTCTATAACTCAATGTTATCAATAAGGATATTTATTTGAATGTTCTTTTTTTTTTTTATATTTTTAATTTTTAAAATTTCTCTAAAGGATCAATAAAGTATTCTGATTGATTTAGATTTGTGTCAAAAGTGTATAAATCTCACTTTTTTGGACTTACTAACAAAATTGACTTACGTCGGGGACATAAAGGAGAGAAAGAAAATACACAAAGAGCAGGAAGAATGAGTGAACTGAGTGGAAATTGACACTCAAACAATAAGATCTGTTGAGAATGTCAACAGATCCACTCCAATTGCAGAGTGCAAATGTCTGTTATCTTTAGCTTGATGCACACATTATTATTATCATTGTTATTGTTATTATTATTATTTTTATTCTACACTATTATTTGACTGTTTTTATGGCAAATATGGACAGTCACTCTCTTGCACTCATACACACACACACACACACACACACACACACACACACACACACACACACACACTCTCTCTCTCTCTCTCTCACACACACACACACACACACACACACACACACTCTCTATCTCTCTCTCTCTCAAACACAGGTCTTGTAAGCGGAGGCTAAAGCTGGCTGTGATCGTGTCAGATGGCAGGCAGGCCGGTTTGGAGAGCGCAGACTGTTGGGATCAGCTCAAATAATGAGTGTGTTCTATCTTGCTGTTCTCCCAATAGTGTGAGCGTGTGCACACAAGAGAGAATGAGTGGGTGAGACTGAAAAAAAACTCGAAAGAAAAAGGTGACAGTAAGAGAGACAGGGCCTGACAAATTCTGATTAATGAATACATGTGTAGGCTGAAGGTAGGAGCTGCACAAAGAGTCAGGGATGAGATGATAGGCTTATAAAGGTGTGAGATTTATTTCTATACTAAGCCTGGAAGGAACCTATAATGACTATAATGATCTACTGAACTTGTGCAAACATGTGTGTGCGTGTCTGTGTCCATACAGAGCATTAGTACTCTGCTGTCTTATCTATACGATAAAAGAGCTGGACTGTAGATTTATGAAGAAGAGCCTAAGGGTGTGTGTGTGTGTGTGTGTGTGTGTGTGTGTGTGTGTGTAAGAGAGAAAGACAAAAGGGTGTCCAGAGAGACAAAAAGGTGTAAAAAAAAAAGGTGTAAAATTGGCTTCTACAAACCTGAGCTACCCAATTTGTCTTTTGCAGTTTAAGATATTTAATGCCACTGAACTGTGCAAGCAAAGTGTGTGTGTGTGTGTGTGTGTGTGTGTGTGTGTGTGTGGTAATAAAGAACATTATTACACCTTTGCTGCTTTAGTTAAGCCTTGAAAGAGCTACATTTGAGGTTTATGAGCAAGCGAGAGAGCGAGAAAGGATTTTGTCTGTCTGGACAAAGAACAATATTGTGAACAATATAAAGAAATTCATCCAAAGCAAAAAGCAGTTTAAAACATTTAATGCCACTGGACTTGTACAAGTAGACAAGTGTCCATACAGAAAATTATTACCCATTTGCTGCTTTAGCTAAGCCTTGCACGAGCTGGATTTTAGGTTTATAAGGGAAAGTAAGACAAAGACAAATAGATTGAAAAACTGTGTGAGAGAGAAAGGGCTCCATTATCTCCCAACATTTCATCCAGAGAGACAAAAGATTGTACAATCGGTTTCTCCAAACTTGAGCGCCTTAATCTGTGTCCATTAAGGTTTCAGACATTTAATGCCATTGCACTTCAAGAAGGCGTTTTTTTCCAGCACATTTTTATCTCTATTACCTTTAGTCCCACAAGCATTATATCTTATATCTACCAACAAGAGAATGCACACCTGCATTTAACTCACACACTGGTTTCTGCAACACAACACTGTCAGACCTTTATAGTGTGTATGTGTGTGTTTTTTAAATATAAACTCACTTAACAACTTGGCCTATCAAGGCCCATCAGCTGTGGTGAAACAACAGGCTTTCAAATGTTCAGCAGATTGTTGTCATATATATACGAGTCTGGGAAAAGATCCAACACGGCTGCTCGCACCAGAAAACATCGCACATCATCTCCACCCAGGATGCAACTGGAGGTTATGTTTTACTCCGCTTTCTAACACTGAACTCTAAAGCCAGAATTCCAGAAGCGCAGAAAGATAGAAAAACTGGTGTTGTTCTCTTCAGGCCATATTTCACATATAATCAGCTGTTTCTCATGAGCAAACTTATCCACACTATTTTTTTTTTACTAGAACAAAGACTGTAAGGCAGACAGACTGCTGTCTCTTGTCAGCAAACAATCGGTGAAGGTCAGAGCTTCCAGACACACTACATGTATTTTTTTAACTGCTGCTAATGCTGAGGAACAAGGCATGATAATAAAACCTTGTGAAATCGCTATCTGCCCTCTACCACATACACTACAGTATATGCAGAAATTTAGATTTTTAGATAATAATTTTTATTTTTAAGACCCCCTGTCCACAAGCACTCTGATTGCACACAAAATCTGATTGAACATCTCCCCAGAAAAGTGAAGAGTTAAATGGGATGTTCAAAAAGTACAAATGAATCTTGCATGTGCCCAAGTGTTCACAATTTATCCATATATTGTACATAAACTATAAAATTGTCTAGTGGCATTGTGATTGACAGAAGAGACAATATGTTACTTTCTATTTTCTTTATATTATTTTCCACAGTATATTTCAAACTAAAATGCTTTACAGACAGCCAGGAGGATAAACTGGTTGGCTAATAACTGTTGTTGGACTCATCCCTCTCACTCACCTGTACATGATGTACACATGAAATACACAAACACTGCTGACAAGTGACTCCCTGGGACTTAGTGAGAAAGCTCTAAAGACAAGAAGCCAGCTGAGAGCTGTTATCATGCTTTTGTGTGTGTGTGTGTGTGTGTGTGTGTGTGTGTGTGTGTGTGTGTGTGTGTGTTTAAAACAGAGAGACAGATAGATTCTGTGTTTTACCTAAACAAGACCACAGGGCATCAAGCACCAATCAATCAACACAGTCGGTTTCATCTAAGCCATGCTGCACCACAGTGGCTATGATCTTTTCACCCCTCCACACACACACACACACACACACACACACACACACCACATGACTCAATCTTTTCTCGAAGGTGGTGCATGAAATAAAGTGTCAGTATAATGGGTCTTGACCCCACAAAGAGGAGAGGGTAAAGGTAAATGACAGGAAAATCTGCTTTTGTGCCCAAGAGACACGCAGATGGAAACATCACGATGAGATCTAAATGAGGCAAAATGTCCCTGGTGGTGACACACACACACACACACACACACACACACACACACACACACACACACACACTCTCACTCTCTCTCTCTCTCTCTCTCACTTTCATAAACCTATTCAGAACTCTTTTTTGTCATTTGTTCTACAACATTAATAAAGTATTATTTTATATGGACAGTTTTGCAGTTGTTTAAGGTTTAAGATTACGTCTGCTCAGAGTACATGCTCTAAATGCTGTCATAATGTTACTAATTTTATGTAAACTATACAGAGGTGGCAAAAGTACACACATTTCATTTAAGTAAAAGTACAGATATTCATGTTTTAAAATACTTTAGTAAAAGTATTGTACTTACTTTATTTTTTTTACTTGATTTAAAGTAAAGAAGTTTGGGTAGCCATTACTACTACATGTTTTAGTGTCACGCTGGTAACTGGACCTCACATCGTATTAATTAGGTTTGTCAATCGATTTATCGATTTTATCGCTCATTTTTATCTTTTCTAAATGTACCTTAAATGTAACATTTATAAAGTTTTTAACACTCTAACATGTGCCTGGAAAAAATATTGATGCGTTATGCAAATGTATGTTTTTAATTAGTGAAACCAAACTCAGCATAGAGCATGAAGAAAAAAATATTGTAAACGTTTCAAACTAATTATGTTTTAAATTAGGTAAATCATTAGGACGCTGAAGGGAACCTTTGCCATGTTTCCACACGAACGGTAAATGAGGTGAGAAACTGTACCTCATCTAACGTTCATACAGATTACATAAAAGTAGAAATGTTTAGTGCTCTATTTACATATTTATTATGTCTGTGAGGAAAGTATTCCCTGAGATTCCAGTTGTTTTGTTTGTGTCTGTGAAGCGAGATGGCAGAGAGCGCCCCCTGTCTGTTTTCTTTATTTTACAAAGGCACAGCGTTTTGTTGTTATTGTGAGGGTATAGATTAAAAATAGATACTTCACAGATTCGAATTATGTATCGCTCTTGTCTGTACGATAAAAAAAAGTACGTTTGTTTCGGTGTCATGTGGAAAAAAATGGCACAAAATGCGCCGCCACGTTTGTCGACCCCAGAGGGTTAATTTTGTGCATCATGGAGGATATTGCTGCTAATTTGAGACTTGCTGCATCAGCAAAATAAAAGTTTACTGATTACATTATATTTTTTGGTGGACGTTTTTTTTTATTTATATGAGTAAATTGATGGAATCGACAATAAACTTGTTGCGCTGAAGGTTTTTATTTTGCCTCTTTTACATTTATTAATATTTTTTTATAAAAATGGATAAACAGAAATGCGCACTGCAATAATTACGCGATAATAAAATTGGCTCCATTTAAATGAATCTGCAATAACACGTGATTAACGAGTTAATTTTGACAGCCCTAATTAATATATTAAAAGAAAACTAATTTTTTATTTTGTTACCTGATAAATGTATCCAAACTGAACATCCACCATATACTGGAGAACGCAATCAGACAAAATATGATGATCAGGTGATCAGGAATGCCTACATCTGCGGTGTGTGAGAGCCAATATAATATACACCAGTGGTAGATTGAGAGAGTTGCACAATTACAGGAAACAGATTGATGGGCTGAAAACGTTTCAATAAATTTATTTACTAACTAAAGTAACAAGCCTGGTTTAAAAATGTAAGTAGAAAGTACAGATATATATAAAAGTAAAAAGATCATACAAGTCCGAAAAATAAATAGTGAAGTAAAGTACTGATACCAGAAATATCTGTACAAATACTTAGTTACTTCTCAGCTCTGAAACTGTGCAAACAGTTTTCACAAATGAAGCGCTCTTTAATACACCAAATTGATTTTGAAGTACAGTACATGAGGTCTTTCTCTCTCTCTTTCACATGCTCTGTGAGATATCATAAAGCTATTCCAATCACAAAAAGGCTATAATGTTATAACTGAAATGGTCCTTTCATTTAAAATAAGTTCTTAGGGCCTGTGTCTGGTTCAAAGTGCTTGCTCTGAGCACAGGCCAACTCCAGAAGCGTAATTACAGGAAGCCAGAAGAAATCTAACAACTACAATCACGCTCGAGTTAAGGTGCATAGCTCTCTGTGTCACTGACGACTTCTCACAGTAAATTATGCTTCTGCCAATAAGAGATGAGAAACACTGAAACCGAGTTTTTTGACTCTTGAGGAGTTTATTGTATCAATACCCACAGATAAACCTCACGGATCGAACATGTGCTCAGTATTATTTTCAAATCTTCTAGAGAAAGATGCAAAAATTATAACTGTACCAAAGTATAATCAGATTTTTATATGAAAGCACTATCACCCTGCTTTTACATTATGTATGTGTATAATTCTATGTTCGTGCATACAGTGATTTTGTCGCAAAAAAAAAAATGGTTGCAGCAGTAATTTCTATCCGTGGAAATAAGCAAATAATTTTTTACAACAAATTAGAAGAGAGATCTCGGCCGCTCGACTGTCTTTCCCAATACAATTGGTGGTCATTGCATCAAAATCACCTTTGCATCTATCAACTTCGTATTGTCGCTGGACACGCCCACATCGCTGTCGCTCAGGTCGCCAGCTCTTGTTAAAAAACTAATAGCTTCTGGTCGCTTTGTCAGTATTAGCATAGCTTGACAGCGAGCCAAAGCTCCAGCCAGTGTGATGAATTGCGAAATACTAACAATTTCATAGAATCATTCCTCAAACCAATCGCAAGCATTGTTTATTTAAAATACATTTATAGAAATAAACTGCATACTGTGGTATATCCTGTGCTATAGGCTACACTGGATTATATTGGGCTACCACTCTTTCTCGTCTCCACTAATAACACTATTCTATACGTGCTCAAGAGATACCAAGAAGCAAGTTGCCGGTTAACACTCGAATCTAGTATGTATTAAATAAATAGATTACACAATTCCTGAAAAAAGAGTTAGCCTTTATTCACATTTATGACTCTGCTGAGATTTGATTGCAAGTGTACTTTATCTGCTCAAAGCCCTGAGGGTCTGGAAACCAAGCTGGGAAAGATCACCTGCCTTCCTGCCTGTGCGTGATCATGACCGTGTGTAGCTAATTAGTCTGGCTTTATTAGCAGCAGTGTGAGCAGTTTAGTGAGCAGAGCTGCCATGGCAGACGGCCTCGCAGGGATGCACTTGACATGCTGAGGGCAGCACTTCAGATGCAAGACGTGTCCGTGTGCAAGTCTGAGTGGAAGTGTATTTGAAAAGCCTTTGTTACATCTTCATACAGATGCTAAAGGGATGCTGACACTGCCCTAAAACCTGTCACTAATGAAATCTACACACGGTGTTTAAACCCTGCTTGCCACACTAACACATTCTCTATAGATGATGACCTTCTGGTGGTACGTGTGACTTTAAACCTACGACCTACAAGTGCTTGCTGTAATCTGAAAACTTGCAGTGCATCATAAGACGAACAAATCAATACCCTGCAATGATGTGACAGTTTAGGCTTGGACTGAGCCACTGAGGTGACATTGTAGTTTTTTTTTTTTTTTATAATGTGTGCCCATCATGTTCCTGGAAAGTAATGCATAATACATACGACATCAGGCATATATTCACAGTGCTTCACTTTTTCCACATTTTATGTTACAGCCTTTTTACAAAATTGATTCAATTCAATATTTTTTCCTAAAATTTAAAAAGAAGGAGGATCATAGGGTGACGTATGAGAGTAAAGAAAGGTGCACACAGGTGGACTTTGTTCTATGTTGGAGATGCAACCTAAAGTAGATTCGAGACTGTAAGGTGCTGGCAGGGGACAGTGTAGCTAGACAGCATCTAATGGTGGTCTGTAGAATGGTTGTTGAGGTGAAGAAGAAGAGGAGGAGAGTGAGGACTGAAAGAAGAATAAGATGGTGGAGCCTGAAGGAGGAAGACTGTAGTATGAGATTCAGGAATGAAGTTAGACAGGGGCTCGTGGTGGTGGTAAAGAGGTGCTGGATGACTGGGCAACTACTGCAGAAGTGAAAAGGGAGACAGCTAGAAATGTACTTAGTGTGACATCTGGAAAGAGAGAGGACGACAAAGAGACATGGTAATAGAAGAAAGGAAAGAGACAAGGATTTATACCGATTGGCCAGGCAGAGGGACCGAGCTGGGAAGGATGTGCTGTAAAAGATGCAGATGGAAGTGTGTTGACTGGTCCGGAGAGTGTGTTGAGAAGATAGGGGGAGTATTTTGACCAGCTGATGAATGAGGAAAATGAGGGAGAGAAGGTTAAATTGTGTGCAGATGGTGAAGCAGGAAGTGGAGGTCGGTTGAACCAGATGACGTACTGGTAGAAGCATGGAGATGTTTAGGAGAGATGGCAGTGTAGTTTTTAACCAGATTGTTTAACAAGATTTTCGAAGGTTAGAAGATGCCTGAGGAATGGAGAAGAAGTGTGCTGGTACCGATCTTTAAGAACAAGGGAGATGTGCAGACCTGCAGTAACTACAGGGGAATAAAGTTGGTCAGTCACACCATAAAGTTTTGGGGAACAGTAGTGGAAGCCAGGCTGAGAAAAGAGGTGACCATCTGTGAGCAACAGTTTGGTTTCATGCCGAGGAAGAGCAACACACTCATTATTTGCTTTGAAAAATGTTGATGAAGAAGTATAGAGAAGATTAGAAGGAGTTGCATTGTGTGTTTGTGGATTTAGAGAAAGCGTATGACAGGGTGTGTCAGAGAAGTATGTGAGGGTTGTGCAGGACATGTATGAAGACAGTGTGACAGCAGTGAAGTGTGCAGTAGGAACAACAGACTGGTTCAAGGTGGAGGTTGGATTGCATCAAAGATCGGGTCTGAGCCTTTTCTTGTTGGCAGTAGTGATGGACAGGTTGACAGACAAGGTCAGACAGAAGTATCCATGGACTATGATATTTGCAAATGATATTGTGATTTGTGATGAGAGTAGGGAGCAGGTTAAGAAGAGCCTGGAGAGGTGGAGGTACGCACTGGAGTGAAGGGGAATGAAAGCCAGTAGGAGTAAGACAGAGTACATGTGTGTTAATGAGAGGTAGGGCAGTGGAGTGGTGCGGTTGTAGGGAGAAAAGGTGATGAAGGTGGATGAGTTTAGGTACCTGGGGTGTACTGTGTAATGAAGAGTGGAGGAGGTGGAACTGGAGGTGGCAGAGCTAAAGATTTTCATTGGGAGTGACGAGGATGGACAGGATTAGAAATGGGTTTATTAGAGGGACAGTGCATGTAGGACATTTTGGGGACAAAGTATGAGAGGCCCAATTGAGATGGTTGGACATGTGCAGAGGAGGGACATGGGGTATATTGGTAGGAGAATGCTAAAAAGCCACCTGGACGGAGGATAAGAGGAAGACCAAAGAGGAGGTTCATAGATTTGGTAAAGGAAAACATGCAGGTAGTTGTTTTGAAAGAGGCAGATGTAGAGGACAGTAGTATGGAAACAGATGATCCTAATGAGAGCAGCCGAAAGAAAGAAAATAAACTTTATCTCAAAATTCTACAAACAATACTCAATAATGACAACAAGAAAGAAGTTTGTTTAAAATCTTTGAGCTCAGATGCATCCTGTTTTCACTGATCATCCTTGGGATGTTTCTACAACTTAATTGGAGTTCACCTGTGGTAAATTCAGTTGATTGGACATTCTTTAGAAAGGCACACACCAGTATACATAAGGTCTCACAGTTAACAGTTGTGAGGAAGGGTACAAAAAAAATTCTGCAGCATTGAAGGTCCCAGTGAGGACCAAATTGAACCTCTTTAAAAATGGCTGTGTACCGACCAACACTCTCTATCCAACCTGATATATTTTGAGCGATTCTGCAAAACAGAAATGAGAAAAACTGCCCCAACATAGTTGCACCAGGCTTGTAGCATAATTTTTAAAAAGACTTGAGGCTGTAATTGGTGCCAAAAGTGCTTCAACAAAGTATTAAGCAAAGGCTGTGACTGCTTATGTACATGTGATTTTTTGTTTTTGTTTTCAAATTTCAAACAAACTTATTTCACATTGATATTATGGGCTATTGTTTGTATTATTTAGATGAAAATAATTAATTTAACTAATTTTGGAATAATGCTGTAACATTACAAAATGTTAAAAAAGTGAAGCTCTGTGAATACTTACCAGATGAACTTGTACACGTTATACAATCTCTGAAGCACTGCCGAAGATCCTGATATGTCTTTATACATCATTCCAAGATTGTTGTAACGTGTAATATTATTACTCCCACTCTTTTATTAATTATTCATATTCATCAAATAGCTGCCACATAGAAAAAAAAAATGTGGCCACATGACAGATCTTGAAAAATATAACTTGTCTCCGCTACATCTGCTACTTGTTGATTTTCATATGGTATGTCTCCAGCCCATCTAATGGCATTTGACAACTCTGCTGTACGGACATCTAGTGGAAGTTCATTCCACCACCTCGGTGAAAGAACAGAGAAGAGCCTTGAAGTATACTTACCTTTCATTCTTAGAGAAGTTGGAACCAGTCGAGCAGTGCTCGAGGATCTTAGACAGCGTGGTGCAGTGCGAAGTGTGATGAGGTCTCTGAGATAAGATTATGCTGGTCCATTTTTGGCCTTGTAGGCAAGCATCAGTGTTTTGAATTTGATACGTGCAGCTACTGGAAACCAGTGAAGGGAGCGCAGCAGTGGGGTGGTGTAGGAGAACTTGGGCAGATTGAACACAAGTCTTGCAGCTGCATTTTGGTAATTTGGGTTTAGAGGAAGACCTGCCAGCAGAGAGTTGCAGTAGTCCAGTCTCGAAATGACAAGAAATTGAAACAAGCACTGGAGCAGAATGTGTGGACAGAAATGGTCGAATCCTTTGGATGTTGTAGAGAAGAAATCGACAAGAACGAGCCACATTAGCACATTAGGAGAAGGACAGTCGATTGTACATAGTTCACACAAGATTGCGAGCAGTGGCTGAAGGGGAGAGCAGAAGTAATTAAGAGATATTCAGAGATCCTGACCTGGAAATAAAAAAACAGGGATGACCAGCAGTTCTGTTTTGATGAGGTTGAGTTTTAATTGATAAGCACTCATCCATGAAGATATGTCTGTCAAGCATGCCGAGATCCTAGAGGAAACTGTGGTATCTGAAGGGGGGAAAGAAACATTGAGCCACCACTTTCTTCCTGTTACCTAAAAAAAAATTGCTATTATTCTGCCTTCTCAGTTATATGCCAAATTCAACAAACTGATTAATAAGTAGAAAATAGTGACATGAATTTCAGCTTTTAACAACAGTGTGCACTCAAGCTAAAACAAGCTCTGCAAGTTTGTGTAGAACCTGATGATGCATGCCAAATCTGGTAAAGTAAGGACCAAACACATGCTTCATTAGAGGAGATAAGACTCTAGGAACATCGGAACTCCTGTACAAAAGGGGATATCTGGGTTTCATAGATTTGCTTGAAATTAAAACAGTGACCTGGTGTCATAATGTCAAAATAGTGTACAATCTTAAATATTCAGTTAATACAACGTAACACTATGGCATTATTTGTATTATTTGTTTTGCACTGTGCATAGGACTGTGATGGAGTTCTAATTTATGAATGTTCATCCTCCAGATTTGACTGTGAGAAAGAAACGCGTTCCGTGCCAACAGCACGCCGGTTGCCAACTGCAAATGTACACCTGTTCTCAGCTCCTACTGGGAGAAAATTTGTTTTAAAAACTAAATACTGTATGATCCAAGCAGATTGAGTTCAGGGTTGTTCAAGGACCAAGTCTTGGCTCTGATGCTGATTTCTAAATAATAGCCTCACGGTCCCGGTTATTAAGAAACATGTGTATACCTGCACATTTATCCAGTTATCCAATCATCCAGGAGATAAAATTCACATCAGACTTTAAAAAAAGAGGAAAAGTGTGAACTCTGTGAATTTAACCACGGCATGATAGTTTTTACCAGATGCACTGTTAAAGGATTTCAAAAACTGATAATCTCATGGGATTTTAACACACTTCAACCTTTAGAGTTTACACATAATGGTGTAAGAACAAAAAGAAGCACCCACCCCTAAAACATAAGCGAGCGTTGATAAGCGAGATCAGAGGAGAATGACTAAGTAAGTAAGTCTAATAAGCACTCTTTGCAAAAATGCTAAACAGAAAAGCATGCCAGAAAGGTGGCTAGGCTACTGTTTTAGGCCAAAGAGCGAATTACATTTACAGCTGAGCCGTTAAGAGCCTTGCTTCTGAGCCAAACAGTGGAAGTTTGATTTGGTGGTGCTGGGATTTAAACTTATAATCTTCGGGTCCAAAGTCCAATGCCTTAACTACTGAGCTACCCCTTCCATGTGAAAACAAAAGCTACACTTCCCATAAGCCACTGTGCCATGTCATGTGATTTCTCACCATGTCATGTGATTTCTGCACCTGATTCATATAAAATAATTAACACGCTCTCGTTTGTCCTCTGTGGTTGTCCTTCACGTTTCTGCTCAGGTTGGAATTTTTGTTAAGTTTATTTTGTGTGTTTGTTTTACTGTCATTTTATAAATTTTCACTTGAAGTAAATCTCAACAATTGCATCCACCCTTCACTTTGTTACATGACACTTTCAAACTCGTCATTTTCCTCTAATGGGAAATACATTTGACTGTATTAAAGATATTTTCACTTGATAGGACTGCACAGATGACAGGTGAGGTGGTGGTTATTCTTGAAAAATATATATATATTTTAAAAGTCAGTCCAGACTTTTGGTTGCTGTGTGAATGAGACGGTATATTAGGTGTGTTACCGCAGGCAACATCATATGAGAAAAGGTTTCCGTGTGGTAGGCAATAAGACGTGTGTATGTGTATATATGTCCAGCAAGATTGCAAACGCCACACACAACCCTAACCCTAGACAAATGTACACACTGGCCTCTATGTAGCCATTTCTGTGATTTTACAAAGACAAAAACTCTTTTTTTCCTACCTTTTCCTCTACTTCCGCCTCTAATAAGACATCTATTTTCATCTGTCCTGCTAAATCACTCATCCTGAAAATGAAAGGGATGATACACAGAGACAGAAATTGAAAAAAAGCTAAATTGAAAGTACTTTTGTGTCTAAGGTATTAAAAGATGCTGTAACCAGAAGATGGAAAATTCATCTTCTGCCTAAATATATCTATGGGTATATTTCCACAGCAATGGAAAAAGATCTTATCTTTGGAATGTACACGTGTGGGCACAGGTACTATGCCCAATCCGAGCTCATGTTTTGCCAATAACCGGCTTTTTGAGCCACTTCTTACAACTCGCTATTTTTTTTTCCGGGGCTTGGCACACAGTACATGAGGTCCCAGGTGTGGCGCAGATGTGCACTGTAACAGCATCTCAGCTCAGGCGCCTCATAAAAATACTGTTACTGAGCTTGAGGACCAGAAATAATGTTGCTCAACAAAAATAAACTCCATGCCTACACACACAGACACACAATAATGTGAGCAAAGCCTCTTCGGAGAGAATTACGTAACAAGAATGCTGAAGCGTGCAATGTATTATACAGGTACAATAAAATTATTAAGATGCATCAAAGCCTAAGTGCATTAGGACAGAATTGCTCAGTAAAATAGATCTCCATCAGAAGCTCGTAGTGATCTTAAAGCACTAAGAAAAATGTTTTATAACAATTTCTTATTGGCAGATTATTTACCACCAGTCACAACAAAACAACAGTGAATGGTTTTAGCTAAAATTGTGAATATTGGGGGGGGCATTTGTGCATTTTCATTCACTGTCCATAATATCCTTAATAAGTTGCCATTTATTTTGTAAATGGATTACAATTTGACCATAATAGGCATAATAGGTGAGTAATAGACATATATATGTGAAAACAGGCAATGATGCTGCAAATGTCAGATAATTACTATACATTAAAAAAAAAAATAAATGTAAGATGAGGAAAAGATGATACAAGTGCAGTAAGATAGTCTTTAATGATATCGAGCAGACAAACCCAGGAAAAACATCCAAATTCAGAATTATTGTAGAAGCCTGGGTCAGGCGATTAGCAAGCAGTAATAAATGAGACTAAACAATGGAAATAGGAAAACGGTTGGCAATGCAAGACAAAACAGAAACAAATGGCTTGGTAAATTCATTGGAACTTTGCAGTTTTCTAATAAAACCAGAGTCCTTTATTGCGTGTGTGTAATAGAGAATATTAAAAAGTGGATTTGAAATACAAATCACAAGTATGCAGTCATTTTCATTTGTATTCACAGGAAAACCTCCTCTCTTCAACTATGCCAGAATGAAAGAATATCCTTCTAGACATACAGCATACAAATAAACCCCTAAAACACATATTTACCTACATTTTTCCTTATTAGATATAAAATATTATTGCTATATTATTATTGCTATAGTAGTGCAATCACCTCTCTAACACACACACACACACACACATACTTACAGCATATATTATTATTTTATACGGCCCATAACAGAATTCATTTTATATTGAGATTGGCATTATTTTTTTGCGTTGTACTGAGAAAAAGTAATAGTCACCTGATAAAAAACAAAACGATTTACCTACAAGGCGTTTCTATTTCTCATTTTCACAATCACATCAATAGCTTTAATATCAGCTTAGAATAAAACCTATATGTCTATATACATAAAGAGACAGACCTGACAGGTGACATGAATACCAATGACACCAGTGTAGGAGTAAGATATATTAGGCAGAAAGTAAACATTCAATTCTTGTAGTTGATGTGTTAAAATAAGAAAAAATGGGAATGTGTAAGCATTAGCGTGACTTTGACAAGAGCTGTAATGGATTCACAACTGGGTCAGAGCATTTCCAAAACACAAGGTCTTGTGAGGTTACTTCAGGTATTCATTGGTTAGTACCTACCAAAATTGGTTCAACCTTTATTAAGACATAAGTGTCACAATGTTCACCTTGAATGTTGATTTCTGTAAAGCTGCTTTGAGACAATGTCTGTTGTGAAAATCTCTATAGAAATAAACTTGACTTGATTTCCATGATCATATTCAAGTTTGAATCTGAATCTCATAATTCATCATCATACTGTCTTCTATCTATACAAAATCTTGATTGGTTTACCAATTTCACTTGTGTCCCAAAGAAATTATACACACACTTTAAACCTGATTCTATTTAATATTTTTTCAAATTGCTCTATTCCAACTACTCTTCATTCATTCATCCATCATGAGCTGAAATAACTTGTTACTGTCTCACAGGAAATCACAAACTGCATGTACATGTAGGTCTTAAACAGTGAGGTTTATCCCCAGTCACGTACTAAAATATCAGAAATTAGGTTTCTTTGTGAAGCTGCGTCTCTGGTTGTGTTAATTAGCATATGCCTGTTAGCACTTTAATTAATGTTGGTGTAAGGATCACTTTTCCCTCAATCTTTTGCTTGTGCACTTTCAGTTCCCCTTTATTTTGCTTGAATTCCTCCCAGTTATTCCTTCCTTTTCTGAAGTCCCACCAGTCCTTTATTAACCCCCTCTCCCTCTAACTTCACTTGCAGATATTGCGCACCATTGCATTAGAAATCTTTGCTTGTTCCTTCCTTTCCGTCACTCATCGGTGGACGTAGATGGAAAAAAACATCACATCACAGCGTGCGGAGAGGAAAACCAGACACATAATCGAGCAGCACCGAGTGGAGATTGCATTAACGCTAATAGTATCGAAGGGTGATTTGTCAAACAGGAAAAAACCTGTACGTGAACATGTGTCATGAGACCACGCTGCCTCCAGCCAGCACCGTGATCACATTTGAGATCCTTTGAAAGACAGATTCAATTTGGTTCCCAAGCAAATAACATTGTTACTGTTTCCTGAATGCTACACTTCTGCGATCTTTTGCTTTGCTAACAATTACATGTGCAGTGTGTTTCCTGTTGTGGCAACAAAGTCAGAGCGAAAATCAAGCTCCCAAACCATCTAAGCCATAATCGGTAATCTTTCCTCTTATGTTTGGTAGAAGATACTGTGGGACAAATGCAAGCTCTTACACACAGTAGGATAGTTTTTACCCTCAGGCATTTTGAGAAGTGTATTATTTTGCACATTTTACTGTACATAATAAAAAAAGAACGAAAATATAACAAGACGTAACAAAGGAACCATAACCTGAGCATGAAGATGAGGCCTGTGGAAAACAATCACAAGTAGACAAACATGAGACAAAGCGTGCTGTGAAAGGTGAAGCTATATATAAGTGCTAATTAACAGTGAATGTGAATCAGGTGCAGAGATCATGTGATGTGACAAAGGAGGGTGCAGGGGCTGACTAAAACATAATGGCACTGTTGTTGGCAGACAGACAGACAGACAGATTAGAGATAGATAGACAGACAGACAGACAGACAGACCGGGCATAACATTATGACTACCTGCCTAATATTGTATTGGGCAAAACAGTTCTGACCCATTGAGCATTAACATCATTAACTTCTTCAGTTGGATAAATATTGACCACTGCAAACTGGGAACATCCCACATGAACTGCAGTTTTGAAGATGCTCGGACCCAGTTGTCTAGTCATAACAATTTGGTCCTTAGCAAACTCCCTTAAATACGTATGACTGCCCATTTTTCCCGCTTTTAACACGTCACCTTTGAGGACAAAATGTTCACTTGCTGCCTATTGTATCCCACCTACTAATAGGTGGCATGATAAAGAAATGATCAGTGTTATTCACTTCACTGCTCATAATGTTATGCCTCATTGGTGTAGATAGATATATGACCACACGACCTCTGACCTGATTCACAGTCAGCATTATTTATCACTTAGGCAGACAGACAGACAGACAGACAGACAGATATGATTTTGTAAAAGGCACTAGATGATTTTCACCAACTGGAAATGAAAAATATAAAAACGGATAAATATAACAAAAGTTTGCACAAATAATTGACACCAACAGCTTCATTATTGGTAGAGATAAAGCCAGATGCAGACATATCGCGAACACACACAAACTTTAATAAATATTTCATAAAATCTATGCAAATAAATCTTATAGGACTAAAATATCATTATATCTATTTAAACAACCAAAATTGTAGAGGCAAAATTCTTGAGATTAAAAAAACTAAAAAAATATTTGTTATCCATTTAGTCAGTTTTGTGCTGCAAATATTAGTGACAGCTTTATCTTGTCAGTGCTCCTAAATCACATGTCTGGTTGTTGCAAGCTAGAAAACTGCTACGCATTATTTAGCCAGTGAGAGGGCACTAATAAGGATCTCCCGGAGTTACTGTACATCACTTGAAAGTCTAGGCAAAGAGCGCATCAGATATTTAATCCATAGCAATAACTGTGTGTTTTTCCTTTCTAAATAAAATCCTTAGCAGTTTCTTCAGACAAAAAGGGTAATGTTCTGAAATGCTAGCTAAGAAGCTACAAAGCAGCAGACTTTCTTTATGAGAAAGTCCTCAGAGCAAAATGTTTAGCAGACTCTTTAGGCACATTTTTGTTTGATCATTAATCACACAGAGAAGATAGAGGGTGGTGAAGGAACAGCTTCTAATAGCTTTTATGACGAGCACTGTGACACGTGTCATACTGTAGAGGTTCCACAACATTATACATAATGTAATACATAAAAATATTTTTTGTTTAAAAAAAAAAACAATTTGTATTGGCAACCTGCTGTGTTCTAAAGTAACTGAAAGACTTTGAGACATGCAGTTTGTCAGGATTCCGGACACAAACTATGTTTCTTGTAAGCCAGTGCTCCCTCACTGCCACGTCACATGACGTTCCGAACCCGCTTCGAAAATGTTTCCATACATAAAAAGCACTTGTGTATATATACATATGGTTCACCGCATTCTTTGTCTTTGAGTATGTAGTGTTGATTCATGCGCCACAATTAGGTTATGATGTTCAGTGTTCAGTTTAATTTCCATTTGTTTGTACATTGAAAACGTTCAGCACTTGCATCTCTACAGTTCTGCACAGTACACTCTACAGTTATTGAAAAATACAAGATGGGTTTTAAAAAGTTTTGCGACTGGCTTCATTTACTAAAAGTACTTTATTTATCTATGTATACACACTGTCATCTTCAAAATAGTCCCCTTGCACAGCAATACAGCGCTCCCAGTGTTTCTGTCACTTCTGTAATGTGTCCTGGAAGTCTTTATTTCGAAGCGTGTCAAGCATTTTCGGCTATTTACACTGGATCTCCACAATGGTTTCTGATCGTCATCACTGCACCCCGCAACATTGTATATCTGCTTCAAATGGACATTCGGTGCAACCCAGATGACGATGGGTTTCCTCTTGAGTCTGGTTCCTCTCAAGGTTTCTCCCTTATGCCATTTCAGGGAGTTTTTCCTTGCCACAGTTGCTCATCAGGGACAAACTTACTTACAAAGAACATATTTAATTTTAATCACCACAATATCTGTGTAAAGCTGCTTTGAGACAATGTTCATTGTTAAAAGCACTATACAAATAAAAATGAATTAAATTGAATGGATGGTGTTAAAACAGCAACCTCCGCACTAGATCTCCATCTTAGGGAAGAGGGTGAAGTCTGCAAGAGCAAATCTGGTAAGTAGGGTGGGTATGGAAGTAAGACCATGTGGATTGTTCTCCGATGATCCTCATGCACAAGTTGCTGGATGGTTTCAACAATTTTTAGTGGTTGAACAAGTTCTCCCTGATCTCTATTCATCTTTCAGTGTATTTCTTCCGTTTTTAAAGAACATGTGCCACCAAAACACCTCGAATGTCAAACGTATGTCATTTGAAACATTTCTGTGGTAGATTTGCCCAGTTTCACGCAGTTCACTTTTGCTCTTTGTTCTAAATTTCTGTCCATCAAATAATCGCAGATGTGATAATGCACATGCTCAGAAAGGAACCACTTAATCGCAAAACTTTCTGATACCACCTACGTTATCGACTTTGGTATACCACGACAGTCATTTATTCTTTTTGTACAACAAGCATGCTTTATCATATTCACATTCTACATTATATACAGGTGAAGGTAAAGCTTCTACATACGTAAATGTTCTACGTGCTCAATTGTTCTGCAGTATCTGTAATAGAGTCATTCTTAGCTCAGTATTGTGATAAAGATATGATGCACACACACACATACATTGATATCCACTCGATCGCTTGGAAACAAGAAACAGTTACTGTCGTTATGTGTACTGACAGCTCAATCAGAACTTGAGCTCTTCATATTGTCCTTATTTAACTAAATAAAAAAATAAAAACACAATTATCCCAGGAGTAATTAAAGGAGCTGAGACAGCCAATGACAGGTCAATCGAACAGTTCAACTTTTTAATGAAAATGAAAATACTCACTGTAGACTCTCATGCCTGCATTTCCACAACAGGCAACATCAAAACTATGTTTTTTTGTGGCCTAAAAGACTGCATGATGTTGAACATGGGAACATTTGCACTCCCACGTTTTCCAGATGACCCTTCAATGTCAAATAAAAGGCTGTCACCATATGTGGGTCTGGAATCCTATTTGCTCTTAAAAGTGTGACATTTTAAGGCCTGTGTCCTAGATTCTCTCACCACACACACACACACACACACACACACACACACACACACACACACACACACACAGTGGCCGCCGCTTTAACCAGCCAGACTTCTCTTGCCATAAACAAATTACTGAAGATTTATGAGCACCTGGAGACCCCCCC
>MU557501.1:882988-925380 GCA_024362625.1 Silurus asotus
CCCCCTTCTCTGTCTCACTTCCCTTCTCTTTGCACTCCTCCTTGTTTCTTTTCAGCACTCTGTTTTATCTCTACCTCTCAGTATCCTTTTGCCCTTTACCTCAAATTAAAAGTGTCTCTGTAAAGAGCAGGTTTATACCTGTCCTCCGTAAAAAACTCAAAGGTGACTTGTACCCTCATCCCAGAGATAGAATATCGACTGGAGTGTGGCCTGGACTCACCAGCCCGTCCCTGGACTCCATAAAACAAGTGCACCGCAACAGACAGTTTTATAGTCACTTATCATAAAATTACATACTACCCATGGGTCAAAAACCTGGAATGCATGCTTAAACATATCCTAAATGTATGCACCTCTCAACATAAGTTTATCACTCACTTAGCAAAGATTCCCCTGCAATCAGGCTGGCTCTTTCCTCTGTCTCCGTCCTTGGCACTATCAGTTGTCTAAAGACATTTAAGCAAGCGATGGCACCAATAAAATCCGATTTGCTTCTGCCCACTGAAAACAAGCCTGTGGTTTATTTCTCAGTAACTGCACCCTGAAGCAAATCATTTCCTGCATTCAGAAACTCAGGCTTTTGCTAACGTTCAGGCGTTTGCTAACATTCTGGTGAAAATCTAATTCAAGTTGGTCTGTGAAAAGGTCCTACAGTGAAAGCTCAGGTCTTAAAGACAGACCAGAAATTAGTTTTAATCATCATATAAAATTGTTTCAAACAAATTCGATTTAATGTCAAGAAAACAGGTTAAGGAATAGAAAGAAAGAACTGGATAGCAGACAATTGAATTGTATAGGATAAAAAAAAATAAAACAAACTAGGCTTCTGTATCCAGTGGGATGTTTTAGGCTCTCATAAAGATGGAAAAAAAAGGAAATTGCACTTATATACGAGTGAGCAGACCGTCTGAAAGATCTGCTTTTGTGCCTTCGTTCGTTTCTTCTCTTGCTTTTTTCCCCAAGAATCATGCTTGAAAGGGCAGTCTGAATAGGAGTATAATCATAACCCTGGGGTTTTACTCATAATTGGTTGCTGGTGTGTTTGTTCCCTGGTTCTTTATGCATAATATCAGCAGATGGATGCAGCCATTGAGAGAGAAAACAATCACTGTCAAAAGATATATACTTTGAAAAAACTATTTTTAGTTGGTTGGGGAAAATAGACATATAGTTGTTCGTACAGAAGAAGATTAAGGCTTGGTGTGCTTTACTGTAATGAATATAACACTGAGCTTGCTGCAGTTATTGTAGTAATATATACTGAAAGTATACTATATACTAATATATGTAATATACAGCAATAGAAAATGCTAATTAGAAATCGTTGGACTTTTGGCATGCTAACAAAATGACAGCGATAATCGATGCAGTCCTTTCCATCTTTTTTTCCTTCCTTTTCTTTCAGACATTTGGTGATTAACCAAAGATCTCACAATATTTAGGAAGGAAAAAAAGTCAACGGGTTTAAAAATAGCAGCACTAGAAAACACACACACACACACTCTGGTAGAGATACTCACATCTGTTTGCATTTGGTTCAGAATTAAAATGATTCAGAACATGTTATGATAGAAACTTTCCACATTTATGCTCTACCTGACAGGATTATGGACACAAATTATGTTTCCTATCTGCCACTGCATTTTCCCCATTCACCATCATTAGCAATTGTACATAGCTTCAACATTCACTGCATTTGCAAACAATTTATGGCATTTTCTGGCAGAGACTCTTATCCAGAGCAGCTGAGGGTTAAGGGCCTTGCTCAACGGCAGCTTGGTAGTGCTGGGATTTGAACTCATGTCCTTCCTATCTGCAGTTCAACATCTTCACCACTGAGTTTTCACTTCTTTACTGCACTCTTTGTCTTTCCAATGACATCATTCCATGTTTATCCACGTTCATATCATGGCTTGGATTTCTTTCTTTGCTTTTGATGTTTCGTTTTCATTGCACATGCTCCCTCGTTGCGTGACCCATAATGTCTTAAATTCTTTACAAAACAGTATGAAGACCTTATTTTTACCCAAATATGAATCTATTATATTATAGCTATTACAGTCATCATTCATAGTTCAGACTTGTTCAAAGAGGCAACATAAAGCAATACCCAAGGTGCACCTTGCAATTAAAAAACAAAACAAACACCAGCTTAAACCACAAGCAAACATTTACCTGTCAACTCAATAAAAAGTAAGTGACTTGCTTACGTCTACTCTCTGAGAAAACAGTACAAATGACGCAATCTGTATTCCTTAGAAGAATCCTCGTCACAGCCTGTAATAACGGTGCACAGTAACATGTCCTATGTGCCTAACAGCTACACAGTATGCTAAGCTACATGTCCTATACCGCCTGAGTAAGACGTAATCAGTAACGTGTATCACTCTTGTATTGTGTCCTGTAAGCACACAATAGCACACAAACCGACCTGTGCGTATTGTCCGCCGTGACCTTTTTAGGCAAGGCCAGGTCCGCACCAGAGAGCTATCTGGGATGAGTTACAATGCCGTCCCTAAGCTATCTGGATCAGATAATGGTGCTTCATATTCAGAGCTGAGACGCCAGGGGAGAGGAGACGGGAGGCAAAAGAGGCGAGAGAGAGAGAAAGCTGTAAATAACTCATTCATTAGGAAAGCGGCTGAACTGATATGAGATGCGAGCTCGCTGGAGAATTTTTATTAGCTGAAAACACACTGCGAAAAGCACACACGTACACACGCATATGGCTCACACACTTACATACCATTATAGAGGTACATCAGAAAAACACAGCAGCATTGAGCACATGTATAATGCGTGGAAAGAAATTCAAGCTTAAAAATGGCAAGTCAACAGATTTATTAATAATCATTAAATGTGTCACGAAGTGATTGGATTTACAAAATATTCATCATGGAAATAAGGTGAATGAGTGTTCACACTTCACTCTTCACAGCCAGAAATCTATCAAGACTAAAGCAGGACTTGTATGTTTGATATGGATATCCATACAATCAAATTATATTTACACTCCTACATTAAATGGACTACTATACTATATGGCGAATGTACTAGGACTCCTGACTTTTTCTTTCAAACTAAATGTAGTTCTTCACAAAACTGTTACCACAAACCACAGAACTTTATTATATGTTGTATAGAAGTGGTAGCATTAAATGTCCCATTCAATCGAAGTAGGAGACCCAAACCTGTTCCAGCATGACCCGTTTCCACAAAGCCCGCTTCATAAGAATATGCTTTACATGGGTCAGAGAGGAAGATCTTGAGTGGCCTGCTATAGAGCTCTGACCTCGACCCTATTGAACACCTTTGGGATGAATTGGAATGCTGACTGCACCCAATGATTTCATACCTCACCTACATCAGTACCTGACTTTACTCCAAAACATAGTAGATTTTCCCAGAAGAGTGGAGGTAGGAAACGTGGACTACTGGGTTACTGATCAGAAGGCCAAAGGTTCTAGTCCCATTATTGCAAAACTACCACTCTTGGGCAATTGAGCAAGGCCCTTAATCCAAGGGTGCTGAATTGTGACTGACCCTGTGGTCTGACCCCAGGTTCCTACCATTGCTGGAATATGCAAAGTAGGATTTTGTTTTTACATACAAATCTTATTGTCACGTATCTACAAGCCTTTGTCCATATATAGTGTACATGCACCATACTGGTAACCAAACCTAAGAATATGGTCCTTGTCAAGGTCTCTTAGACCCTTATCCATTTTTTCTCCTTCCATTACGTCAACTTCCAACTTTATTGCAAAATATCCTTCTTCCAATACAAGAACTAACTGTTCACTTGCTGCTGAACAGATCCCATCCGTTGACAGGTGCAATTTACCCATCCCTTCACCTATCAGTTTAAATATGTACGGAGAATAAATTAAGATACAGATTGAACATGTGTTCCAAATGCATTCGCAGCAGAAGTGCTAGCGAAGATAAGATGCTATGCAGCATAAAGCTGTGAATGTAAAAATGATGTGATGCGGAATGTTTTTTAACGCTGAGTTTTAACTGTTAATGATGTGCTAGTGACATAGTGAGAGCTCTTACATTCATGCTGAGCACCCTGCTTTTTCTGTGCAGTGATTCGCTTCACTGAGAATCCTGCCGTGTTTGGCTTCAGGGGTTGAGCCTGGCTTTACTGCTCGCCACCCTTCCATTCACTCAGCTTAGAGCACAAGGTCATGCAAACCCCCACGTGGTTCGGTGAAGCTCTTCAACAGGCTTAGCTTTTGAATCCGTGCCCAGATTGAGCAGCGAGAGGCCTGCAAACATGGCCTGCTCACTGACACATGAGCGACTGAGAAAAAAAAGCATAACAATAGCCATCGTTGCGCTTCAGCTAC
This sequence comes from Silurus asotus, assembly GCA_024362625.1. Lineage (NCBI taxonomy): Eukaryota > Metazoa > Chordata > Actinopteri > Siluriformes > Siluridae > Silurus > Silurus asotus. The sequence continues at coordinate 887,344 of MU557501.1, forward strand.
ACCGGTTAGCACACACACGCCAGGCTGCAGAATGCCACACATATTTGAGAGGCATTCGATGATTGTTCGCTGTTTCCCACTGGGCCCTTATGGTTCCCGTAGATTGACTGTATATCCTTCCCTGCAATCACACCTCTTGCATTCATTTGACATGCATGAAATGAAAGAATAACAAAGAAATGCTATCTTTTTTAACTCAGACATCAAAAGTTACAACAGTGCTTTGAATTGTTACAAACTGCTCCAAAAATACTAAATAATTATGTCTGAGTAAAAGTACATTATATTATATGTATATAATATAATATAATATAATATAATATATTATATTATATTATATTATATTATATTATATACATATAATATAATGTAAAATATATATATATATATTATTTAGTATTTTTGGAGCAGTTTGTAACAATTCAAAGCACTGTTGTAACTTTTGATGTCTGAGTTAAAAAAGATAGCATTTCTTTGTTATTCTTTCATTTCATGCATGTCAAATGAATGCAAGAGGTGTGATTGCAGGGAAGGATATACAGTCAATCTACGGGAACCATAAGGGCCCAGTGGGAAACAGCGAACAATCATCGAATGCCTCTCAAATATGTGTGGCATTCTGCAGCCTGGCGTGTGTGTGCTAACCGGTGTAGCTGAAGCGCATCGATGGCTATTGTTATGCTTTTTTTTCTCAGTCGCTCATGTGTCAGTGAGCAGGCCATGTTTGCAGGCCTCTCGCTGCTCAATCTGGGCACGGATTCAAAAGCTAAGCCTGTTGAAGAGCTTCACCGAACCACGTGGGGGTTTGCATGACCTTGTGCTCTAAGCTGAGTGAATGGAAGGGTGGCGAGCAGTAAAGCCAGGCTCAACCCCTGAAGCCAAACACGGCAGGATTCTCAGTGAAGCGAATCACTGCACAGAAAAAGCAGGGTGCTCAGCATGAATGTAAGAGCTCTCACTATGTCACTAGCACATCATTAACAGTTAAAACTCAGCGTTAAAAAACATTCCGCATCACATCATTTTTACATTCACAGCTTTATGCAGCATAGCATCTTATCTTCGCTAGCACTTCTGCTGCGAATGCATTTGGAACACATGTTCAATCTGTATCTTAATTTATTCTCCGTACATATTTAAACTGATAGGTGAAGGGATGGGTAAATTGCACCTGTCAACGGATGGGATCTGTTCAGCAGCAAGTGAACAGTTAGTTCTTGTATTGGAAGAAGGATATTTTGCAATAAAGTTGGAATATATATATATATATGCGCACACAATTGTGTACAAATAAAAACAATTTTTTTTTGCCTCAATCCGATGTATTATTCTGCTTCTGTAGTTTATTAGCTTTAAGATTTTAAATATTGTGACATGCTTTTCTCCTTATTGTGGATGTAACAAGTTGTTATTAGAGTTAATACTGTGTATAAATATATATATATGACTTTTTCAGCCATATGTAAACTGTTAACACAAAGTTGCAGGTACACAGTATAGAATGTCTATGAAACTTATTGCCAGGTGTTATATAATGTACCTACTGGGCTGAATGTGTACTGGGAACAAATCCCCACCTCTTTGAACCCAGTCCATTTAGAAGTCGGAAGAAGAGAGCATTTACCAGACCAGCTGAACTATAATGCAGTTAATATGTAATAATAGCTATGAGCAGGTAATGTAATTTTGTGTAAGCTAATAATCTGTGTCTGTAACAGTGCCAAAGTCCTGACTGACAACTTCCTTAGTAAAGATAAATAAAAAACAGAAGATTTTTCACAGGGCGTGACAGGCACAGTAGTTTAGTTGTTGGATACGTCCTGTATCCTCTGTATCTGCATGTTCTTCCCATGTCTGGGGCTTTCCTCTGGGTACTCTGGTTTTCTCCCCTAGTCCAAAGAAATTTTTTGTAGGTTACTTGGTGTTTTCAGGTTATTTGTAGTGTGTAAATTGTATGCATGATTGTGTCCTGTCCAGAGTGTTCCCTGTCTTGTGCCCCGAGTTTACTGGGATGGGATTCAGACTCCCCAGTGTAGCATAAGCAATATAGACAAAGATTGGATTCATAAATATTTTTTTTATATATATAATAGAGAGAGAGAGAGAGAAAGATACTACTATCTATCCTGCATATATTATACAACTTGCAGTGAAATGAAAAAAAATTTTTAATCTTGAATCCTTCCCAACTAAGATTTCTCAGCTGAGCTTATGTGCTTACTCTCTCTCTCTCTCTCTCTCTCTCTCTCTCTCTCTCTCTTTTTCTCTCTCTCCCTCTCTCTCTCCTGAGGTACCAGAAGCACATGCTCCTGTCCCTTTCTTCTCTTTGGATCTGCCTGATTAATCCCGGCACCCTAAATCTGGATGGAGTTCTCTTCAATTGGAGCTGCAGCTGAGAATGGTTCCACATGAACAGCCTAAAGATCCATGAAGTTCCTGAGCAACTAAAGAACTCTGAGGATGGATTTGGACTGTAATTAATATCAGTAGTTTGCTACAATGGCTCAGGACTGCAGTTTGCATGAACAGTTCTGCATTTAAGCACCTCAACAAATATGGAATTATAATGAATGGACATTCTGTGTCACCAAGATGAGGATGTATTCCCTGAAGAGATCATATCTTGGTGGTTAAAGAATTAGACTTTGAATTTGAAAGTCATGAGTTCAAATCCCAGTAACACCAAGCTGCCACTCCTGGGCCCCTGAGCAAAGCCCTAGGCTGCTAACTGGAGTGAATGAGAGAAAATGCAAGACGCTCTGAATAATGGTGTCTGCCAAATGCCGTAAATGTAAATGGTTTACTCCGAGGGTTACTTTCTCATACCATCTCAGGAAGTCACTTGTTTGCTGATTAGAGAAACTTTTTGGCACTGACCTTCTGACTTCATTGAATATATGGCTCCAATGGCTTAACCTATACATATATATAAATATTCTTTATACTATGAACAATTTATATATGCTATACGCTATTTACTATAAAAAGGTCTAATCCAATAAAAATTTAATGTATCTAAATATAAGAAAATATATGGCTTTTATATACAGTTCCAGATTGTATAAGCAAAAAAATAGGACAACTGTCTTTATTTAGCCTGAGATTCTACCTTAAACCACAGCCGTATAAAAAAAAAGAAAAAAAAAAGAAGAAAACCAGCAGCCAGTAAGCCGATCTATCCTGCCCACAGTCGCATGTCATCATCCAAACCATCCATACCTCCATCTGTTCTCATCATCTCTCCATCACTCTGCTCTCCTCTCTCAGCCATACTGACAGCATCTCACGTCTGAATCGCAGCTCCCCGAATCTCAACTACACCACTTTCTCTCCACATTTTCAGGCTTTGCCATCTGTCTCGCAGTCATCTTCAACTCAACTCTTTTTCTTTATTCCGTCATGTTATTTCATATAATGAACTGGCTGTCTTTCCTTCCTGCTCTCTCCCACTCACTCTTTCTCTTCCCCTCTCTTACGTACACACGCTTGTGCATAAGCCGCACTACCGATTTACAGTGTTTGGAAATACACATTAGGCATCAGGTGGCTATAAACAGAGTGTAATGAGTAGAAAGTGGCAAATGGAGAGCAGAGGAGCATGGGAATTGTGGACGCCTTAGAAGCACTGGTGGGAAAAGAGGAACAGCTGACTGGAAACCGCCAGTCTTTCTGTCTTCCTTTTTGCTTTTTGACACACACACACACACACACACACACACACACACACACACACACACACACACTCCTTCATCTTCACTAAAACCAAAATGACTATCTCTAATAGCAAATAAGAGCCTGAACACGGCTTTGGGAAATGCAAATGCGAAATTAAATATTAAACAGCATTATTACTGTTGTTCTGAATATTTCATGGCACCAGAGAGCATAAAAACATTAAGTGAAGCCAAATGTGGTGTTACTTGCAAGTTTGGTGTGATCCTTATGATGTTAATTATGTATAGGTGCACACTATAGGACCATCGTGCACCTCTCAGCCAACATGTAACACGAATGCACTGTCAATAAAAACTGCAGGACATCTGTTTTGACCATACCAGGTGTATGGAAATATTAGTGACAGAGTGATAGGCTCTAAGAAACTCTGAACACCACAGCATGAATGAGTCAGCACTAGAAACAAAGAACAGTGCACAGATTTGGCACATCATTTACTTTCTACACGAATCACACACACATACATGATTTATATAGAAAGTGCAGGTGCATTTGCAGCATCTGCACGTTACAGACCCTGGTGTTCATTTAATAGAGCTCGTCACAAGTACTGTACCCCTGGGTTTACGCTCACATTATCAGCTGCTGGACTTCTTGTTCTCAGGAAAAAAAACAGAGGGGAATCTCAATGGAATATTTCTTGCTTCTCCTCCCCATTTAATCATGATCACACGGTTCAGTGTCTCTAACTTTTATGTAATTTTAAGATATTCAATAATCCTTATTTTATTTCTCTCTTCCTGTCACTCTTCTACTCTCCTTCTCTCCTTTACCCTCTCTCTCTCTCTACTCTTCCTCTCTCTCTCCTGAGGTACCAGTGGCCAGTCTTCCTGTCTATTTCTTCTTTTTAGATCTGCCTGATTAATCCCGGCACCCTATCTCTGGATGTAGTTCTCTTCAATTGGAGAGACACTCTGTGCAGCTGAGGATGGTTCCACATGAACAGCCTAAAGACCCATGAAGTTACTGAGCAACTCAAGAACGTCTCTAGGTTACGTATCTAACCCTGGTTCCCTGAGGGAAGGAGATGCTGCATCAACAGCGCTTTGGGAATGCTTCCATGTGACCATGATTTAAATCACGTTTGTAATCTAGGTCGTAGGAGTGCCACTATGGTCAAGGCTGTAAAAAAGTCAGCAGGGTGGATTGCAAATGTCTTGGAGAGATACCCCAGGGGACAAGGCCTCAGAGTGGAGTGCGCTGTGACCCCGAAGAAGACCAGAGAACTCATAAGAGGAGCGGAAAGCATCTAAAATCCATCCACTGAGGGTTTGCTTTTTGGCAGGAAAACCCTTTTTATATGGATCGTACCAGACATACAGCTGATCCGGCCTTCTCCACACGGCAGTTCTGTGGATGTATGCATCCAGTGCTCACACCAGGCACACCTGGTTAAGCTCCTCCTGGTCTGGGGCCTGAAAAGGAGGAGGATAGAATGCTTAGAGCACAACTGGTCACAGGACAACCGAAGGCACCTTGAGAACATACCCCGGGTCTAGGGTAGAGAAAAGCACTGGTCATGCCTGGAGAAAAGTCCAGAAGAGAGGGGGCCAGAGACAGAGCCTGAAAAGCCCAACTCTCTTCAAAGAGGAGATGGCCAGTATGAACACAGTCTTGATTGTGAGAAATTTAAATGGCACCTCGGACAAGGGCTCGAAGAGAGGCTCAAATAGGGCCTCAAGGACAACGGCCAGGTCCCATAAGGCACTCTGGGTTCGCACTCTGGGTACCGCAAAGGAAACGTGCAATAGTGGACATATAAGCCACAATAGTGGACACGTAAACCTTTAGGGTGGAATAGAAAACCGTTTAGTGAACTGTACTTGAAGGAATTCCAGCACTGGACGAACTGAGCAGTTAACTGGATCTAACTGATGGTTCTGACACCATATAGTGAACAGACACCATTTTGCCCTATACGACCTCCAGTTACCAGGAGGAGAGGAGCTACCAGGAGGAGACTGATTTCATCCCATCGAACTCTTTGCAGAACTCCTGGGAGCAGTGCTACAGTAGGAAAAGCGTACAGGCCCCAAGAAAGCAGAAAAGGAGGTAATGCCTAAACGCTGGCGATTGCTTCTTTGCCTCCTAAAACCTGTAAACAACCGTATTCACGCCCGTCCCCAAACAGGCCAGTGGGGACAAAAGGGGCGTTTAAAATCAGGAAGTCAGCGGTGCGTCTCTGTGGCTACTAGCAGTCTCCTTGGTGGACCTGAGAGCTAGGTCTGTGGCAAAAAACTTAACTCATGGACATCATCAGCCCCCGTAATAGCTCATCATAGCCCTCATTCAGCTCCCATAGCAGGACAGCCTGATAAGACTGCAGCAATGCAATGGTGTGCAATCAGCCAGCAGCTTGACCTGCTGCTGTGTAAGCTTTGCCCACCAAGGGTGAGAAACTCCGAAGGAGCTTGGTGGGCAGTGCCAGGGCGTTAAGGGATGATGCAGCATCTGGGAAGAGATAGCCAGGCAGCGTCTATGGCCTGCTCCAGGATTTGGACACCTCGCGCAGACCCCGGCACGGAGACAGTGACATAGGTCACAAAAAATGCTCCTCCAGCTTGCTAAGCAGATGCTGTTTCTTCTTTTTATCTGGCCAAGCAATATTAGCACAAGTAACCACCTCCAGTACCTCCTCGAAAAGGACTGGCTGAGAAGGGGTGTCAGTGGATTTGCCGAAATGGGTGGACCTGCCAAGATGGGTGGACCTGGGAGATGGGTGGACCTGGGAGAGTGTGGTGGATCTGGCAGGTGAGGCAGAAGGCTTCAAACCCTCTGCCAGATCCAACTGTAAGCCCCATGACCTCAGTCAGCGCTTTGCCCTTTGGCTACGAAAAGCACAGGCGCCCTCTTTAAAGAGCGCCCTAATATAGCTAATCATCCGGATGGGCATGTAGCAGCAATAAGAGGAGCCGGCTCCCTCGGAAGCTGACTGAGCATGCTCTGCTCCTAAGAAAGTGAAAGCTAGGAGTATGGGTCCCTTTTTGAGTCTGGGGACGTCGTAGCTTGGTGTCATGAGTTCAAATCCCAGCCACATCAAGCACCACATCTGGTCTACTAAGCAAGACCCTTAACCCCATAGATGCTCAGTTGTGTAAATAAATGTAATTCGCTTTGGATACGGGTATCTACCAAATGTAAAATAGCTTTCTCTTAAGTTTTTTCCTCATAGCATCAACAGGGAGCCACTGTTCGGAGATAAACTTAACTAAACTTCCAATTTCATAACCGCTTCATCTCTCTAAAGCTGCTACTGTATGTCTATTGTTAAAAGTGCTATACAAATAAAACTGTTGAAATATATCCTCTATATTAGTTTAACGACCTGAAACTAATTGTTTTCACCCATTTACATCCTGCGCTATAAAGTTTATGGACAACCCATTAGCATAAGGAAGCTGAGAAATCTGATCGCTTGTTTTATATGAACAAAGGATTTTCAGCTTTTTAGCTTTTATTCCCGTAAAACATCATTCCATTTATGGCATTTTGCCAGAAGCCCTTATCCAGAGCAGCTTAAAATTATTTCACATTTTTATAAAAGTAGTTGAGAGTTAAGGGCCTTGTTAAGGTAAGGGCCAGCAGTGGCAGCTTGGTGGTGCTGGGATTTATACTCACAAACTGTTGATCATGTCCAACATCTTAACAAGCAGCTTTGCCCAAAAAATGACTTTATACTGTTTAGTGTCTAAAAGTTTGGTAGTTTGGAGATTGTAGAAGGATGAAACCTCATGACTCAAAAAGGAATGTATCCTCAGCTGAGTGGCACCAAAGTCCTTCTGAATTGAATGAATGAAGGAACGGAGCACAGATTTACTGGTATGCTGTATTATTGGCGTATCTTGTACAGTATCGTTTCTGAAACGTGTGAAATTTTTCAGGCTATGAATAAAAATTAAGTTTATTCTTACAGCTAACCATGTTATACCACACCTCATAGAGTGCTGCACTGTATTTTAAAACATGGCACAGTGGTTTTGCAATCCTTATCACTCACTCTAGACGTGAGCATTTTATGCAATTCCTCTTTTGACCTGATTTCGCTAACAGACATCCAATTCAATCAGGAATATATCATGAGCTATTTTACCTGAATAAAACCCACACAATGCTGTGCTATAACTATAGACCAGGTGCAACCTGCTGCTTTCACAACTGACAATCATTATATTGTTGTTCTTCCATTAAACTCATTCATTCATCCCTAGATCAACACAGAAAGACAGATGCATGCATTTTCTTGACCCCATAAAGGAATAAATGCACAGGATACATGATATTCTCCATGCTTTATACTCAGAGCTGCTTTAAAAAAATAATGACTAAAACAATAAATCAATAAAAGCATGCTTTACTTACTTTTTTCATCTCTTGGACAGATGGCTGGCATTTTGATTCTGGCGGAACAATCAATAGTAGTATAACATGTCGACTGTATAGTACTTAATAAATAGCTTAATAATAACCCAGCGTACCAATTCATATCCTTTTTATAAAAGATTTTTTGAAAATAATTGTAAGCACATTAGTTCGGAGTCATGTGCAATGAAACTTAAACAGCTTAACTGAAATCTTCACATCAAAAATGTGGATTTATTATGCATCTGATGCAGTCATACTCTCATTTTAATCACACACACACACACACCCGCTAAGCTGATAATTATAATATTTATGTGAGATGCCTGAACTCTAAATGATTATTAAATATGAGGCTGTATGCAAATGGGTAGCATCAATGATCAGTGTTCAGATGACCACATAAAGTACAGTTATCACCTTTCCTTCTGTTAATTGTACTTTGTGTATATGTGTGTACATATACACACACAAACAAACCATCATAATGATGCCACCACTATAGAAACCATCAATATTTTACAGAAACACAGTCTAACATAGCGCTGCATCACAGACAGGTATCTCATACAGTTAGAATGAATGGAATTACTAAAACAGGAAACCAAAGGGACACAATTCAACCAGTCTCCTTTCACTGCAGCCACAGCTGCGCTGCCCGTGTACATCATCGCTAGCAGAAGCATCAATAGTAACCTCATAAAAAGACCCCGGGTTTTCCGCACATTTATTGTGCAGTTTTCCCATGCATTATTGTTTACCTGTGGCTTTGAATTTAAGGCTATTTTGTGTTTTTGTGCAAATAATACAAATGGTTCAAGAAAAAGTTTTTCAATTGTTTTGAACTGTTATGCTTTCCTCAAGACGTCCAGGTTTTCTACGTAAATACACAAATATATTTGAGATTGTACGTTTGCATCAGATGCCGGTTGCAAGCTCTGATTAGTGCGCTCTCTGACCATCCAATCAAAGGATGTGAAAATGCTGACATGATTGAATGCCTTCTAAAGGGCCTTAGTGGGTCCAGCTTGCATTCTAAAGAGAATGAGCTGTTGTGAAATGAAGAGAATAGACTATTGAAAAAAATGTTATACATGTTCATGAACAAAAGTATATTAAACTTAAGTCAGTGATTCTGAAGAAAGCCTAGTTGAAAACCGCTGTAAATGTGAAAGACTGAAATAGAAAACAGTGAGTGTAGTAGAAGTGAGCAAACACATTTTCTAATATTTACAGTACCCTTCTATTTGTTCATGGTATTCCCTCCCTCGTATGCTGACGTTTGCACATGCTTTGCTTTTTTGGTGGGGCTTGACAAAGTGTGACTCACTGACCCAAAAGTAATAACCATGACAATGGTAGCAGTGTGGTATGGGACTTGTTTTGGAGAAGAGCGATTGACCAATAATAATCACAGGGAAGTGTGTGGTTTACATACACATAGATTAGGTAATATGGTTCAGAAGGATATATGAATGAGAATATTCTAATATAAAAAAAATTGATTGAATATTTTTATCTAATGTACCATTTAATAAAAGTTATTCCTATTTCAAATAGTTTTTTTATCAGAGGCAAGGCTGTTTGATTACAGAAATAAGAGTCAGATATATAGTCTAATGATTAAAGGAATAAAAGAGTTGCTTGTTCGCAATCATTTTCTCCATTCTCCATTCAAACACATGGATTTAAACTGTGTTGTCCATTTTCTCACATTCTGCTACTGGTTTGCAAACGGAGCACAGGATGAGTTATTTGTACTTAACACTTTGTGTCAACCTTTGCTCAAGACTAAAGCAAACAGATATACTGTAAATATGTACAAAATCTTTCTAAACATGTCTAGGCTAGCAAACCATAAACTGTGTCTAAAATATGTAATTTGTTGAACGAACAATACCATGAAGCTACTATTAATTTTTATAACAACAGATTGCATTAACATTTAAGATGGTTTATCTGATGAAAAAATTAAGATGGGAAGCATATATCATAGGATTAAATGTATATTAGTTAACCAGATAAAGCTTCCCTCCATCGTGAACATGTATAGGTCTGTCAAATCCGAAGCTTTGGATTCCACTCTCAATTTCTGGAACCAAGAAATTTGTTCATTTTGGGATCAACTCTCAGTTAAAGTCTATAAAAAAAGCTAATGTTTACTCCATGTATTCCCATATGACCATAAGCTGTTTATAATATGCACATAATTACAGCAAGATGCTGTAAAAGCTGCCACCTTATAGCTCCAGGGTCCCTGGATAGATTAAATGTAGGAGTTACTGTCTGAGTGTTTCTTCCCATGTTCTAAATGTCCTTATGTGATTCCTCTAAGTTCCCCAGTTTGCTTCCACCACATGGCAGTAGGTGGTGGAAATACAATAAACTTCCCCACGGGTGTAAATATGTTGTATGTAAATATGGTGTCCTGTGATGGAATTGAGACCAATTCAAGTTATATTACCACCTCACATCTGATGTTTGCAGGATATACTCCAGATCCACCGCAACCAGGAAATGTGGTTACTTAATGTGAGTGGTTTTAGTGCTTGTCTGTCAATATCCTTTATATACTCCATGTGCCAGCTTTTGTTTCTAGTAATATTATCGTAAACACTCTGGCTCACTGACCTCTCTGCAGCCCCATACACAGCAAGCTGTAATGCACTATGTTCTAAGACCTTTATTATAACCAGCATAAACCGTTTAGAATTTTGTGCCACAGCAGCGTTGGGATCAGACCAGATGAGTTAGTCTTTGCTCACCATTTGCATCAATGAGCTTTTTGATGTTCATCATGTCAGCAGTTCAACAATTGTACTTCCATTGGCCACTTTAGGTTGGTATTATCCACTGAACACTAGGAGCACACCACAATACCTGGTGTTTTGGAAAGGTCCCAGTTGTCTAGACATCACAATTTGGCCTTTGTCAAAATTACACAATTCTTATGCTTGCCCATTTTTCCTTCCTACAACACATAGACTTTGAGAAATGACTGTTACCTACACTATATGGACAAATGTGTCAGGAAACCACACTTTTCTTACTATACTTAGTTCATCTTCAAACTGGTATACCAAGTTCGAGGCACACAATTGTATAGGATGGCTTTTAATGCATTTTCCCCCCACTTGGACTAGGAGACGCAAACCTGTTCCAACATGACAACCCCCCTGTGCACCAAGCCAGCTCCATTAAAATGTGGTTTGGAGTGGAAGATCTCGAGTGGCATGCTCTAGAGTACTGACTTCATCCCTGACCTTGTGACCTCCTCACCTCACCTAAATCAGTACCTGACTTTAATAACACCTTTGTGCCTGAATGAGCACAAATCTACACAGGCACACTCCAAAATCTACTGAAACATCTTTCCAAAAGAGTTAAGTTTATGATATCAGCAAATGGGGACTAAATGCAGATGATGTTCAAAGAGCACCTGGTCAGGAGTCCACGAACTTTTGTCTAGCATGCGAGTTGCGATCCATGGTTGCTATTATGTAGGCCTTAAAGCAGTCATATATGTAGAACTCTTGGGAGTTGTATTGTGCCACTGATTATATTATTAATTGTTAGCAGCTTCTTCTGTTTTCACAAAACCAGAAAGTTTTAGCTTTGACAGTTACACGCCACTGACGATACAGACTTACCTCTAATAAATACATCCCTCTTTACAGAAAAACTCAGAGAATTCAGCTGCACTGTGGTTTTGCAGCACGTTTTAAGGCAACTGTTTGAGGAGCTCATGTACTATACGTGATCACATAAAGGTATATAAATGCCTTTTAAGACAAATTCAGTTTCAGAGGTTTCTACACAAGCATGCGCTAGCCACTAAAGAATAAAGGAACAACTGGGATTAAAACACAAGTATCAATTGTGCATTGTCAAGCTTCCCCTGATGAGCCACTTGTAGATGGACGACTCTTTGCTGCTTAAGTGTTTAAAAACTATCAACACAGAAACACAGTTACGGCAGATAGAATGCGCTTGGAGCATCAGACCATCAGAGCATTTTTTTTTACGTCTGGTGTGTGCGTGTGTGTGTGCGCGCGTACGTGTCCGATAGAAAATAATGAGAGAAGATCTGGAACAGAGCTGTCCAACTGAAAAGGATCAAGAGTAAGAACAAAGGACAGCATGCAAATGTGTGCCTGTGTCTGTCTGTGTGTGTGTGTGTGTGTATAGAGGGACTGAAAGTAGGATGTGGGTAGAGAGCAAATGAGTCTGTCTGATGTTTGAGCTGTCTCTCAGGGAGGGATCTGCTCTATTTGGGCCGTGTGTGTGTGTGTGTGTGTGTGTGTGTGTGTGTGTGTGTCTGCACAGTCGAGGCCCTATCTCTGCATCTAACCCCTCCCTGTACACAAGCACCATTTTGTCATCTTATTTCTAAACAGACTACGTACTCATGGTGTTGCCATTCACTGGTCTCTACTGTATAAATTCTATAGACGTGTCTAGAGACATGAGGTCGATCTGCGCTGGTGGCAATCCTCGTTTGTGTACTGTTGGCAGAAAAGCAAAGGATCTCTATCAGCGATATGTTGCTCTACACAGACGTGTTTACGTTTGTACGCGTCCATGCGCATCCTGACAACCATATGCACAGCTTCAGGCTTCGCTGTCAGCCCTTCAAGCCTCTTTCTGCCGGGTACCCTTTCTTATCCTACCCTTCTCTTCTCTTCTCTTCTCCCAAAATCATTCGTTATCCTGCAGCTCAGGCCACTAGTGGGCATCACAGACCACAAATCAACTCGAACAATTAGCTATCATCAAAAGATGTCTTCTCTACAAACGTTTTGCACTCCAGGCTATTAAAAAAGTTTCATATTGTGCTACACAAGAGACAGCATAGGACATGGCTTCACCAGCATTTGCCCAGAAGACAGAACTAATTAAAAGCAATGGTAGGAAATGCATGTGGACCTTGCATACAAGCAGTTAAAAGTGTCAGTATCTTCTAAAACCTGTAAAAATTAATAACCGTTACTAATTGTTAAAATCGATTGCTGTGGTGAAGGAAAAACTCATCTCTCCTCCTCAGCGGATTTAGAAGTAAATGCCCGTGAAAGTAATTATCCAGCTAACTGCAGGCATCAAAATGCAAGCTGTCATAAGCTCAATATAGACAAGTCGGACTTGGTTATGTAAAGCAGGACGTGTTTCACGGCCTGATCAAAACTACTGAATATATGACAAGTGTACCTTCTTTGTCTGGGTGTGAGCATCTGAGCAGCAATGCTGGAGTTGAGAAATGAAAAAGAGAGCTCTTTAAAAGAATTCCAGAACATTCAATGAATATTCACAAGGAGTGAGTAATAGACTGGTATTATCAAAGACAAAGTTCAAGCATGAAAAGAATAACAGGGTCATATATTATATATATATATATATATATATATACGCAGCATAAAGGTATTCTCTTTGTTGTACCTAAAATTTCCATGACAATTAAGCTGGGTATTCTTCTCCAGAATTTTGTGTCAACAATGGCGTTTTAGTGGTTAGGATTTAACAATAAGGATTTTCTTGGTCTTTGGACGCATAAGCATAAAGTTATTAGTCTGACAAACATTTAGGAAATGCCTCTTTTGTACAATGGTGACCAGTGGACGACTATAAGGATATCAATGGTTACATCTGCATGCTATTCGAGGAGGATATGTGGTTTCCCAAGAGTATCTTCCTCAACTGCTTCTTCAACTGCATACAATGAAATAAAATAACTCTGCAGTATGAATCCTTTTGATGCTAAAGCCAACAGAGCAAACCTGGCTGTGCCACACAGTAACCAATAATGGACAGCTGTAAACTTGTATATAAGCAAGAGAAGGTAGGATAAAAGGAATGTTTTACGTTGTCCCTGTGATGCATCATAAGCAGTGGTTAGAAAATATGTGCTTGGCTTGCTTGACGTACCTCAGAGGAAGCATGTGTTAGCCTTTACTTGCGCTTGTTGGTACGTGTCACATGACAGAAATAGAAATTAGGCCCTGATATTGCAAAAATGTTCAGTTCAATGATAGTTTTAACTAATGTTTACAAAAATCCAATAATATAAAACATATTTTAACTAGGGTACAATATTTTATCATCAAATAAACCAAACTGTTACTAAAAATACTAAATTATTTTGAACACAATTTCACAGTATCCACAACATTAGAAAAAAGTGTAGTGTTATACCACAATATTGATATCATATGACCATACAGCCTTCATGCTAGTTAATCGATTATTATCAAGAAAATAAATGAAGAGAAAGAAAGAGAGAAAGAGAGAGGGGGAGAGAGAGTGCAATCAAGCAGAGATGGCACTCATTCAGTACAATCTGTCTATCTTGGCAGATTCTTTCTATCTCGATGACACACACACACATACACACCGCTTAAACACCAGCAATCACTGCTGCAGAAACTCTCTCACAGTCACTCTGTACATTACTGCTATGACTCTGTGTGTTTTGTGATCCAGGGCTGATGAAAATGTCCTTGCGGTCAGATGCAGCACACGGCAAAGAAGCTGAATTACATCCAAACGTTTTGTTACTTACACACACAGACTGATCAACCAGAGATATACCAGCAGCTGACAGAAAACCGCCATTGTTAACATTGTACAAAACGAACATGAATCTATTCTTTAACACGAAAGTTCAATTGCATTAATAAACACATGAAATTAATCGCTGTGTGTTATGGTAGCTTCTCAATAAAGCACTACATTTAAATATATGCATTGTTTTACAGTTATGGAATTTGACTTAAAATTAGCACTGTTGTACAACAACTAGCATTAGCAGCATGGTGATGCTGGGATTTGAGCACACACCTCTTCAGATCAAAAGTTTGACATACATATAGAAATATACATGTTTTCTGTTCATCAGTAATAGTGATATTTATCAAGTAAACCGACCAGCCACGTTTACTGAAGTGTATTACATGATAAGGAAGATCAAACTCAGCATCATTAAGTTTGAGATAAGCAAACAACTTGTGACAAGTTGAAAGTGACAAGTATAAAGAGAGAGAGAGGAAAAAAGAGAGAGAGAGAGAGAGAGAGAGAGAGAGAGAGAGAGAGAGAGAGAGAGTAGATAGATAGATAGATAGATAGAGAGAGAGAGAGAGAGAGGGAGATAGGGAGAGTTTGGTATATCAGCAGTTAAGTATATTCATTACCACTAAAGTTTTATAAGAAAATGTTGCTTTATTTGAAACATAGCCAAACACATTTAAAAAACAATTGTATACTAAAAAGTATTAAAGCTTTTTCTAGACATTTGTCTTTATTTCAAGCAAGTATATCATTTAAGCAATGAGCTTATGTCCCAGAAGAAGCAAAATAATCAGCTAAGGATGATGGGATTTGTTATAAAAAAAAAAATCCACTCTTCTGGAAAGATGTCCCACTAGATTTCAAAGTGTGCTTATAAAGATTTGTGCTCATTCAGCCACAGTCACATTCAGAGTTCTATGGCAAGAGATCTTCCACTCCAATCCATGTAAACTATCTCCATAGAGCTGTCTTTGTGCATAGAAGCATTGTCATACTGGAACAGGTTTGGGTCTCCTAGTTAAAGAGAAGAAAAAATGTATACTACCACATTCAAAGACATTCTATACAATTCTATACCTCCAACTTTGTAGTAACAGATTGGAGAAGGACAACATTTGGCTAAAACTGTGTCCTAATAGTTTTGTCTATATAGTGTAAATCTGCCAAAAATTCTGGGCTACAGTTAAACTATTTGTGCTGTGTATCTGATGCCATGCATCGCTTTACAATCTTTGTGGTGCCTGGTGAGAACTTTGTGGTGACAAAGCATTGATAAACTATTAGTTGCTAATTTCAACGCATAGAAATAGAAGTTACGTCTTTAATGTTACTCCACGTGCAGATGGGTGACAGGGAATGAAACAGGGAAAAAAAAAAAACCTTAAGTGTCTTATAGGTAAAGAAGTACAATAAGGTGCCTGAATAGCTTCAGTGTCCTTTGTAGTGTCTCTGGAAATTTAGTTTCAATGATCAACATCAATCTTTCAAAATACATTCGCTCAATGGTGTTTTGATGATGGTGGTAGAGCATGCTGTGATTCAACATTTGATTCCAAAATCTCTGTTATTTGATCAAGATGAGATCTGGCTAAAGGATATCATTTACATAATGTTATTTCCTAGAAAGCCATTCAGTGGGATAAGTGCATGCCCAGTGTGTGAGACCTTTCCCCTCAAAGGGAAGATGTACACCCAAAACCATGCCAGCACCACACCAGCTGTCCTTCACAGCCAGTTTCTGTTTATCTACCAGCTCTATGTACAATTACTTACAACCTTAAGTAGCTAAAAGGGAACTGCCTTTTCATTTTTACATATGACCCTGGTTACTGTATTATGTGATTCTAGTGGTCTTGTTACTAGTCACACTGTACAACATGATCCAAATAAATTCCTGGTCGTATTCTAAAACCGGCTGTACAAGACCCAGTACCCTATTGTGAGGCAGATACATCATCCATCACACTGTCCAGCCACACACGATTTAGCCGAACTGCTTTAGTATAAGTCATGTCTTCCTGTCAGTGCCAACATTACTGGATCATGATAATTCTACATTAATGTGATTCCTCATGCTCAGTCTACATCATTTTAACTAGCACATTAGATATTTGCACAAATTTATATTATGTATAAGCAATAAAATCTTTTACAAGAAAAAAAATCCTTACTTTTAATGTTTTCACGTAAATCATACAATTTTTTTTATCAAATTTGTCCAAACACATTCTGTATATTTATGTTATGAAGTATTATTGATGTTAATGATCAATAGTAAAAAGATTTACTTTAAATGTCCGTCATACACAGGTGATGAACTAGTGCAGAACAACAACCCTGACACAGAAAGCAAAATGAACCAGATGCTTCATTAATTCACTATATGAAATATTTTCCATTCAGCAACTTATTCAATGTGAATTATTTTGGTTTTCTGAATTTTGTGTAAATACAGTACATACCTTAAAAGGTGTCTCAGTAAAGACAAGAAAGAAACAGAATGTCGCCAGACACACCTCACAAACACACACCTCTTTTTTCTTTACAATGTCTCATAAGAAGCTCTTTGTTCACAGGGGAAGAACTGATTAAAACGTTTCCTATTTGTCTTTCCGTGGCTATTCACGCTAACATGACAAAACCTTGATGGAGCTGACACTTGCTTTCAGAATCACCTGTTCACCACATGCACGATAATCAAAGGCAGAGCGAGCGACCATGCTCCTGGGTTAAGCATTTCCAAAGACTTTCATTACGGTGTGATTTCTGGTTCGCCATGCTGCTTAGGTGCTTGTTTGTGAAGTTTGTGAAAGCATGTGATTTAAACCCTTTATATGAGAAGCATGTGAGTGAATTCCACGTCTCTGAGAGCAGCTCATCTAACACAGAACAGCATTTGTAATCGCATTTTTAAACCAAAAGTAAAAGTAGTATACTGAGGTGCTTTCACCTCAAAAAAAGTATTACAAGCAACACATTGCTGTGAGTGACAAAAAATTGCCCTATTTTTTTGCTTATTTTAAGTACGTTTTATCTTTACAAGCCTTATACACTATATGGACAGAAGTATTAGGACTCCTGACTTTTTTAGATGCCATATTTGTTTCTTCCTGAAACTGTTTTTACAGAGTTGGAGGCATACAATTGTATTGGATGTCGTTGGATGCAGTAGCATTCAATTTTCCCTTCACTTGAACTAGGAGACCCAATCCTGTTCCCAGTCCTGTTCCCATATTACAATGCTCCTGTGCACAAAACCAGTTCCATGAAAATATGCTTTATATGATTGGAGTGGAAGATCTTGAATGGCCTGCTATAGAGCACTGACCTCAATCCTATAAAAACACCTTTGGGATGAAGGGGAATGCTGACTGCACCCCAGGCCTCCTGCATCATTACCTGAATTTACTAACACCCTTGTGGCTGAATATGCCAGGAAAAAAAAAAAAAAAAAAAAAAGTGTACATGGGATATGTAAAAAGCACAAACTTACCACTAGCATTAGCAGCTAGCATTGTTATGCACAATGCACGGGTGAATGTTTTAAACTTAGCACTAAGAAGGGACACACACACACACACACACACACACACACACACACACACACACACACACACACACTAGAATGCCATAAAGGTAAATGTAAATAGAACACTGAGTTTACAGTCTTCTGTTCTTAAAAGAAAAATATACATTACTTATTACTGTTAGCTGGCTTGTTGCTAGCAAAAAGAAAAATGATGGCATTCATGCTTTTTCCTCTTTGTAGCTTGAATGCACAAAGGTCGAAAACTTTGACCTCCACCTTTTGAGGTAAAAATGAAAGCAGCATTTTTTAGTATATAAAGCTGTTGCTTAAAATCGATAGAGAGATAGATGCATGAATGGGCCTGTCTATCTTTCATCCTACTTTTGCCTTCTTTATAAAGGAACTGAGTTTTTTCTCTCTCTCTCTCTCTCTCTCTCTCTCTCACTCTCTGTGTTTGTCTGTCTCTCAGTCTATTTATCTCTCAGTCTGTCTTTCACTTTGTCTCTGTCTGTCTGTCTCTCTCGCTTTCTCCACACACACACACACACACACACACACACACACACACACACACACACACACACACACACACATATATACCCTTCTCCTCTGTGTGACCTTTCAATCATGCCAGCATGTCCTCTCTAACATACACTTACTTCTGTCACACTTGCTCTATCTTACTCTCTCTCTCACACACACACACACACACACACACACACACACACACACACACACACACACACACACACACACACTGTGACTGCTTAAAGATACTCCTGTCAGGAAGGACAGATGACAGTGAAAGGACCAGAAAGTCACAAACATCATTGTACATCATTGAGCCAAAGCCAGAGCCTGTGCACACACAAATAAAAACACAATTAGGTTTCTGGGTTTGGCGTCTCATGGTCAGATGGAACGCTGAATTAGGCTTCACATTAAAGCTTAATTGAAATTTTCCATTCTTTATTAATGGCATCATATCATTTAGATTCTATTGTTGATAGTTTCAGGCTTTCGAAAATGCTAACCATGGTTCAGAAAATGCTGGCTAGAGAATTCACTTTGTCTCCGACTATATATTTGTATATATAAACTGCAAAACATCACTAGATCTTGCTTCTGATTTACACGGTTTATTAAATTTTATTACTACATCTGGGTAAGAAATTTATACTTATCATCTCAGGTACCAAAACTGAAAAAGTGTTTGGCACTAGTGGCTTATCTTCTTCCTTAGGAAAAACTTACACCTGACAAATCTGAATTATTCTGATGGATATGTGCATATTTGTGGGATTTACTTGACCAACAAGACCCTACAGCCCTGACTTTCTTTCCTTTGCTATGTTTTGTCTTGCCCTTTGCCTTTCAATGGTCACTCGTATATACATGTTTTTTTTTTTTTTTACTACAAACATGTATTTGATCTATTTTCCTAATCTTCCTACTTCTTTATAGTGTTCTAGTATAGTGTATATTGTTCCAATTTCTTTCTGAAAGTGTTTTGCTGTGTACAGATTTACAAGCTGCCAGTCTTGAGCAAGGCCCTTAACCCTCTGTGCTCTGTGTATCAAGGCTGACCCTGGCCATTGACCCTAGCTTTCTAACATCGCTGGGATTTGCAATGAAAGACTTGTTAATGTGCTATAATTCCCATGTGACCAAGTTTAAAGTATTTCCTATGTTTTTATTTGGATTGTATTATCATAATGGTGATGGAGTTAAATATTTCATGACCTGAGTTTAATTTCTAGAAAAATATGAACAT
The DNA here is from genome assembly GCA_024362625.1 of Silurus asotus. NCBI lineage: Eukaryota > Metazoa > Chordata > Actinopteri > Siluriformes > Siluridae > Silurus > Silurus asotus. The sequence goes on from MU557501.1 coordinate 907,299, forward strand.
GCAAAACATAAAGGTATGTGAAAGTTATGAGCAAAGGCTAAATGAAAGCTGGGTTAAACACCTGTGATAAACTATTAAGCAGTGTCAGATTTTTGTAATGAAAGCAAAGTGATGAGCGAAGCTATTTGATTTATTTGTTTCAGACACTTCCCGTGTGGTCATGCACAGAGCACTACGCTCTCATTACTGTTACAGCTGAGAGTAGAGTTGTGTCAAAACACTTACACACACACACACACACACACACACACACACACACACACACTTGTGCACATGCACTCACACACATACACAAAGGCAGGTAGTTATGCAAAAAGGCTGTAATTAGCCCTTGTAGCAGACTAAAGCAATAATCACTCACGCTACTTTCGATCTCTGGCTTCTCTCTCGACCTCTCTCTTTAATCGCATCTAAGACCTATAAATGAAGTCGATGTCTCCTAACCCTAATACACCTCGGATACATGCGGGGGTCACCTGTTTCGAGACTCAGACAAAAGCAAAGACGACAGCTGCGCTGCTCCTTTGTCGCTCACGGGACCCCATTCATGCTGCAACCTCGTTTCAGCAGCTTTGCACTGTATTTCTCTCTCTGCTTTTATCATCATCATTTAGCTGTAATGGGTTTGTAATCTTGTCATTACACCCCACACACATACACACACACCCACACATACACTCCCCTGTCTCCATCGGCAATTTAAATTCCCTCTGACTACACAGCCGTGTACTAAGCTACCACAGCAATTTGCTATTAGACACACTTTAAATGCAGACAGGAAGTAGGCAAACAACATCACCTCCTATGAGAGTCAAGAATGACAGCTTTGACATTTAGCATATTAAACCTTCAAAGTGAAGCGTGAGTCCCCCATTTTAAAGATTTCTACATAGATAGGGAGTAATAAAGTACAAATACTTTGTGACTGTACTTAAGTAGATTTTTCAGTTATCAGTTTTCGGACATCTTTTTAATTTCACTCATTACATTTTTTTTTTAAGTGTAGTCAGTACACTAACTTCACCAGAGTCTTTTAAAACATGCATATTTGTACTTGAGTGAAGGATGTGTGTACTTTTGCCATCTCTGGATTTCTGGATGCAAATTACCGTAATTTCCGGTCTATAAAGCACACCCATATATACACTGAATTTTACAAATATTTTTATTTTGAACATAAATAAGCCGCACCTGTCTATATGCCGCAGTGTCTACAATAAAACTAATTAACTTTACACAGGCTGAGTGAACGAGTGAAATATGTTGCGCTTCCTTTAGGAGCAGAGCGGTATTTTGGGAACAGCCTGGCACTGCATTTTCCGGTATAACTGCATGTGTGCAAGACAAAGAATATGTCCTTATTATTTTCTGATGCTCAGTTCTAAGTTTCTTTGACTAACCCGTAAGAAAAGTAAAAAAGCGCGAGTTTTGGAAACCTGTCTGTGCTTATATGATTTCTGTTGTAACTGGAGTTAGCGAGCTGTAGTAAGAATACACTTGCACCTCAAAAAGTAATTAATAATAACACTCAGGTCGATGTAGTGGATGAATACAGGTATTTAGGAACAATTATTGATAACAGGTTGAAGTTTAAACAAAATACAAATGCAATTAGTAAAAAGTTTTTTAATGTACAGAGATGTATTCTTATGACCTTTTATAACTCTTTTGTGGAAAGTATCTTGTCTTTTTCTTTTATTTGTTGGTTTTCTTTATTGTCTGTAAGGAATAGGAATCGTTTGCAAGGTATGGTAAATCTGTGCTCGCACTATATTATGAAAAGTAAATGATAAAAATGGCAAATAAAACTATTGGTGACTCTACACACCTTTTAAATGACTATTTTGAGTGGATGCCCCTTGGGCGACGTTTAAGATCAATTAAATGTTCCACAAACCGGTACAAATTTACTTTTGTGCCTGAAGCAATACGGTTATGTAACAAATCCAGTTGAATTAGATAAATTATTATTATTTATTTATTTATTCATTATTATTATTATTTTTGTTTTTATTAACATTTGTATGTGTGTGTTCTGATTGTGTGAAGCACCATGATGACAGCTTAAATCAATTGCCCCATGGGGATAAATAAAGCTCTGAACTGAGCTCTCCCTTCACTCAGACTCAATGAGTTACAATGGCTTGTATCTAAACAGTAGCCTACCAAGAAAGTCATTGTTCAATGTCTTTCTCCTTCCTTTCACAACAATTTCTCTCGGGAGTTTATCTTTTGGCATCGTCACCAGGTGAAAGTTTTTCTCCCGATGCCGTGCAGCTCAGAACACAGGTGAGGCGCGTTTTTTTCATTTCCGTTCGGAAATTTCATTGGTCTAATGTTATGGGGGTTCAGTTTTTTGGCTTGAAGTTTGTGAAACCGGAAAAACCCAGGAAAAATTTATAAATAAAATGGCTTGTATCTAAACAGTAGCCAACTAAGAAAGTCATTGTTCAATGTCTTTCTCCTTCCTTTCACAACTATTTCTCTCGGGAGTTTATCTTTTGGCATCGTCACCAGGTGAAAGTTTTTCTCCCGATGCCGTGCAGCTCAGAACACAGGTGAGGCGCGTTTTTTTCATTTCCGTTCGGAAATTTTATTGGTCTAATGTTATGGGGTTTCAGTTTTTTGGCTTGAAGTTTGTGAAACCGGAAAAACCCAGGAAAAATTAATAAATAAGCCGCTTCGTTGTTTAAGCCGCGGGGTTTAAAACGTGGGGAAAAAGGTAGCGGCTTATAGTCCGAAAAATACGGTAACTACATTCTTCAAGGATATGTATATGCACTGTGATGGACGCAATGATGCCAAAATGTGCTTTGGTTACTCAAAACGAATGAATGTATAAAAGAATATAGACATTATATGTTTTTAAAAGGGAACATGTTGCATGACCGACACTGACATTTCGATCTTAATGCCTCAGACTACTGCTTTCTTCTGAGAATTGGTTCAGTAAGATTATTTGAAGCTTCCGGACTCTTTTGTTGAAAGAGAAATATTGAGTCAGGCGAGAAAAGAATAGAGCCGTGTAACAGTCATGTAATTTTACGGTCAGCTATGTGTCAGAGTGTCAGGTCAGAATGGTGAAAAATGTGTCATTCCCACGCTCGATACGCATGGAAGAAGTCTAAGTGCACTGTGATTGGCAGGTGCCAGAGCCAAAGAGGGATAAGAGGAAGTGCATGAATGGATAATCAACAAGGGAGGAAGAACGATTCAGGATTAATGGCATTCAGTTAAACATCTTTGGATGCTGATTTGTCCATGTTGCCAGCTGTTCATTAATGAACTAAACTGTTCATAAACACAAACTGTTGGTCGTCTTCTCAGCAGTGATTGTTTTTTATAGTGTGGTATCACTACCTGATAACCTTATGTTTTGAACCTTTTTTTACGACGTGCAGCTTATCTTGAAAAATTGGTCTTATAAATGTCCTTGTAAGTATATTCATCAGCCATTGTATAATGAAAAAAACAGCTATGAAGTCTACACGAATATCTGAGCTTGTGCTCTTTGCTACAGATGCGGTGTGCAAGCTCTGACTAGTGCACTCTCTGACCATCCAATCAAATCAAAGGACGTGAAACAACAGCTACAAGCAACATACAGTTACAAAAAACGCAGGTGTTGATCCTCCTGCCTTATGTCAGATGTGGATAGAAACTCCAACGTTAGATGGTCTTATAAATGTCCTTGTAAGTATATTCATCAGCCATTGTATAATGAAATAAACAGCTATGAAGTCTACACGAATATCTGAGCTTGTGCTCTTTGCTACAGATGCGGTGTGCAAGCTCTGACTAGTGCACTCTCTGACCATCCAATCAAATCAAAGGACGTGAAACAACAGCTACAAGCAACATACAGTTACAAAAAACGCAGGTGTTGATCCTCCTGCCTTATGTCAGATGTGGATAGAAACTCCAACGTTAGACACTCCGTGGCACGGCTCCTAGAGAAAAGAAAAGCTATGGAACGATAAGAATAGATTTTTGGGAATCATTTTATATATATTTATGGACAAATATATATTACATAGCAAATCAGTGATTCTGTTGGACCACTGCATAAATCGTAAGTACTGCCTCAATGTATTTTCCCTTAAAATCTATTTTTTTCACATGTCCAAAATGTGCACAATTATGTTTTATTCTAGCATTAATTCAAATTCAATCATAATTTGTCAGGTTAAATCCCATTTTTCAGGCATTCACTTACTGCTCTTTATGTCAAGTTTTATTTACTATCAATAATAAATAAAGTCTATTTAGCATTACTGCCATCATTCTATGTGCTCGCATCATGCTATGTGCTCGAAGTGTCACTAGGTTTATGTAATAATAATAAATCCCCAGCTTGTTAGCCGGTGATATTTCTTCGTCAGCCACAAGATCTGTTCTACAGTTTAACCCTACCTGGGTTAAAAAAGCTACAGAAAGCATGATTTAAAAACAAAAACAGAAGTACTGTATCTCTGCGGCTCAATGCCAACATGTTCCAGGAAATACACAGTGTTTGCATTTATGGCAGCTTTAAGCCAGTTTGAATCCTGAGCTTGGGTTACTGCCTTAAACAAGTTTCTAAATGGGTCTGAGTTTTTCTCTGGGCTCTCTGGTTTCCTCCCACTTCTCAAAAAACATGGCAATAAGTGGACTGAAGATTCTAATCTGCCCCTAGGTATGAATAGATGTCTGAATGTGAATATGGTACTTTGCAATGTACTGGCATCCCATCCAGGATAATTTTTTTTCTTTGCGCCCGGAATCAGGATAAAGCAATTTTCTTAAGATGGATGGAGTTAATTACTGTTCACCACAGTTAAAATGCCACAGGGGTACTTTCTCTCACATTGGCAAACAACACTGACTCTCCATATGCATAAAAGGGGGTCAAATATGGATACTTCAAGATTTTATTTTTTTTCCCTTTGCATTTATGGCTACTACATCCATCCTGAATTCTTTGCACCTTCATTTCACCTTCATTTTTTACTACCGTAAGTGTTCATATGTGGCGTCTCCTTCCTGCCCTTGTGCAATGAATTAAGTCTGCATCTATACAAAGCTTTGCATTTAAAATACTCTCAACCTTTTTTTACAGAAACCTTGTTTTCATCACTTTCTACTATTTAAAAATCAACGCTCTGGAAAAAGCATGCAGCTCACTTCACGGTACCATATCAAATTTTTATTTGAATGGTCTATAGGTCATGTTCTGTAACAATGCATTTTTTTCAAACACACTGAATAGCAGTCAATATACTATGAAAGTGAGACTGATATGTAAATAATTGCATCTTTTGCTATTTATTGTACCTCTAATTTTCTCATGAAATGCTGCCCACTACATTAATAAACTGTGCTTTTCATGACATTATGTTTAGACTTGACATGACACATAAAACACAATTGGTTTTGTAAATCAAATGGTAACACAGAGTAGCGTGGGCATTTGGAAAACATGTAAAGCCTCTGTGGTCTCAGTAGTTAGAAAAAATATTACATGGTAAAACCTTTCCATGTTATTAAAGATTACCTACATTAATACACCACACAACTGTGCGACTTGCAATTCAGCGTTTGCAGAAAAATTTGAGAAATTAGACAAATTTTTACAAGTCTGAAAAGTCACATTATATCTCATGAAAACATGAACCATTTTAAAAACAGTTTTTTGGCAAAATCCAAAATGGAGGAAGATCTAAATAAGTAGAAATTGACTTTATAGGGTCAGTTGAATCGGCTTTTACATTTTGGTCGCATGGCCCAAAAGTTATGTCCTTAAAGGTACTTACAAATGGGCTCAAATTTGACCCAATAGTAGTGCTAAAGTGTTAACAGCACTTTATTAAATTTGGTCAGAATGTTTTCCATATCATCCCCATCCAGTGTGCCAAATTTCACAACTTTTTACCAGAGTGTGTGCCATAGACCAAAAAGTCATAGCATAACAATAGGCTGCCTACACACCTTAAGTGCTCAGCCTTCAAATTTTTCATTACATTGAGGTGAGCCTGGGTAATTATGTCAATGCAGAATGTGGCATACAAAGCAAATGAGTTAAAGTTTGATACATTGCTAAGCAACTGAAGCTCAATTCAGCCCACTAATATTCTGTGTATAGAAGGTGTACCTAGGCTAGATGCATTCATATTTTCCTTTAAGACTGGCTAAAAACTGTCAAAAAAAAAGCTAAAAAAAAGTCATATTTTTTATAGGATTTATCAGTGTGTCCAAATGTACATTCTGTACTCCGCATCTGTCCCATTTGTTTTCCTGCATGCCTGAATAATCATTTGGGAGTTTAACAAAAAGAACACTTGCAAGCTGAATGACAAATATTCTATATACTAAGCACAGAAGCACAATGCATGTATAGTAGGACAACTGTGCTTCCAACTTAGTAGTGATGATTGAATATGCAGTACATATCTGTGGAACAATGACTATGAAAAAAACATGGTCTGCCCATGTGAAACATCCATTTGCTAAGAAAAAGCAAAAAAAGGTGAAAAGGCTTCGATAGCGAGCTGGCTAGGAGAACCTAAAAAAAAAAAAAAAAGACAGGAACAGTATGTACTGTGAGCACTAAAAGCAGAGCCGGATGTCATGCATTGAACAGAGTTCACTACCAATATAGCCATCTAATATTTATGATGATTAAATGCCTTAAGTTTAGGATCAATTTATTATGCCTGTGAATCATTTTATAAGAGTAAAGCTGGATATACCAGAGCTTAAAATCAATGTCTCTCCTCAGTTATCTCTCGTATAATAGCTTTCTGCAGGTTTCCAATTACTGTGACAAGTAAGCCTGGCTTTTAGGTAATATCCGCTAGTTTAAAGTGCCGATGAGAAAGAAGTCCCGGATTTCTACTTGGTCATTATAGTTTGCACATTTGTATTGATTATTGACAGTATGGGTAGTCCAAAGTGACACTCCCCAGTGTTTCAGGGTTTTAATGCTTCTCTTCTGTCTAACATCCGGCACATTTCATTAGTCTTTTTTTCTTTACTCCCTTTACTCTAAGCCTTCCACAACACACCGACACCACCATGATGAACAGGACTTAATGAATAATACATGAACTGTCAATCAATGCGTTTCTCTCATCTCCTCTGCTCCAGCCCTGAAAGGACACACACACACACACACACACACACACACACACACACACACATATACACACACACACAATCACAGTCCCACAAACTTTAACATTCTGCATCATTCTGAACCACTGCATCCACATTCTTCCCCAAATAATATAATGTCAACACACACACCTGTCCACATGTTCCATGCATCACATTACACACATGGAAAGTAATTAATAAATGAAATTGACAGTCCCTACATCATGTGCTGTGTATAGATATATTGAAGTATCTGTGTGGGCTCTTTTTTCTCCTTTTGTATTTATACATTGTGTTGTGTTTATACTATATACGGTATTATGTCTATTATTTTATATATTTGCACATTTCTTTTTCTTTGGCTGCTGTCAAATTTCCCCACTGTGGGACAAATAAAGGTATAGCGTATCTTAAGTAGTTGTTAGATAAAGGCCTATCTCTTATCATAAAATCATTATTTTATGATAAGATATTTGATATTTCTTTTAATTGTATTTATATCATTAAAAGAAATGATAGAAATATCATTTCTAAGTTTCCTAACTTCATTTTATGTGCCACCTACATCTGCAGCTCGGACTGTCCAAAGACTGAAAGCTTAAAAAGTTCATTTTATCCAAATCAACATTGTCTTTAGTGTTATGTCCTCATTCATTTACATGAAATAATGATATATGATTTATAGGTGTTATAGGTGTAAGTTTCATAATGTCTAATGATACAAAAAGCATGCTTAAAATTAGCAACACTTAATATATTTAAGATATATAAATATATATAAATTATTGAAATATTGCATCTCTATTCAAATGTAGTGTCGGTCTGATTAAAATATAAAGGATTCACAGAATTCAAATGAATATTTCTTATGTTGCTATGCAACCAAATCTTGTGGCAGAGCATTTGTATTTAACATACAGATGGAGCTGCGAATAAGGAACCTGCAATGTCTTTTCTGTGAGATTGGGCTGGAAGGTGTTGAATAATTTGCTATAAAAGCAGCTCAAGAAATACAGTAAGGCTACAAGTACTATATCATACAAGTAACACTATATGGCAAAAGTAATGGAACACCTGACATTTTCATACATACGTGTTTTCCCCAAACTATTCCTACAAGGTGGGAGGCACACCATTGTATAGAATGTCTTTGGATGTGGTAGCATTAAATTTTTTTTTTACTTGAACTAGAAGACCCAAACCTGTTCCAGCAGGACAATGCACAAAGCCATCTCCAGGGTTAAAGATCTTGAGTGCGCTAGAGTTCTGGCCTGAACACATTTGGGATGAAGTGGAACACTGACCTCATCCTAGGCCTCCGCATATCACCTACGTCAGTACCTGACTTTTCAAATGGTCTTGCGGCTGAATGAACACAAATCTCCACAAACACACTCCATAATCTAGTGGAACATCTTCCCAGAAAAATTAAGGACATGGGGAGTAAATGTGGAATGGAATTTTCAAAAAGCACATATGAATCAAAGCGTCCGGAATCTGCAAACTTTGGTATAAGTAGTTTTATCTATTTGTCTGAATAAGATTTTCTGTAAAGAAAGTTTATCGGTTTATAGAAGGAATCTCAAGTGTCAGTACTTTGTACCAGTAAGAATTGAAGCTGTAACTTTAAACGGAGCATGAAATAAAAATGTAGCTGCAAATTCAGCACGGCCTCCAACAGTTAAATGGGATTTTAGGCGTTCAACAGGAGATAGCAGCCTAACTGGAGATAGTGATGAATGAACCAAAAGCATTCAGCCAGCTGCTTGAAGGTGAGCTATAACACTATAAATACACAAAACACTTATACTGATTAAACTGTTATTCATAAAAGCTGGCACTTAATTTTTTGTAAAGAATAAAAACTATATTCAATCAAGTCAGTACTTTATTCCTTCGGTAAAACCATTTATACTATTTGAAAGTTATGCACATTTTTTCTTTACATTTATGGCATTTGGCAGACCCTTTTATCCAGAGCAACTTACAATTAAGCTGTTGATGGTAAGGGGCGTTGCTCAAGGACACAGCAGTGGTAGTTTAGTGGTGCTGGGATTTAAATTTATGACTTTCGGATCCAAGGTCCTATGCCTTAAACACTAAACTACCACATCTTTACAGACCTGTTATATATCACTGGTAACAAGTAACATTACTAATTCTCACCAGAATTGAGTGCTCTATATGGAAAAAAACTGATAGGAATGCTTATTCTGAATTTACTGTGTAATTTATTTTTTGCTCAAAATAATTATTTTGCTTATACTGAGAGGAAAGTCTCATGAAGGGGCATCAATTTTTTCACGGTTCCCTAAACCACGGCATGTACAAACATTTAAATGTTATTTAAACAACAAAATTACAAAAACAGACATTCTAGTTCCAAATTTCCCGCTTTTCAGGCGCTCAGTGTCACGACATTTTCTTACTAATTTCAAGAAAGAAAGAAGAAAATAGACTGGTGAGCAAAATGACTATTTATAGTTGTTATAGCACAAGTGATAACAGGAGATAGTGTTTTTTAGATGTTCCATCATAATAAACATAATTATAATTGGACATGAGTTATGGTGTGTCCTTCTTAAATAAATGAAATCTTTTGAATATAATAGTAGGTGAAGAACAAAACAAAGACACTGCAAGACAAGCTTTTAACAATGACTTCAGGATGATAGGATCAGGATGATAGGAGGTCAGAGAAGAGCAGAAGGAGGTTAGCAGTCTCGTGACAGTTTTTCACACTGAATGAGAAATGTGCATCGTCTGTATTTCATGTTGAAATATCTGTATTAAATACACATGGGAACAACCAGGAAAATCAATACCCAAACAAAAGTATAAGGAAATAAATAATATATCCTTCTATTTTGTAATTCTTGGATCTCTCTCTCATATATATATATATGAGAGAGAGAGAGAGAGAGAGAGAGAGAGAGAGATAGAGAGAACGAGAGAGAGAGAGAGTGAGAAAGAGAGAGGGGGGGGAGGTTATGGTTCAATGCATATTAATCTATCTATTATACTGTACTATACTATAATTTTAATGCTTCTCTGTCTCCCTCTCTCTTAATAGTATAGTATCATACAGTATAATAGATTAATATGCATTTAAACCTGAACCTTCGCTGTCAGAAAAAGGTTGAGCACTTTTTTTCTGTCAAGTGATCATCTGTCACCATGCCCTTGAACTAATTTATTTCCTGGAGGTGTGAAAAAAAGGTTTGACTTTATAAACTATTTGACCTGAAGGAACCTCATGTCTTTAAAAACTGTTCTTGTCACCTGCTAGTCTAATGACCTTTGACATCATTTTCCAATGCAATCTCTTCTGAGCAAACCAAATTAACCCAAGCAAGGAACATATTTTTGCGATTATAAGTGGACAGTATGGAGTACATGTGTGAATGGGGTCCCGTGTGTCTTGATGCACTCTGTGATCTGACAACTTAAACTACCTTATGAGGGTGTATAGGACACATGACCATATCACATCTGTAATATGAACATAAAAGTACCTCAATGTACACAAGCATTCAAGGACCTGTAACTGCATCCTCGCCATAGTATTAAGACTGTTTAGAAATTAGGCTGAAGATTACGCCATCTCCACTACTGGGCTAAAAGACAAAGGGGACGCTCTAACAGTGCAGATGAATGTTGCTGCTTTTCGTAGCATCTCTCACATTCCCATTCTTCATTCTCGCAGTTAACACCCTTTCTCCAGTGGAAACGATGCATGAAATCCAATCACAAGTGGCCCTCGGAGACGATTTCAGAATGCCAGGTGTAAACTTCAGCTGTCCACATGAGATCAGATCCCTCCAGATGTCAGGTGTAAACAGGAGTAAAGAGACTTGGATTAAAGACTGCAGTTTTAGATGAGGTACACAAGGCTGGACGGTGGATACAATGGAAAGCATTGTGTCTTAAAGCTCCAGTTACAGAGTTTTGTTTGTTCTCTCCATGTTTATGCAAGGTAACTCTGTGTTCTCTTGTTTCCTCTCAAAAAAAAAAAAAAAGTCGGCTATACTTTTATCCGTGTGTGCCGTGTGTGTCCTGCAGCTCGATCTGCCACAGATCGTATTTTTGTTACGGCTGTAAAGCACTGGGCCGATTCTTTTAAACGCAACTTACTTACCCAGATCTGTCTGTAGAGTCTGGGCTACTTCCAGCTAACGAAATAGGGCCGAAGGGAAAACCTTTGCAAACTAGGGTGAGTGGAATTGTGTGTGCACTTCACTAAAGATATGTTCACACCTCATGACTGTCACCACTATGAAGTGATGACCGAGAATAAGTAAACGAGTGCAAGGTGCAAGCTCTCACTTGTCTCATTAGACTAACAGTATTATAAGAAATGAATCAAAAGAACGCAGTAAGTCTCCTAATAATAATCCTAATCATCATCCTCTACTTTACTACCCCTTTGAAAGCTTGATATGCCCACACAATTTGATCAGCAATAACCTGGACGGAACCAAAAGGGAAATAAAGTCTTTTATGCGCGTGGTTCACGTGATTCGATCCACCGATTCCTCGTGCGCCGTAATCCCGCCCACGAGCGCCGGAGCCGCGCGACACACACACACACACACGCACGCAATCTCGCGCCCAATCGCTCCACCTTGAGACGCGCCGCGAATTCAGAACGAGACAGGAAGCAGTGGGTGCGCGCCTCGAGCGCCTTCAGCATCGGTGCAAGCACACCGGAGTGAGTCGAGTACACTAGTGTTGAACTGTAATTGGCTATTTAGTGGGCAAATGGGTAACCCAAGACGGAATGGTCTTGCAGAATTTGTGTGCGTGTGTGTTTTTTCCAGCATCGGATGCACCCGTGCGCAAAACCCGTGCATCTTGATCCGTGCAGCGCTCCTTCCTGGTTATCACTGATACACTACACAGAGGCATTACCTCATCCTGGGAAAAAAAAGGTGGAATGAAGCAAAGCATTACTGTACTCTCTTTTTTGCATGGCGCACCGCGGGTCTGTTTGCTTACACACGCTCACGCATTTACGCACACATACGCCCGCAATCGGTGCTGAGCAGCAGGTGTTGCTTGTCTAACCCGCAGCTTTGGCTCCTAATTATCAGTCCGTCCTCCAATAAACCGTGTCTCATTTCCGACAATATTAATAATAATACCTATAATCATAATATTAATTATAATAATCAGCACCATTATCATCTAACAGTCCCTGGAGCGTGCGGTTCCCTCGGGGGGAGACACCGTCCTAGCCCCGTGATTGCTTTGACCTTGTGTTTCCATGTCCTCTCCAGCCAGTGTTTCGAACCAGCCAACAAGTAGCTCCACCATGTTCTCCGCTCACTGCTTATGCAAGAAGTCACCTTGGGCTGGATCCAGTGGCACTTGGTTCAGGTGGCACACCGGGCAGCGCACAGTCAATGTCAATGTAAAACTATATCCTGAGGGGGACACGGTGGACGCTCTAATGTCCCCTCCTGTCTCTCGGTCTCTCTCTCTCTCACACACACACACTCACAGGTGCTTAGCAGTCAACCCCTATCCAATCTAATGCTCTCAGGGACGGATGCTGTATGAGACTCATTCAGGGATGCGTCCGAGCCGCACTTACCTTTGTTATGCTCCTCTTCTCGGTTCAGATACATGATTCGCCCTTCGACGCTGGAGACGTTTTTACGTTGGCTAATTGTACTCCTCCGGTGGGGAAAAAAAACTCTCGCTTCCGCGTCTTTCTCTTCCTCTCCCTCTCTTACACACAAACTCTTTCGCTCTCCGTCTCTCCCTCTTTCTTTTTTTGGTGTGTAGTATCTTGTTGCTCGGCGAGAGGACGCGCAACGGAGTCCTCCCAGAATTACGCACGGCCAGGTAGTCAGTCTCTCTCTCTCTCTCTCTCTCTCTCACACACACACACACACACACACGCACACTCTCTTCCTCATTCTCTCTTGCTCTCCCTCTCTTTCTTTTCCCCCACTCTCTCCCTCTATTCATGCACACAGAAACCAGAAGAAAGACAGATTTCCGCACTCGGACTCTCCAAATCTTTTATCATTATTCCCATTAAAACCCTTTGCCATCATTTACTGGAGGTTTACTAAACCTGTAAAAAAGATCAACCTGGAAATGTTTGTTTTTTTTGACACTGTGTGTGTGTGTGTGTGTTAGACAAGATCCTGCTAAATATTTAGAGAAAGCTGACTAATGGCTCTGCATCTTGAGGCACGCTTTGCGCTCGCGCGCGCGCGCACACACACACTTCTTCGGGTGATGGCGAACACGTGGGACACTAATTGAAGGGGTGTTGACTCTTAACTAACCTCTAAAAACAGGACAATTAGACACCGCGCAAGTCTCCCGGATGAAGGTCCTGTTAGGAAACGTTTTTTTTTTTTCGTGCAGGTGGATCCCACGTGATTCTACGTTGATCGCACGCACACGCAAGAGAGATTTGTGCGTGCTGTTCACGTTTGTGGCAGGAGATCAGAAGTTTTACGCGTCAAAGTGGTGACGTCTAGCGGATTGTGCTCGCCATTGCAATCGGCGTCAGTATTAATCCGTGCGTGCCCCCCAAACACACACATACACACACACACCTCTCTCTCTCTCTCTCTCTCTCTCTCTCTCTCTCTCTCCCCCTCCCTCCACCTCTCTCTGTCATCGATCCCTGAGGTGGATCCAGTAGAGCTCAGAATAAAATATCATCATCTTCTCTCAAGACAGAGACAGAGGTTCACATTCCATCGATGCATTTCTATTGGTAAGGTTAGCAGCATTCAAGGGTAACCTTGGTGTGACATGTTGGTGGTGCCTCAAACATCCCGGTTTGTTGGTTCAGTCCTGAGCTTAGGTACTGTCTTTTTTCGGTGCATGTTCTTCCCATTGGTTTCATCTGGGTCCACAGTGCAATGGTGTGTGTGCACCTCATCCCATGTTAATTCTCATGCCTCTTGATTGAGCATCCCCAGGATTAGATTAGGATTCACTGTGAAAGTAGAATAACTTCCACAGCTGAAAAACGGATCGTTAACCTACAACGAAAGCAATTTCTTGCAGAATCTCTGTCTTGAAAAAGATGCAATAGAAAAAAGTATGTATTTTAGACCTGGAGTTTAGCAAAGCGAAGGTCATATTTTAAAGCAAATTAAACAGCATTATAGATTGTTATATACATATATAAAGAAAATCAACAACAATAAAAATAATACTATTCTATAAAAAGTATTGGGACAGCCAAAATTCTATAGGATAAAATAAAATGTTTCCCTTTACTTGAACTAGGAAACTCAAAACTGTTCTAGCATGACAATGCCCTCATGCACAAATCCAGATCATTGAAATTATGGTTTATGTGGGTTGGAGTAGAACATCTTGAATGGCCTGCTATTGAGGTTCTGACCTCAATCATTTGGCATCATTTGGAACCCTGACTTCATCCCAGGCATTCCCAACCTACTGTACATTAGTAGCAATAAATAAATATACACATTTATAAAGTAAATTAGGAAGGGCCTGACTGAGGGAGGGTAAACTCTTCTAAGCCTGATCCTGAACCGATGATGAAATCATCAAGTGTGTTTTTACAGGTAATCACGAAACTGACTGCTGGATTCAGTGGCTTTTAAGATTATGATACGGTATCTCTCAGTTGCGGCAATGCCAAGCCAGATGAGGCAGCAATAAAATAAATGGCCCTAGATAGTGATTGCAAGGTAACAAAGTTTGCGATCACGCAATCTCATCGCAAAGTGTCTCTCTTGGCTGTAGAGCGTTCCATTAAGAGATGTAGAGATTGTGGCATAGTGGCATGTCTTTTAATGAACATGCAGCCAGGTGGGTTTGATGTCTGCTAAAACCAATGGCTAAACTAATAGCTCAAGTGGAATTCCACTAGTACAATGATGTAAAACTTACTTCAATGTGGTGCTTTTGTACAGATTTCTATTGGGCAAATCATTGTCTATGAAGCAGACATAGTTGCAGATTTTTCTCTTTGGTTCCAAAAAGGCTTTCATTGTTGTTCTTTTTGGACTCACAACTATAATAATAATAAAAACCTATATTGAAAAACTGCATGCGTGTTCACTTGTGCTATCTTTTACTAATATTTAAATTAGTTTGATAATCTGAAACATTAAAGTGTAACAAACATGCAAAAAAAAAAAAAAGAAATCAGGCCAACACTTTTTCACACCACTGCATATATTACATTCTGTACTGTCTGTGTGTAGTTTCTCACGATATTAAATACAAGGAACAAGAATGCAGAGGCTTGAAATTATCTTTCACATCTCTATAAATATTTCCATCGCTATCTTCTCCTGCTAAAAAAACAGATTTCCATTGATTTAGTGACCTATATGCACACCAGCACTACCACTCTCGGTCTTGCCCCCCTACCTCACCACTGTATGCTTCAGTGATCTCTCCTCTGTCTTCAGCTTTTTATCACATCGCCTCTATTTTTTCCCTCCACATTCAGCCCCACTTATCTGGCCCATGTTGTCTCCTCTATTCCCCTTCTCTCTCTATCTCTCTCTTCTTTCTCTCTGTAGCCTGAGTGGAAGAGTGGCTAATAATAGTTCAGGCTTAGAGTGGCCAAGAGACACAAGGAAGGAAATGTTCAATGTATGACTGCAAACACACACACACACTTACACACACACACACACACACACACACACACACACACCCTACTAAAAGAGTGTGCCATTCTCATCAAGGACAGCACAATGACACAGCAACTTAATAGAGATGTAATATTTTTGACATGATGCTAGACAGCTCATCGAGTTCAGTTCATATTTCATTGGAAGCAAATCATATTCTGACCAGCATTGTGGTCCTTCTGACCCTAACTGAGACGCCAGCTGTGAGATGCTTCCATAACATTCTGTGTTGCGTTCTAGTTCTGAATATCACCTCGTACTCGAGTAATGTCCAGATTTGTGATGAATTATATCGAAATGCTTTAGTGAGCCAGTTCTGGAAGAGTGTATGAAACCTGACTATGTAATAAGACCTGAATTCAATAAGCACTCGCAGGCTGTCTCTCTAACAGCATATATGCAAGGGGGAGCTTCTGTTCTTTCTTATTCCTGACAAATGTAAACTATTGCTAATTACTAGTGTTTTTTTCAAATGAGTAAAACAGTGACTTTGTCATTTTTTCCCCAGGAGCTCGCAATGGCTGATTTATAGCATATCCTGCTGAAACTGATTCTTCATTAATCAGTGTTATTGCTATTCTGTGGGACCATTTGAAATCTTAAATTAAAAAAAGGTTTCATTGCTTTTAAGAGAATATAGAATTCTGCCTGCCACTAATGTCTCTTATGTCCCATTCCAGGTTTATCCTTCTTTGCTGTTACAATAAGCTTGCCTTTCTAACCAGAGCTGAAGTTTTCTGGTGCCAGGACAGACCCTCAAAGATGTGGACTCCCAAGAACTTAAAGGTGGTGACTATACTTCAGTTCCATTGATGTAGTCTGGGAAATGGCTCCTGCTGTTAGATTTCTAAAAGTCCACAATGAGCTCTTTGATCTTCATGGCATTGCGGGTCAGGTTGTTGGTGACACACCACGCTGCCAGGCTTTGGATCTCTTCCTTGTATTTGGCGTTTTGTCATTTTTTTGCTTAACTGGCCGACCACAGTGGCGTCATCTGCATATTTGATTAAGATGTTGGAGTTATGCAAAGAAGCGCAGTCATGGGTGAATAGTAGTAGAAGAGTAGTGGGCTCAGAACACAGCCATGTGGGATGCCAGTGTTCAGAATGAGGGTCGAGGACACCTGTTTCCCAAACCTTTAGACTTGGGTCTGTTGGTGAGAAAGTCCAGAATTTGTTGGTGAATTATCATTAACGGTATTAAATGTATTCAACCATTTTAATCCACACAGACTGCTCGGGTGCTTGTTTAGTCTCATCTGTCTACATCATACTCAAAACACTGATGCTTGCCTACAAAGCCAAAAATGGATTTTGAAAGACAAGTGAGACCCTACCTTTTCCTGAACCACTTTTTCCCTGTTTGTTTTGTCTTTGTTTATATTAAATGGGGTTAGGGTGCTATGAAAAATTTCTCTCAACAGAGTTTAGGCTGATGGTATCTTAAGTTTGTAATCTAGCTAAGTAGTGTTGAATTATTCATTGATAAAGACTTAAATCACTTTCGTACGTTGCTCTAGATAAGGGCGTCTGCTAAATGCTGTAAATGTATTTAAAAAACGGAAGTCACTAAACAGTATTCTAATATTATAATACTACACTACAGTATATACATTGTATAGATTATATATCAACAGATAGATTTATTTAACACTTCACCCCTGGTTTAAACCTGCCATATTCTCCCCTAAATACTTTTTGATGATTTGCATTAAAAAAATGTATATAAACATATTAAATAAATGTGTTTATATGAATTTATATAAATGTACTTCAGTGTATCATTTTAAAAATGTCGATATTTTAAGAGAAAAGCTTTTCCAATTATATTAAGAAGTTGCACAATATTGTTTTATATATATTTTTTAAATTACTTATTTTAAAGTCACTTATAGGCCTCACTCTATCCTTATTTAGACCAAGCCTAACACTGTTGTTGGCCCACACCCTACCCTTCTTTAGGTCTGTAGACCACACCCAACACAGCTGCAGACCATGCCCTACTCTGCTGTGATTGGTGAAATAAAATGACTAAACAATTACCAATTTCTATTCTACCAATTGACAAAATTAGTAGAATTATATAATAAGCTCATATATACGTATATATACGTGTATATATATATACCCTTCTTTAGGTCTGTAGACCACACCCAACACAGCTGCAGACCATGCCCTACTCTGCTGTGATTGGTGAAATAAAATGACTAAACAATTACCAATTTCTATTCTACCAATTGACAAAATTAGTAGAATTATATAATAAGCTCATATATACGTATATATACGTGTATATAT
>MU557501.1:928454-973454 GCA_024362625.1 Silurus asotus
ATGAATGATATATAGTAGGGAATCTTGATAAATATGATTTCACTCCCAGCAGATATATATATATATATATTTATATAATTTTTTTTATTATTCTATTTTGGAACGTCACTCAGCATGTGCTTTTGCCCTTTCACTACACAGCATTGAAAAAGACATCATATGATTAGCGATCGCTCTTCAAAGTCACCTTCATCTCTCCCCAGCCAATGAGAGGCTTCACTGTATACACGCATTGCACTGGGGTGCTTTATAATGGGGGAAAATTACATATAATAATGAAATCACTTCATTTTAGTTTTTAGTTAAGAAATTTAAAATAATAAAATCGGAGTGTCCTTGTACGAGAGTTTGAGGAAAGCAAACTGGACAATTATTTCACAATGCCGTCATCATATTGCTAATCTATTGTCCAAATAAGTGTCTAATAGCTTGGACCTAGTTTGCATGGGAAATATTGTACAGATAACATTAGATTATACTGGCAGTGTTAAAAGCCTGGACTGCTAGAAGCAGTAAAATGCAATTTGATTTGATGTACTCTAATTAAGCTAGCCATAACCATCGCCAGAAACAAAAGAGAAGCGAGTTTGGCTCAGCATGCTAACTCCTTTGAAATGGTGCTCTCTTTTACTCAAAAGCCCACTAGCAGCAATTGTATGTAATGAGACCCTAAACAGCAGCTTGTGAAAGCAAGTCTGCTGCAGGAGCTGTGATTACACATAGGCAATGTTTGTGCTTTCTACTATAAAGGATTGCTTGGGGGATTGCTGTAGTGCATTAAAGCCGCGCTTAGAATATGTAAGAAAATACATGACAGGATCATTCGCGACTGTTCTTAGTGCAAGCGCTGGTCCTAACTAAAGAAGGGGGCGATGTGGAGTAGGATTACAAACGAGTCAAACTGGAAACTGCTCCTAATGACACGGCCGTAGCGTGCGTTTCGGTTATTGAAAAAGCTCTGCTCTCCATGACGTAGTGCGTAATGGACTATCTCGCCACAGATGGAAAGCTGTAGTGTTAGATTGCTCGAGCTGATATGAGTCATCTGCGCTGTGTATGCTGCTCTCATCAGACTCAAAGCGCAGCATCAGTGTGTGTGTGTGTGTGTGTGTGTGTGTGTGCCTGTGTGTGTGTGTTTACTCAGCCCTGCAGTCTGCCCGAGACTGTAAACGGCTATTCCATCACATACACACATAAAAACCTTCAAGCACACAGCCGTACACATGCAGAAATAATGTCTCAAGGTCATTCAAGGCCATAAAAGCTTTCTAGGCTTGTGAGAATTTATATCACAATAATGGGAAGCATCTGATCTACCCAAGCATTAAAGTGTCATATTCTTTTGCCCCCAATAAATAAAAGTATCATTTATATACTTTATAAAATGTTGCCTTTACATGATTCTTCGTAAACCATATAACTAACATATGGCATGTTGAACTTTCCGAATTTCATGGCCTGTGCTTCGGCTCAGAACTAACAGGCCCCCTTTACGGAATTTAGCAAACATAATTTCTAACAAAAAATCTGCTCACTCTTTGATTGTCGCATTCATCCAGAACGAAACATACATTCCAATAAAATTGCACGATAATAAAATAAACGATGAAAAAGGAAAAAAAGAAAAAAAACACCTCCAGGCAACGCATGTGGTTCAAATGGGGGTGGCAGAGGAAGAGGTCTTAACTGGTGCAGTGAAGATGAAGAAAGGCAGGAAGCAGGACAGATGGGGTTAATTGTTCCGTTTGGGTAAAAAGCCGAGGATAAATTCACCGACGCCCAGGAAGTAGACGACCTGAACGATCCCGAAGAGCGGCGCGATGACGAGAGCGCGGCAGTATGCGCCTTTCAGGAAAGCAGCCGGACCTTCGTTCCGAAGGATCTTTCTGTAGCAGATGAGACAGTCGATTAGACAAGACGTTAGCAAGGATCTGATACTAGTACAATCCGAGAACATGGGCCTGAATGTCCACAGGAATAATCCCCAGTGATGGTAAAAACTTGATGCTAATCAAAAATAGTTGCTTGTATTTGCACTTTGAGTCAACATAATGAAATAGGAGATTATCAGTACTAGGGGTGTCTAGTCTAGTCAAATCTTTGGGTACTGGTCTTTCGTTTCGGTACACATTTGTACCGAATGCAATCCTTTTTATGTGGGGAACACAGTTTAAAAAAATGTGACTCCAGTTTGTCAGCCATTTCCCAAATGATTATTAAGTCCAAATATCGTTCCACCATGACTGATCCTCATTTCTGCTTTAGGCTGTCTACCATCAGCTGCTTTCCGCACTGGATGCAACCCTCGCCTGACTCCATTCAATCCATTAAGCCTTTAGAGTAAACTAGTGACCATAAATGTACTGAATTATACTGTATCATAAGGGTTCATGCAGCTATGCAAGGTACGCAACCTATATTGTATTTTCAAAGTATACTCATATATATATTATTTTTATAAATATTATTAATTCCATTGCAAAACTACAATAATTGCACTTCCCAATTTTTCATTATTTCATATTCTCAGCAATATCGCATTCTTCCAGCTGTCTCTATCATTCATGCCAATAGCTCTCAAACGAGTCGACAGGGCCCCCAAATGGTCAACAATGTTTTAACACAATGTGTTAGCCAAACAAGAGCCGAGTCTGTGAACTACTCACTTACTTTCAAATATAGGGATCATTTGGAATTAATGTTATTATGACAATGCAATGAGATTACAACTGACGAGGTCAATTTCAGCGGCATTAAGAATTAAGAAAGACTAAAGTCACCTGATGCAGTCGCTCACGCCACTATACGTGTCCTCCTGACTGCCCCGTGTTAGAGACTGCAGCCTGGTTTTTATCACTGTAACACAAACAAAACACACACATACAGTAAAGTGCACATTTCTAAATACTGTTACCTCAGATTGCCTGTATCTCAATACTGAGCTCTAGCATGAGTAATGAAGCTCCACCACTTCCTGTGATTAGTCAAACCATCAATCAGTTTCAGTACAATTTCAGGAATTTCAGTAGTTGATTGTTTTATTTGATAAAATTTAATTTACTTGTTTTTCTGTATTTGTGTGCATAAAACTCATAAAACTATCATATTTACAACATGGGGACACTGGAAAGGTAATACTGTACATTTCTTTTCTTACACTGTTCAATAAAATCCTAGGAAAATCTAAAACAGGAAAGGTAAGTTCAGCTGTGCTTCGCCAGCAAAGCAAATGCAAGCCGTAACAGGAAATAAAATCCTGAAGTCAGCAAATTCGAATGAGTGTACTGTTAGCCATTCGTGCTGAGTCCGATTTTTAGTTTTTTTAATAAATGGTACAACTCAGATTGCTTCACGCATGAGCAAATCTGCAGTGGTGAACGAAGTACAAACCCGCTGCTTAAATAATACTCCATTTTTTATTTTGTGAAAAAGTACAAGTACAAGTAGTTATTTAAGCACAGACACACACACACACACACACACAATGTAAATCTTACTTCACACACAGTCTACCAAGAACCCAAGAGTTGCCCCTTGTGACCTCATAACAGATTCTTATTTAATGCAAATTGCATATGTACAAAAGTCTCATAGTGTAGTATTATTTATTTAGCAATTATTTTAAAATTTGTATAAGCCTCCTATATAGGTGGAACCTCAACTGGACCACTGTGTTAAAGCCTTTGTTCCCCCACACACCACCACCACACACCTTCTCCCTCCTTCCCTCCTCTTGCCTCACCATGGAAAAAAAACCTTTGAAAGACGTTTAGCTTTTGCCACGATTTTGTAAAAGCATTCTGTGTGCACACTAATGATCCGATCAATAAGTTGTTTGTTGGCCGTAATTGTGTGCTGCTCCTTCACTCTAAATGTCAGTCCTGTGCTCCTCTCTCCTGGAGACTTTGATACCTGACCTGGTGTACGCTCAAAGATTCAATGGACGGTAAACGGCACTGGATCTCTAAAGCCATTCGACTATTTTTTTTATCTTTAAAGAAAGCAGAAGGAGTGTATCCCTCTCCTGTAGGTTCATTCCCAATACACCCATATGACATAAGATCGTTTGCCATTGTGTCCCCAAATGTACTTCCCAGAACTGTGGAAGTGTTATTTTCGAATTACAAAATCAAACGCATTTATATTAGATTACATTCATTTAAAATATTTTTATTTGGGGTTTTTTTCACAATTTTTGCATTTATTCTTTGACTATAAGCAATTTGTTATCGAAAGCTGTAAGAAAAAAAAAAAACACTATTCAAATAATATAATTATTATTTCCAACAGCATGTGATCTTTTTTTTTTTTTCAGTGGTGGACAGTAATGAAGTAAATGTAATTCATTACTGTACTTTAAGTAGCTTTTTTGCTAATCTGTACTTTACTGAAGCTTTTTTTTGTGGAGACTTTTTCTTTAACTTCACTACATTTTAAAGTCAAAGATCTTACTACATGTTTTTAAATCACTCGTTCATTTTTATAGAAAAAGAGATTTGAACTCGTTTTGATTGCCGCTTGGTCTACTTCGTAGCACAGACATACAGTTCAACGTCAGATCATAACATTATGAGACTAATAAATGATGGAAGAAACTCCTGACTCGAACCTGCCATAACACCCGTGCCCTTATTTTTTTGAAGTAGCAATAATTCTAATAGATATCAATCAGTGTTCGACTCATAAACATTATTCTGTTAATAGATCAGTGTGCTGAGAGGAGCCTTTTCACATAAACTGAGGTAATAAAGCAGAGTCTTGTGGTAAAAAAATTATAATTGAATATTAATTTAGGCTATAATATTCATTATAGCCTTAATAAATCATAGAACTTTAGATACTTAAGTACATTTGAAGTCAAATACTTCTGTACATGTACTCAGCTGAAAGTTTAGAGGGAGCACTTTTACTTTTACTGGAGTCATATTTTACATAGTATATCTCCACTTTAACTCAACTACATTCTACATCCACCACTGTTTTCTTTTTTTTTTCTCCAAAAGGTCTGAGGTCTTGATCGCTCTCTCTTCAGAACTCACCATCTACTGGGTTGACTGCCACAGCAGCTGTACTGCCAGCGATGCAGCCTGAAAGGAAGGAGACGTAGAAGGGAGCAGGACCCTCACGTCCCCTTTTCCCCAAGTTATTTAGATTAGCAAACAGAGGAAAGTAGATGATTGAGAACGGAACATCCCTGTTGAAAAGAGTGGGTTTAATGAGAAAATGAACCAGAAACAATGATTTATGCACTACTATGATTCTTAGGTGTGTGTGTGTGTGTGTGTGTGTGTGTGTGTGTTTAGTACCTGAGCAGAGTGGCTCCAAGTCCTTTATAAAGTCCGGCAATACCTTTCTCTTTCAGCAACTCTCGTGTGAGCTGCATGGCAGTCGGACTCTTCAACTCTACACCACCACCAGGAGACACAGCCTGTGGCATCAGTTTCCTCTGAGCAGCTACGCCACACATAAAACACACATTGACATTAATGGCCGAGTTACAATTACTTCTTTTATACAACTCAGGGTTAGGGGTCTTGCTCAAGGAGGCAGCTTGGTGGTACTGGGATTCACATTCTGATCAGATGCCCAAAATACACACAAATATCAGAAATACCAGAGCACTAGCTGAAAATATATGATCCTAAATAGGTTCTGCTCCAACATACACTATCCATTAGGGGTGTCACGGTACACGTATAGGTAACAGAATTCCTCCGGCATAGGGCTTCAGTTCGGTACACGTGGAATAAATGCAGTCCTTTTTACGTGAGGAACATAGTTATAAGTTCCCTCAGGAAAATGTATTTAGTGGCAGATAAGTTTGTTTAGTCTCAACCTCGCACTTCGGGCGCATTTTATTATTGTTATTATTATTTAATCTGAAAACATGCACAACAATGCCAGGAAAATAAAGAAAATAATCAATAGTCAGGAAGTGGCTAGCGGCTTACATTATCCTATAAATTCTAGAGCATTTTATGTTCAGCTTCAAGAATTTCTCTCAAAAGGAGAAAATCCTGACTATTTCACATATCATTATCGAGTGAATAAAAGAAGGATGGAAGAAATGAAGTTGTTAAAATATGCTGAAATAAGTACAGTTAAGTAGACCATATCTTTAGGAAATTAAATATTAAATGTAACACACACACACACACACACACACACACACACATACAGACACTTTCATTTGTCAATGCAAATGAGTACTGGTATTAATTAATACAATATAAGTATTAATTAATACCAGTACTCTGGTAGAACATTTGAGTAGATCATACACACACATACAAACACACACACACACACACACACACACACACACACACACACACTTACATGCACATATGTATTACTCAAATGGTGTCTAACAAATGTAAACTGTGTAATATTTACATTTATTATTATTTTTTTATCTATTTAATTTGTCACTTCAAATGATCACTCAAATGAATGAATATGATATAAAAGTTTATTGTATTCATTTGATTTATTCTCTTTTATTTCTATAAAATATGATTTAATAAGATATTATTTTATTTATCATTTAACCAAGCATGCATTTCATTTAAAATTGTTTTAAATGTAAACTGTTCAAATATCGACCAGAAATGCTAAAAATAATAAACCACGCTAATAAAAAATGACAAGCAATTCTATGTTTTGCATTTCTTCACCCTAAGCGTATTGAAATTGACCCAAACCGTGAATTTTGTGTACCATTACACACCCACTGTCTATTCAAATCCTTAAATACCAAATTTATTTCTCTCTCGTTTTTCAGTTCTGTAGTACCACCACCCCTTACCATATCATTTACTGTAGTTTAGTCTGCTCCTGATTCACTTAATTAGACTAACTGAATTAATTCACAAGCCGAACCAGGGTAGCATGGTGAGTTAGATGAATAAAAGCACTAACATACAAGTCCATGGTGCTCCAGAGCCAGGAGTCAGAAACTCACACTAACACTGACAGTTTGTCATGTCTGGAAAACATAACAGTCTTTTATTGTATCCATTATAAAAAATATATATGCCATATTATCATAACATCAGCATTAGATTTGTCTCCACAACATTACAGACTACTTGTGGAACTGCTTTTATTAGACACATTATTGCAACAGCTATGTCTAATGCTTGCCACACGAGGGCAGTGTTTGACAGGCTGTTCACTCTGGCCTTCCACGTCTCCACACTCAATTTTATCTCAGGCCTGACAGAATCTTTACAATATTTCTACCAGCCGTTTATGGGTGTTTGTTATTTTATTACTGATACACATATATACATAAATACATATATGCAAAAATAAAGCCTTGTGCACGTCTCTAACGACATTAGACACAATATTATTTTTTATTTACCAGTACTTTATTTGTACAATGTAAAAAACATGTAAATGTGTTTACAGTGCCTCTTTATGTCTGCATCATGGAATGCATCATGGAGTCTCTTCTCGACCTGATAGACCATTTTTTCAGTCGCTATCTACGTCATAAGTTGGGGTTTACCTGTGTGTGTGTGTGTGTGCGTGTGTGTGTGCGTGCGTGTGTGTGTATGTGTGTGTGTGTGTGTGTGTGTGTGTGTGTGTGTGTGTGTGTGTGTGTGTGTGTGTGTATATATTTCAGAGTGGGGAAGAATACGATCTTGTGAACTAAATTGACCTCAGCGACTAATAACCATCTCAGAACATACATCATTCTTGTACACACATTATACTCCAGCTGAATAGATAAATAAATAAATAAATAATTGGTAAATTATAATTTTTTTTCCGTCCTCACCAATTCGTCCTGCATCTTGCAGCTGGATTTTTAGCATCTCCATCGGTGTTGTAACAATGACCTGCAAACCGAACAAAAGAATAAACTGCTGTGACTAAAAAAAAATCATGACTGGTATTATATTACTACATACATTTAAAGAAAGAAAGAAAGAAAGAAAGAAAGAAAGAAAGAAAGAAAGAAAGAAAGAAAGAAAGAAAGAAAGAAAAAAGAAAAAAAGAAAGTAGGAAATAAAGAAAGAAAGAAAGAAAGAAAGAAAGAAAGAAAGAAAGAAAGAAAGAAAGAAAGAAAGAAAGAACGAACAGAAAAGAAAAGAAAAGAAAAGAAAAGGAAAAAAAAGGAATGGAAAGAGAAGAGAAGAGAAGAGAAGAGAAGAGAAGAGAAGAGAAGAAAAGAGAGGGGAAAAAAGGAAAGAAAAGAAAAGGTAAGAAAAGAAAAGAGAAGAGAAGAGAAGAGAAGAGAAGAGAGGAAAAGAGAGGAGAAGAGAGGAAAAAAAAGGAAAGAAAAGAAAAGGTAAGAAAAGAAAAGAGAGGAGAAAAGAAGAGAGGGGAAAAAAGAAAAGAAAAAGTACCGTCATCTGAGGAGCACTTCATTAAAACAGGAAACAGGCAACACCGTTTATTTAAATAAGGGTCTCGTGGAGTAAAGTGGGCATTGCCGGAAGCGATATGTCACTAATAATGCTCCCCACAATGCATAGAAAGAAGGTCAATCGCTAATCCCCTAAGGGGGTACACATAAGACTCCTTTTCCCCAGTGGAGAAGATGGGATGTGGTTGCCATGGGGATAACATGTACACAATTAGCAGAGGCAGTTAGCTGTAATTAAGATTACACGCTGCAGTAGTATCTAGTTAGCAGCTTTTACATGTCATGTGTTTGCAGGATTTTTACGACCTGCTGAAATGAGGAGATAACAAAACAAACGTAAATCTTCTATGATTTCTTTCCCTGTCAACATCACAAGGCACATACGCTTCTGGTCTGAGATCTTGAAATGCAACCCCCCTTTCTAAAAATGTAGGGGAAATATGTCAAATATATGAATGCAATGATATGCAAATCTCATAAGATCTCAAAAAATATTTTATTCACGTTATAACATAGAAAACATATTAAATGTTTAAACTGAGAAAATATACTATTTTAGGATCGTTTTCAATTTTAAGGCTGCAACATGTCTCAAGGATGACCACTGTGTTGCATCTCTTCTTTTATTATCTTCTATTAACAACAGCCCCTATACATCTGGGAACTGAAGAGACCAGCTGATGATGTTTTGGGAGAGGAATGTTTTCTTATATTGAACCTAATTTGTGTCTGATACCGAATTTTACCTGCTCAACAGTCTTGGGTCTTGTCATGTATGTTTTTAATGAAGTGCTCCATGAGGGCCTGAAGATCACAGGCTCAAAATAGATTTTTCACCCATGTTCCTTGTACACAGAATTCTCCAGATTCTTAGAATCTTTTGATGATATTATGTACTATGCATGATGAGATATCCAGTCTTCAAAATTCGATGTTAAGAAACATTATTCTAAAATGTTTCCACAAATTGCAGATGCAAGTTTTCAAAGATTGGTGAACTTCTGCTCATGGTTACTACTGACAGGCTCTGCCTCTCTAAGACGCTCTTTTGTATACGAATCATCTTACTGAGCTGTTTTATATTAACCTAATAACTTGCAAGATGTTTCACGACTCAGGTTATTTTAAAATGTGTTGCAACTTTATTTCTTCCTCAAAATGATTTAAAGAAACATTTTCTCAGTTTTAACATTTGATTTGGTTTTTCTTTATGTTGTATTGTGTGTAAAATATGCATATATAAGATGAGATATGAGAACTTGTTAGAATTAGAGTCACAATTAGAACACAGAAGAAATGCCCAATTCTGTGCACAGACACACACAATGAAGATTAATATTGATTTATCACCTTAAAAAATATGTTGTTTTTATTTAAACAAGCCCTTTTGCTCCAACCTCTCACCCTGTACATTCATTGGCTGAAGAGATTATGGGTAAGATGTAATAGGGAGTGTTGGAAAAAGCCTCTGTGGTCAATACAATTAATTATTTTATCCACATGCTGTCTAGTATTGTAATCCTATAATTTAGTTCAGTGCAGCTTCAGTCCTGTTTAGTCACAAGGCATCCAGTTGTGTTGAACCAAATGTTCTCATCAGAAAGAAAGATTTAAGATCTAAGATGACATGGCTCTGTAGCATAACATAGGAACTTACTCTGAGTAAATGCGTAAGTACTGTGTAAGTACATGCCAATCAAAACATTTCAATTTACAGGAAAGTACCATAAACTACCTGGTATATGCACTATAAGTTTCATTTCTATAGTATTGTCCCTTAGGAACATATTATAATATAAGTAAATAAATGTGTGTGTGTGTGTGTGTATATATATATATAGTGTGTAATAATGGCATTTTTGGCAGACAACTCTATTAGGAACATAATATTATATTAGGAACACTAGGTTAGGTGTGTCTTAAAATCCTTATGGCATGGATTTAAAACAATCGTTTGAGATTCTAGTTAATGTTGATATGATCAATCGGACCGTGCAGATATTTCAGCTGCATTCATGCTGTGGTTTAACCCAAAGTTCCATTGGATTTATATTCAATAAAGACACTGAAGAACACTCTTAATTATGTTCATGGAACTGGAAGCAGCCATAAGAAGATGTGGCTTTATAGAAAGGCAACATTAGCAACAATACTCAAATAGTCTCTGGAATTAATGTGATGATTGCTTAATAATTTTAGGCCTAATGTGTGCCAGAAAAAGATTCGAGTAGCTTTGAATACTGGCACAAGGTTCTATGTTCATGCTGTTGGTGCTCTACATATACCATATGTGTGCCTCAGCAGAAATCAAGAGTTATCTGACCAGGCTGCATTTTTTACAGTCTTCAAGGGTCCCTTTTTTGCGATTCTGGGCCAAGTCTAGCCTCCGCTTTCTATTTTTGACTAAAAAAAAATGGAGCACAGCGTGGTCTTTTGTGATGTGCATTCATGAGATGTTTTATCTTCACTGCACCACCATGAGTAAACTCTAGAGACCGTCATGTGCGAACATCCTAGGAGATCAGAACTTATGAAAATAGGTAAACCAGCCAGTCTGGCACCAACAATCACGGCACAATCATTGAGATCACATTTTTGATTGACGTAAACATTACCTGAAGCCGTGGTTCATATCACGCTTTTATGCGCTGCACTGCTGCCATACAAGTGGCTGATAGGATAATTGCATCCATGAGAAGCTGTGCAAGGGTTTCCTAATAAAGTGCTCGGTGAAAGTTTTTGATTTGAAGTTGATTAAGTCCAGGTTTACATGGCTTAGTCTTTTTCTGTGCAAATTTCACACACTCAGGAGCATGAGTAGGATAAGACCTTTTTTTTCAGGTTTCTCATGAATAGATATTGAATGTGTAAATGATCCTATGAATGATTTCTGTTCATAGCCAGCTCGATGAAAATCTTCATGAAAGTCTTTGTGTCCGTGTTGTATGTTAACTGACCTGGCATGTCCCTGCACCACATCCTGCCAGCATTTCTCTTAACAGTGTGAGCTTCTGCCTGAAACACACAGCAGATGGATAAGCCTGTGAGAATGGCTGAGATAAGAGGATGAGATAAATACACAAGGTCACAAACTATACAACACAATAAGATGAATAGAACTTAGCATTTCAGAAAGACCATGAGTTCAATTTCTGTTTATATCATATTTAAAAAACACTTTAGATATAAATATACCATATGAATTGCATTGGTCTAACAGTAACTCATTAGACAACAATACAGCTCAGACTTTTTAAAGCATGGACTACACAAGAGCTCTAATGGTGTGTGGTGGTATCAAGCAGCAAAACATTACAAGTAGATACACAATATGGGTAAAAGTATTGGGACATCTGACTTTTCTAGCCATATGTGGTTCGACAACAGTTATATAGAATGTCTTCGGATGTGGTAGCATTAAATTTCCCTTTCACTAGAAATAGGAGATCCAAACCCATTCGAGCATTACAATGCCCCTATATACAAATCCAGCTCCATGTAGTAGAAAATATGCCTCACATGGGTTGGAGTGGAAGATCTTCTGCTATAGAGCTCTGATCTCAGCCCTAATGAACACCTTTGGGATGAATGTGAACCCCAGGCCTCCTAACCTCATCTACATCAGTACCTGACTATACTTACTCACGCTTGTGGCTGAATGAACAGAAATCTCCACAATCCCACTCCAAAATCTAGTAGAACATCTTCTAAGAAGTGTGGAGTTTATTATAAAAGCAAATAGGACTAATTGGGGGAAATGGACGTTATAAAAGCACATAAGAATCTTATGGTCAGTTGTCCAAAATCTTTTGACTTTATAGTGTATGTTAAATCTTGTAAATTGCAAAAATATCCCTTAAGCGAAATTGACCCTGTCACAGGTTTACAGGTTGTCCTTTCCTAGATTACTTTAGGTAGATACTAACTAAAGGTCAAGCGATTCATCAGGTTTTGCAGATTGATCAGCACTGACAGTTGAATCACTGCGAATCACTGACAAATTCGACACTGCGAATCACTGATGCGATGTGCTGTTTGTTTTTTTTACACGTGAGACAGCACAGTCCACAGAGAGCACTATATTTTATTTATTATCATTTATATTGTATTAATTATATAATTATTTCATTAGCATTAGCAGGATTTTTTTTATTATCATTTGATTAATCGGTTATCGGCAGATATGGTCCAGTCTAGCTATCGGTATCAGCAAAATCCACTATCGGTCGACTTCTAGTACTAACTACTGCCACATACCGGAAGAATCACACAAGACCTTTCACCTTGAAGATACTCTGAACTAGTCATCTACCCATCACAATTTGTCCCTTGACAAGTGTGTAAGATCCTAGTGCTTGCCCATTTTTCCTGCTTCTAACATATCAACTTTGAGAACTGACTGTTTACAAGCTGCCTAATGTATCGCACCACTTCATGTTTTCTCGTTGCCTGTCGGAGGTTTTAGTGTGATTGCTGATCAATGTATTATGCATAAGATGTTAAAATCAAATGCAGTGCACATACAGGCACTCAAAGATGGCAGATAAATAAAAAAAATATGAAATATAAAAATAGAATTCTGAATGTTTCGTAATTTAATGCATGACAGATTTTCTAGCTCATTATATGTATTGTACTGTATATTGCTTATAATATTTAGATTGCTCATGATATTGTATTCAAATAATGCACATGCTTATTGGCTCAGACACACAAATTAGCATATGCATGTGCAGTCAACACACACACACACACATACACACAAGTACAGGTGAACTCTTGAATTAATAATTCACATTGTGTCGAGTCAATAATTTACTGGCTTCGTTTCTGGTCACTATGGAGATATGCGGTAATGTGCGACTCAGCCAGTGAAGGTCGAGTGGTCTGTCATTTGAACAAAGACTTTTTGGCTGGTGTTGGTGAACAGCCTGTGTTTAATATTAATGCTTGACATACAATAGCGGACCGTGCTGTGTAACAGTACACCTTTTTTTTATGAGTAAGTGATTCCAGATGTTCCAGATGACAGTGTAGGCATGTACAATAACAGCAGGCTTGTGTGCATAAAGGATGACTGTGTTCTTCTGAAATGCACAATTCGGTCTTTTGTGCATGCAAGTGTATACAGTATATTACAAAAATGCATGTATTGTACAATACAGATTTACTGTTCTCTGAAAATAACTCAACATACAGCCATTATTGTCTAAATAGCTGGCAACCAAAGTGAGTACACCCTAAGTGATAACAGCTGTTCGTTGTGTAACCATGCAAAGCCTGATGTTCTATTCATCATGTTCATGTTTTTGTCTGGTTTATAGGACCATACAAATTTGTGTATCTTTTAATACAGCAGTTAAATTTGTGCGTTGGGTACAATTCTCTCATACTGACCACTGGATGTTTAACATGACACCTCAAGACTCTCTGAGGATTTCAAAGATATTGTTGCTCTCCACACAGATGGCCTAGACTATAAGAAGATCGGTAAAACCCGTAAACTGAGTTACAGTACAGTGGCCAAGGTCATACAGAGGTTTTCCAAGACAGTTTCCACTTGGAACAGACCTCACAAGGGTCCATCAAAAAAGTTAAGTCCTCATGTTGGGTGTTAGATGCAAAAGCTGGCTTCAAAAAACAGACTAAAGTTTACAGAAGCTGAAGGTCTGTTTGTCAGTGCTCAGTCCATACGACGTACACTGCAAGTCGGTTTGCATTACTGTCGACCCAGAAGTAAGATTTTTCTGAGGCTGGCTCACAAGAAAGCTCGCAAATAGTATACTGAAGGTAACCTGTCCATGAAACACTGAAACCATGTCCTGTGGTCTAATATGGCCAAACTTGTGTGGCTTAAATGTGTGGCAAAGCACTTGTGAGGAGTACCAAGAAAATTGTCTCTTGCCTACAGTCAAGCATGGTGGTGGTAGCATCATGGTCTTGGGTGGCATGAGTGCTGCTGGTACTGTGAAGCTGCGTTTCATTGAGGGAAACAAGGATTCCAACATGGACTGTGACATTCCAAAGCAGACCATGATGCCCTCTCTTCAGAAACTGAGACAAACGGCAGTTTTCCAACATGAAAATAACCCCAAACAAACCAACAAGATGACAACTGCCTTGCTGGAAGATGAAGGTGAAGGTGATGGAGTGGCTATGTCTCCAGACCTGAAACCCATTAGGCACCTAAATTAGACATCCTTAAGCAGAAGGTGGAGAAGCACCACGTGTCTAACATCCAGGAGCTCTGTAATTGCTGGAGGAGTGGAAGAGGATCCCAGCAACAATCTGTGCAGCTCTACTGAATTTCATGCACAGGAGGATTAAAGCAGTGCTGGATAACAATGGCGCTCACACAAACTATTGACACTTTGGACACAGTTTTGACATGTTCACTTAGGGTGTACTCACTTTTGTTGCAGTTATTTAGACAATAATGGCTGTATGTTGAGTTATTTTTAGAGGACAGTAAATATGTACTGCTATACAAGCTACACATCAACACTCCTTTTGTAAGATACTATATTTGTAATTGCACCCATGACTGCTAATGTGTCATGAAACATTACATGATGTGTGTTTGTGTGTGTGTGTGTGTGTGTGTGTGTATGGCTTACCCATCCTTTGAGAGATGGTGCCTAAAAAAATCATTGGCAGCCAGCTTTATGGCTTTCTCTGGAGTAACAAGAGTTAAGTTAACAGCGGCCCCTGGATACACAACAAAGAGATGACACTGTCACATCATATGCTCATGATAAGTAATCCTCATACTAATCTTTTTAATAATAATAATATAACTAAACAAACATAATTCTGTGATTGTTTTTGTATTACTATAAAGCATGGACATTTTATGGTTCAATTAAATTTAGTTTAATTTGTATAGCACTTTTAACAATTGGCATTGTCCTAAAGCAACTTTACAAAGATAAAGCGGTTATAAAGTTGCATAAAGTAATGTATAAGTTTAGTGTCTATTAGTTAGTTCCTTACAATTGTAGGTTTATCCCTAATAAGTGAGCCAGTGGCGAATATGGCAAATAAACAGCTTTCTTAGATGGCATGAGAAAGAAACCTTGAGAGGAACCAGAGTAAAAAGGTAACCCGTCCCCATCTGGGTTGCACTTAATTGTCCATTCATTACATCATTGTTAAGGTGTACTGTTCAGTAATGGGCGATTAAATGCATAACTGTTTATGCAACCCGTGGCCCTGAGCCATTGAAGTAGACTGTTGATATTAATTACAGTCCAAATCCATCCTCAAAGTTTTTATCATCCTCAAAGTGATTATTGTTCCATTGTTCACACCAAATATTAAATTTAGGCCACATATCCAGAGCGAATTACAATGATCAAATTCATGCAACTGAGCCAGATAAGAGTTAAGGGCCTTGCTCCAGGTACCAATAACTTAGTAATTGTAGGATTTTAACTAACAACCTTCTGATCAGAAGTCCTATTAAACTACCCCTTTCCTAATTTAGATTTAAAGTGGGTGGTTCTAATCCTGGAAAATGATTGTGTAAGCTTTACAGTCAGCAGCCTGTGGAACGGTACTATAAGAACCAAGGAAAATTATCTACTGTGTAGGAGGCTGCTGTTACCTCATTGGAAAGTTGCAGACATACAGATCAGAGGCAGGTCTGATCAGTTTAGGCCTGAACATTGGTTTATCATATTGAAGTCTCTTCACAAAATTTGCTGTAGAGATTTGTAAGCAATATGGGCACCATCTGTCAAGAGGTGTAGCTTAACCTACTCAAACAGCTGTAACTCATAATTATATCATATTGAAAACTCAAGAGTCCTGAAAAGACATTTGGGGATTTGCACTATTGTCCTGAGATTAAGAATTTGAATCCTAATGATGCTACTGTACCACAGATATCTATAGCCAAAAGAGCAAAACTGGCCATACTCTGTCTCTTTGATCAGTATATGTCCAAGAGCTCATGCAGGTGGAAGTGCATGGACTGCACTTTTCTTCACTACCCCCTGATGTTGCATGATTAGCAGTTTGAAAAAATGCAGGTGACTGGCTTTACATGCCTTGAAAGGAGAACATGATAGTGGAGACCTAACGAAGGAAAACGGGAATTGGCCAAGACACAGTGAAACCATCATGAAACCTTAATAGTACACACCACTATGGTCTCTGGAAGAGCTATTAGAACAAGTGCTTGGACCCCTTGAACATTATGCTAGAATATTATATCTGGTTTCTTAAAAATATTGTATTCTTTTGGACATTTTGGAAAAATCACCCACCTCTATACATCCCAAAGTATCCTTCTGACCGAATAGTTTTGATAAGGCAATCGGACCTGCAGAGCATAAACAGAAATCAGCCACAGACATTCAGGCACAGAACATATAATTGGTCAACATTAATAATGAAAGCACCATATTAATCCTGCCTGTTCGTGTCCATACATACATGCTGGTGTAGAGGCGTGAGCCATTCTGCTGGTTCTGCAAGCGGGTCTTGGCCAAGTCAATGGGAAACACACAGGTGACACCAATCAAGCCAGCGATACCCCCGTTTATTAGCTTGGCAGGCAAACTGGTAGAAATAAATCAGAGAAAGACAAAAGACAAGGGAGGATTAAGAGTCATTAAATAAATCAACAAAATGAAAAGTAAGACGAGTACCTTCATGGCAAAATCAGAAAAAAGCTAAGCAAAAAACATGATGTTCAATGGAAAAGATGGCCGTCAGGCTTACCTGATCTGTTTGTCAGCCATTTATGTTGGCCCACGCCTCTTTATTATGTGTAAAAGAGGGTTTTGGTATCGGTTTGTACGTCCTTCAGTTATCTTGTTTAATTGGTATGGATCGAGTGTTTGTGTCTATGTGTAAGACCATTCACATTGACTAAGGGTACCTAGAAGAGACATAAACACAACAATAGGGGTTTAAACCTGGTAAGAACATTGTATTCTTAGCTAACACCTCAATGCTAATGTCTAGGAATAGTTCACTGTTGGCTGCTCTTTTCCTTCTTTTTTTCTCATCCCTTATCTCTGTATCTCTCTGACCAATGTAGTTTGAAGTCCTAAATAGTTCCCAAGGTTCACAAGATGTACAAGTCAGCATGTGCACACATACTGTACACCCACACTCAGCATACCTACAAGCACATGATATTAGCCATTGTCTTTCACTGGAGAGCAGCATTCAGATCTCTCGAGGACTGCAAAGTATTTAAAGTATTAATAGAGCATCGAAGCCTCTTTTCAGTCCATTCTGTGAAATAACAGTTTTATTCTGTCAAATTCTGGAGTTTTATTCTATACTGATATTGTTTTATTCTTTATTTATGAAATTTTTTCCTTTATTCTTTATTATGTCGGATTCCAAGGTTTTAGTCTGGAACCTTCTGGTGTTTTATTTTGTAAAATTCTAGTGTTTTATTTTTTATAGTCTGGATGGTTCTAAATCATGAATCATTCATTTATACAATTTTAGGCTTTTTCTGGTACAAGTAAAGATTGTTTGCATGTAAGATTCAGAGACTAGCTGAGGGACCAGTATAAGTAAAACTTGGCAGCAAAACTCATAACCCTCTGGCTCTGATGCTGCGTAGAGGAGAACCTAAGGATTTGGAAGGTGTTTTCCTCCGGCAGACTCTCCACCCCTTCATGCAACCAATCATCATCCACCCCTCTCTCTTTTCTTCCTCCCTCCCTCTCTCTGTAAACACTTTCATTACACTCCTCCAGCTTTCCTGTTACCATTTATGCTCAGTCATATTTCTGTCTCTTTTCCAGCCCTTGCCGATTTCTCTGTCATCACTTTTTAAACGATCAATGTCTCTGTCTCTGTGTCCGTGTGAATGTGTGTGTGAGTGTATATAGCCCATATCTGTCTGGTTCACACCACTTTCAGGGTTCAGGGTTCGCCACAAGAAACAGACAAATAAAATCTCTCTCCCTCTTTTTCTTTCTACAATCAATTTTATTGCACTCTATTCTGAATAGTTTTCCAAAAGGGAAAATATGCTGACACCAATACCACACATTTTCCTCTCCACCTGAACTCTTCTACTGACTTTACTCTTTGACCCAGTCTTTCCCTTTCTCTTATCTTTCCATTTTTTTTTTTATCTTGAACCTCTGAAAACACATCCTTCCTGTACTTTACTTAATGGTAGACAGACAATAAACTGATAGATAGATTTGAGCTTCAGTAGCTCGTCTGTTGGATCGGACCACATGGGCCAGACATGCACCTTGGCCACCCATGTCGGCTACCCTTTCACCGGTTCACCACTGTTCCTTTCTTGGATAACTTTTGATAGATACTAATCACTGCAGACCTGGAAAATCCCACAAGAGCTGCAGTTTTGGAGATGCTCTGACCCAGTCATCTAGACATCACAATTGGGCCCTTGTCAAACCCGCTAAAATCCTTACGCTTGCCCATTTCTCCTGCTTCAAACACATCAACTTTGAGGACAAAATGTTCACTTGCTGCCTAATCATATCCCACCCACTAACAGGTGCCATGATGAAAAGATAATCAGTTATTTACTTCACCTGTCATAATGTTATAATGTCATAAGTTTATGCCTGATTGTTGTATCATAGCTAAAACTGCATTTTTATCTTTATTAGTAAATCTAGCCCCTCTGTTTTCTGTCTCTCTTTGCATTCAAAAGACATGGAAAAGCAGTTTGTCATGTTACTGAGAAACAGAAAAATGCTAAATCCTATCAGGAAGAGTCTCATGTGGTGGAAAACCTACAAGAGGGACCTTAGCAATCACTGTCACACAGCTCTGACTCTGGAGACTCCTTACAAACCATTGGAGTTCTCTTTCTTATCAATGATTTTTCATTTTTATTTAAATAAACTTGCATATTAATTGTAACTTAGAGCATTATAAAATTCCATTATACAGAACCCCTGGAGCACAGAGAGTTAAGGGCCATACTCAAGGGCCCAAAAGTGGCAGCTTGGCAAACCCAGGGCTTGAAACCCTGGCCTTCTGAACAGTATCCCAGAGCCTTAACCACTGAGCTACTTCACTGCATGCTTAAACATGTATTTCTTACATGTCCCATGTAAATGAACTGGTACCATAAAAAAAGATAAGAAAACCCCTTTTACAGTCAGAGCTGCTGTCATAGAGAATTAACTAACACCTTCTGACCAATCAGAATTCAGAATTCAGCATCGTATTTAAACCATTGACAAGTAGCTCCCAGCATGAAGGAGCAATAAAGATCCAAGAAGAGCATACAGAGCTCATTCTTCTACCTCATTAATACACATAACAGAATAATTTGTATATTTCCAGCTCCAGTCTTAAGCAATAATCAAGTGCGAAGGATCAGCAGTGCACTTAAATCACACAGAACTTGACTGTTAGCATTAAAATACACTCAGTTTCAGCAAGTAAGCTGAGCACTGCACAAACACCACAGATAAAATGTTACGCAACGCGATCTTTGCCAACAGAACGGTCCATAAGTGTGTAAGTGTGTACGTGTGTATGTGCGTGTGTTTGGAAGGTGGTGTGAAAGAACTGCACAGCCCCTACTCAGAAAAATGTCAATCAAGCTGTGAGAACAAAGAATGAAACCTACCAGATGTTCCAGAAGAAAGAACACACTTCTCATTAGCTCACACACATCATTACAGTCCAGTGAAGAGAAAAATGACAAGCATGTGCAAATGGGCAGGTAGGAAATAAGCAACTTTAGAAAAAAAGTGATGCAGGAGGGTGTGTTTCTGATAGATAGTGCTAGAGTTTATTAGTGCAATATGCACTTTGAAACAGTTAAGAAACTCATGAACTTTGACTATCAGGTCACCTTTATCCATTGCACACTCAGTAAGTATGTGCTCCAAGTAAGACCTTCACAATGATCACATACTCACCTGACTGCAATTCTTTTAACTGAAACTACTCACAATTTTATTATTCTCATTTTATTTGTTGATAAAATTATCTACATCATTCTTAGTTATTCAAGTTGTACTTCTATACTACATTCTTCGCTTTTAATATGTTTCTATTTGTTTATTATTAATGTCACATCATCTCTTCGCAACATGACATGAGATCAAATTGCAGCAGCAAGAACAAACATTTGGTCAAATAAAATAATGATACAGCACCAAGAAGAAAAGGTCCATTATTGTACTCTTTCTCACATTTCTCATCTCGTTGTCATGGTTTCAGCTGCAGTACTGAAAGGAAAGAAAGCATGACAGACGGAACCAGATAGAGAGATAAGAGATCTAAGCAGAGTTAGAAAGATTTACATACTAACGCCACCGTAGTCTTGATATGATCGTTGAGACACCTTTTTGGCTCTATGAACCCACTAGTAGCCTAACTCAGAATGCTCGGAGTCCCTGTTGAGAAACCTTTTATTAAACCTATTATCCTTATCACAGGCTCTTTAAAAGAGCCACATTTTATTCTTCATAAAGCAACATAGGTTTCAATTGTCTTATTACGATCCCTGTTTGTAAAACAGCACTTGGTCAGAAGGTAAATCAAGGTATAGGATGAATCATACAATACATTATTGTTTTATGCTTGTCTCTAAATAGATTTAAAACCTTTTGGTTTATATGGTGAGGTTTTTGGCGGGAGAATGTTTATGTAGGATTTAAATAAGGAGTCTCCACTGTCAGTGCGCTGTGATTTTCAGAGAAGATTTACAACAAAGGAAAGGTTTATCAGGATCAATTTTTGAGACTATTGTTGCAGACGCAGTTCTACATATAAATATAAATATAAATATATATACATGAGGAATAAGTGAAGCTGAGCAAAAACTTTTATTCGAAAAGCATCTCTCAGTCAAGTGATTCTATGCCTAAAACGACCATGTGTTTCATGCCTCATGTGAATGTAGCATGAAAGGTTTTTGTCATGATAGGTTCAAGAACACCTTTATTGCTAAATGAGCACAAGCTCTTCATAAGAACAATCCAAGATCTAGTGAAACATCTTCCTGGAATGGGTTTTATAAGAGCAAATGGGGACTAAATGTGGACTGGGATGTTCAAAAAGCACATAAGAATCCTATGGACAGGATTTAATCAATTCAGGTCTGAAGTTTTTGAACTACTGGATGAACCTTGCAGTGCTACTGACAGTCTTGTGTACAGTAGCAAAACCTTGAACTATTGTGATATGACATTTTCTGGCACACCCTCCACCACAAGGACAGACGCTGGAATGTAAAACTGAAAGCACAAAGTTGTTATATGAATCTCAAGCTATACAAGGAACTATCAACTCACCTCCAAATGTTAAAGGAAAATAAAAGTCTAACTTGAATCCTTTCACATGTGACATAAGGATAGTCAAAATACTGCAAACCTTTCATTAGTAGTACAAAACATGATATTCTATTCAAAAACAAGGCTCATATACGATCATATTCTCATTCCTTTGCTTTAGTCTGTTTTAATGCACTAGTCTATGGTACATTAATATATTATATTACACCACTTATTTAGTTTGAAACACTGGAGCTTGCCTAGTGGATTAGCTGATGGAGTTATCGTTTGTCTCGAAACAAAAAAAACAAACACGGTAAAACAAACATGGGAAAAAAAAAAAGATTCCACGCTCTACGCATTATACACATGACCTATTGTGTATGTTGAAAAGACAGGTGACGTGTACTCCGATGGACCAAACTGTTCATCATTAACTCTGAAAAATCACCATGCTGATGTTTTGGCAGTAAATTCCCTCACTGTGATTAAAAAAAACAACAAAATTTAACTCAAGCTTCAGGGAATGCGAACTTCATGAAGACATTGACCGCAGAAAAACAAGCCAATGCTAATCAGTGATAAAGCACACTGATTGACTTAATGACTGTGTGCCGCAAAGACCTCGGCTCAACATTAGTGGAACCAAGACAGAGACAAATGGACAGAAAGGAGGTGCAGCGCTAGGTCCTGATGATTACGAATTTAACGTGTAGGGTCACACGTCAGAGAATTAGCTTCAGGGTTATCTGAGGTGAATCAATCAAATACTCAAGCATCTCTTAAGCCAATTTTTAGAATCCTAGTATATAATTATTGGCGATACGCTATATGTTTGTGAATAAGATTTGTATGTGCTTTTTGAACAATACATTCCACATTTAGTCCCCATTTGCTGTTATAATAACCTCCACTCTCCTGGGAAGATGTTTCACTAGATTTTGGAGTGTAGTGTAGTGTGAAGATTTGTGCATATTCATGCAGCCACAAGGGTGTTCGTAAAATCAGGTACTGATGTACAGTAGGGGAGAGGAGGCGGCCTGGGTTTCACTCAGCGTGCCAATTTATACCAAACTTGTTCAATAGGGTTGTGGTCAGAGCTCTATAGCAGGCTACTCAAGATCTTTCACTCTAACCGATGTAAGGTTCAAGGAGCTGGCTTTGTGCACAGAGGCATTGTCATATACAGTCTCATATTTGAAACTAATCTGTAAATCTCATGTTTAATGCTAACCTGTGAGTCTCATATTTGCAGCTATTCTGTGAGTCTCATATCTGAAGCTAGTCAGTGAGTCCCATATTTGAAATTAGCCCATGAGTCTCATTTGAAGCTAATGTGAGAGTCCCATATTTAAAACTAGCCTTTGAGTTTCATTTGAAGCTAGTCTAAGAGTCCCATATTTGAAACTAGCCTTTGAGTCTCATTTGAAGCTAGTCTGTCAGTCACATACAGTATTTAAGATAAGTAAGTGTCATATTTTAAACTAGTCAGTGATTCTCATAATCGATGCTAGTCTGTAAGGCCCATTTAAATCTAGCCTGTCAGTCTCATATTTGAAGCGAATCTGTTAATCACATATTTAAGCTAGCCTGTAAGTGCCATTTTTTAAGATGAGTCAGTGAGTCTTATATTTAATGATAGACTGTGAGTCTCATATTTCAAGATAGTCTGTGAGATTCTATTCACTGAGTTTTATACCTGAAACTAATCAATGAGTCTCATATTTGATCAGTGAGTCTGTGATGCCCATTTAAAGCTAGTCTGTGAGTCTTATATTTGAAACTAGCCTTTAAGGCCCATGTAAAGCTAGTCTGTGAGTCTCATATGTAATGCAATCCTGCTTGTCTCCTATTCAAAGTTTAAAATTGATGCTGAGGCTCATATCTGAAGCTAGTCTGTCGGCCACATATTGAAGCTACCTTGTGAGCCTCATATCCAAAGCTAGCATGTAAGTGTCAAATTTAAAGGTACTCGGTGAGCCTCATATTTATAGTCTCATATCCCATGCTTATACTGTTCTTCCTGCTCTTCACTTTTAGATGTACCTTATAGCAGTGGCCAATTGCTAAATTTTGCTATTTAAAACCCCCATTTTATCTAGATTTCTAAATATTAAAAACTTGTCATGTGTTTCAGTTTAAGCATTATTAATTCTGCTTAACTATTATGCCTTTGTCATGACTTTCTGGAACAATACTGTAGCTGTGACTCTGCAGCTTAACAAGCAGTAAGTAGATTTCCTTTTTTGCTTTGCTTTGTAATGCTGTAAGAACGCAGCTCATTCCAAAGCCCTGTGTCTGGATGCCCTCTCACCTGGTCACTCAGGGACACCAGTTTGGAAAAACAAGGAAGCTAATCTTTGTCATAATCATACCATGCTTCACTGCCAGTATTCTCTGATGTAACCAGATGAACAAACAACTTAATTCTGTATAGACCT
Source organism: Silurus asotus (assembly GCA_024362625.1). Classification (NCBI taxonomy): domain Eukaryota; kingdom Metazoa; phylum Chordata; class Actinopteri; order Siluriformes; family Siluridae; genus Silurus; species Silurus asotus. Next base: position 952,523 of record MU557501.1, read on the forward strand.
GAAGCATCTACTCAAATTTATGTCATTTGGGACTTCTCAAAATAACAAATGATTCAAGATGTACACCTACACCCATATTCAATACTGAGTTTATTAGTGTTGGAGCGATCACTGAACACCCACGGACCTCTGAGGACTCGGGGTTTTAGCAGGTCAGAGAATTGGGGACAATTTAAAACATTACAAACGTTATATTGCTACCATTATACTGTATTATATAAAGTGTGCTGTAATGGTGGTACGCACTTAAGGTTTTAAGGTCAATGTTAAACTAACTACAGAATAAATCTTTAACAGTATCCGTGGGATTTTTATATGTAATCATATTTCTCTAACTACACAAAAACCCTGATGAAAAGACAGAACAATGTGTGAACATTGTCTCTTAATGTCATATTGATCATTTACAGTACAGTAACGAAGCCAAGGTAATCATACTGTTTATATTACACATTTACAACATTTGGCAGACACCCCCTTTTCCGGAGCAACTTACATTGATCTCATTTATACACCTGTGCAGCTATGGCGTTAAGGGCCTTGCTCAGGGGCCCAGAAAGGGCAGTTTGGTGTGGCAGTGATTTGAACTCATGACCTTCAGTCCAATGCAGTATCCACAAAGCTGCCACCTCCCCCATGATCTGTAGCTCTTACTGATATTACAGGCAAATTTTCTTCACTATTACAATGTGTTTGACCCTTTATCCAACTATATCCACAAGACATACCCACAGTTATGGAAACCCACTGTTTTTCTGAAAAAGTATATTAGATGCCCATCACCTCCTAATCACGGCGTGTATTTTAACATAAAGCTTTAGCCTGGTTTCTCTTGTGTACCTTACTGAATTCACCATTTTTGTGGTATATCTTTGTACACCATATTTTGTTTTATATTGAATTAAACTTTCCTTCCTGCCAGGGAGACTTACTTTTGTATTGAAGTCTTTCTTTTCTTTAACCGAATCAGCTGCATATTGCAACATGCACATTTGGATCACAAGATCACAGTTTCAATACAGGTGAACAGACAGACAGACAGACAGACAGACAGACTTAATTAGAATCTTATAGATGATAAATAAATGATAGACATAATATTACTGTATAACATTTAGACAGACTCTCTAATGTGAGCAATAATCATCAGCAGCATCATATATGCATGAAAGGGGTGTGTATATAAGCTTTTAGGGACTTCAACAGAAACTCTCTGTTCTACATAGAAATCTAAAAACCCTAAAAATATGCTAGTTTCCTACCCTTAAAGCAGCCTCGAAGTGCAAAGTGCTCAGAGATGAGAAATGAGTGTGTGAACCCGTTAGATCACTGGCCGGGTCACGTTTTTTTCCCCTAAGTCGGGAGCGCGCACTAAAGCGTGACGGGGGCGCGCAAGACACGCGAGCAGCCTGTCGCTCTGTTTTACCGCAACATATTATTTTTGTGTAACAATCTCATATCCGATCCCATGGATCCCGGGTTATACAGATGCATAAAAGAGCATACAGCATACAGGACTTAACATTTTTACTGCTTATTATTAATATTATTATTATTATTATTATTATTATAGATATTAGCAGTTCTAAAGGAGCATCCATCAACCTGGAACTGTCTGAGGACTACAGAATGATGATCTGCCCCCCCTTTAGCCTGAATAGGCTTCAAGTAGCAGATTGAATATATGAATGATATTCATTGACTAATGCATTATTACTTCTCTCTCGATAAATGCACACGACTGCATCCCACTTCATTGCATTCTCACACAACCACCATCCCGTTTCCATAAACACGCCCTGACAGCGAGATAATCAATGATACAACGCGATCATACCGTAATGCGTCCCGTTATGTTCTATATAACCCGTAATCACGTCTTCTCCACTCCCACCGATGCGTTCCGACACGCCGACTGACGCCGGCCGATTAGTCTGTGTAACCCGAAATGGATAAAAAAAAAATCCCAAAAAGAAAACGGGTCGCGGAGACAGAGGAGGTGAGGAGGAGAAGCTGTGGAGGAGAGGTGAGAGCTAAAAGGAATGCGGTGTCGGGATGACAAGAAGTGAAGAGAACAGAAGCGAAGCAGGAGAGATTTGCGCCACCTATGAGCCAGACCCCGGTACTGCAAGACGAGAAGGGGCGGAACGATAAATACGACGTCACAACTACGACATCGCCTGCACCGCACTCGGTGACCTTGAGGTATAAATAACTAGGACGAATGGGCTTCTTCTTACTACGTCGCAGTCTGTATACAGTACTTGTAAGGATGTGTGCTGGTAAACCTGCCATTATTCTTTCACATTTATTTTATGCGTGTGTTCATAAAAATATGTAATAAAAACAACACACACTCATACCCTACAGTACATAAACAAAAAATGTCACACCTGACCATCACATAACTCTTTGTTGAAAATCCTGGTCCGGATTTAATCCTCTTCTATTCTTCTAGGAAAGGTTTAGTGCTAGATTTCGGAGCGTGGTTGCAGGGATTTGCGTTCATTAACCCACAAGGACGTCATCTAGATAGACACTGATGTTGTGCAAGGTGGCTTGGGGTAGACCAAATTCATCCGCCGAGTTGACGATCTGACAGATCTCTGTACAGATTAGATACACAATCGTATTGCATGCTATTAAAGAGATTCTCATAATAAATATTGTATACAAAAGGCCTACACATGGGTCTGATGGTCAGGTGTTCAGCCATATAGTGAAGTTCGGTTTATGTTAAAAAAAAAAACTAAACAAAACAAAAAAAAACTTACACTCAGTGATAATAAACAGCACACTGGTGATATAAATACTTGTGCACTCCAGTTCCAGTCGGTGACTGTGTGCACAAGGCTGCTGGAAGCTTCAGGAGCCAGAGAGGAAATGTGAAAGAAGTGTTTTCAGCAGCTATGTGTGAAGAGCTGATTCAGCCCAACAGCAGCTCAGCCATAGCAACGATTACACAGTGGAAAACCTGACAGCTTGGACTCAGAAAACAAGTGTGTGTGTGTCTTATATTAAATTATTGGCTCTTTTAAATAAAACACATAATGTACAAAAGGCCAGCACCAATAATGTGATTTGGGCATTGCAGAACTTGGGAGTGGTCTCAATTATCTCAACAGCGTGTGTGTACAGTACGTGCATGTGTATGTCAGCTTAATTGAGACTGAGCCGAGGTTGCTGGGGTTTCTGTCTCTAAGCCCACCCTCTTCAGGGACTCTGTGTACTTTCTTTTCCCCAGATTCACTATGTCCTCCACTTCCTCCGCAAGGTCACGCCTCCCGCTCTCGATCAGAGCATCGATCAGTCGTGGGACTGCTCCGGCTCCCGCCTTCTCCTGCCCTCTCGCCCAATGGAAGAGCATCTCCAACACCATGGTTCCCAGGTTATCTCTAAAAAAAAAAAAACACACACCAAGGTCAGTGTTTTCTCAGCCATATGGTACAGGACTGAATGTGCAAAGCATGGTGTGTATAGACATTTGGGTGACATTGGGTGTGCTAAATGCTTGACTAGCAACAAGTATCTAGGTGGCTTCTCAGTATTGACGCATCACTTGAACTTGCTGGTTAAGTTTGTAGAGTTGAAAAATTTAAGCAAGGCTATGTATGAAATGTTAAGCTAGATTTTTCAGAAGCTACAAAGCAAACCGTTTAATGGCATCAGCGCCATGGAGCTACCTTTTCGATGACTCAGTAATAGCTAGAAAAGCTGAATCTCCTGTGCTTCAGCCAAAATCTTGACATACTGTTCACATATTGATGGATTTCATATAATCAGGTATAGAGATTGACCGATAAACGATTAATCAAACAATTAACTGAATAACTGATTAACAACTGATATTTTTCCATGTAAAATAGTACTGAACTTTATTACAAAAAATACTGAATTAGTAGTGAATCATCAAAGAGCTGCTCTCGGAATGACAGCAGATCTTTTAGCCCCTCCAGCAACGTATGCAACCTGGAAAAACTATCCGTATGAATTTTTGCCGATAGTTCCAACAAATAACCTTCAGTGCCGATTAATCTTGATCTTTAATCAGCCGCATGCTTGAATGTGATCTCATGACAGGGTGTACGTTATTTGTTTAACAACAACTTTTTTTTGCCAGTAATATGAACAATAGTTTTTTTTTATTAATGCGCTTGCTCTCACATTATTGCTTTTATAGCAGCAGCTCTACAAGAGACTTCCCATTACCTGCGACTAATAATAAAGGATTTATTAAATGGATTAAAGGAGTGTTGTTTAGTACAGTAACACCAATAATTAGTAGAGTTTGGTGGTATTAGACACCAATTTAACATTTATGGAAGGAGTCTGGATTGTGATCATCTTTAACAGCCACTTTATTAACACAGTTTATACTTTGCAGTTTCGTGGAAAAATGACAAGAGTTAGACAAAAAGGGAAAGATAAATGAGGAATGGCAGATAATTAACGACCTTTAAGCACAGAAGTGAGGATGCTCCAAAGCAATTAATCCAACTATAAACAGATAAACCAATTTAAATATTAAAAAACTAATACATGGTACATTGCTGTGATATTAAAGTCTATACAGTGCTGTTATAGACATAAAATATGCTTCGATTGGGCAAGATTTGGAGGAGCTCTGCATGTCTGTGCATCATCTGTACTCTTGTGCTTGTTTAATTACATAGTATCTTTACTGTCTTGCTATGGAGTAATACATTGTAGAAATTCTAGCCAAAAATGTTATACAAATCTGGAGAATGAAAAATTTAAAACAGTAAATGCACTCTGTGTGTGTGTGTGTGTGTGTGTGTGTGTGTGTGTGTGTGTGTGTGTGTGTGTGTGTTCGTATGGATGCAAAATACCCTGCAGTGTCCCAGATGGCCCACAGATGACTGACAGGGAAGAGATTAAACATTCATTCTCATGCATATTCATGCCTACTCAGTATTTGTCTTTTGTCATCTAAACTGAACATGTAACTATAAGTAATTACATATATTCAAGTAAACTCTCATAAATGTCTATAAAATCATGAATGCATGACATATGACGTATATATTAAATCAGGAAGTTCTTTAGAATATTCAGGTATTACTCACAGAAATACTGTATGTTTGCTTAGTATTCATATATTTAGACCGTTCAGGCATAACATTATGATATTATACCATTATGACCAGTGACGTTAATAACACTAATTACCACTTCATTATGGCACCTGTTAGTGGGTGGGATAGACTAGAACATCTCCAAAACTGCAGCTCTTGTGGGATGTTCCCAGTCTGCAGTGGTAAGTATCTATCAAAAGTGGTCCAAGGAAGGAACAGTGGTAAACCAGTGACAGGGTCATGGGAGGCCAAGGCCCACTAATGCACGTGCGGGGAGCGAAGACTGGCCCAAGTTGCCCGATCCAACGGATGAGCTTCTGTAACTCGCATTGCTGAACCAGTTAGTGTTGTTAATGCTCGATTGATCAGAACTGTTTTGGCAGCAACAAAATATTAAGCAGGTGGTCATAATGTTATGCCTGATGCGTGATTTACAGCACCATCTGGTGGCAGACAGCCTCTCTCTGCCTCTGTTGCGCTCCTTATGATGCGTACCTGTGTTTGAACTGGATGCGATCCAGCTCGTTATAACTGATGCCCAGGTTGATGCCGATACTGCGCCAGTCCTGGCTGATGCGTAATGAGATGGACAGCAAGTTGGTCTCTGTCAGGTAGCCGCTCTCAGGATCGCCCAGGTTCAGCGGAGGGTACTGCCGCTCTGCATACACACTGCCCTCCTGGTCAGCACCCTGTGTGTGTGAGACGGCATGAGTGTAGGACTGTACAAGAAGTACACAAATGGTAATTTCTTTGAAGCAGCAATCTTCAGTCCACTCTGTAAATCTTACAGGAAGTCTTAGGGGGAGTGTAGCCATCCACTGGCTGTCGTGGCCTTTCCTTTTAAGAGCCACTTCCTCTGGCAGATCATTGGGAACCTCGCCTCTGTAGAACGATACCTGAGACAATAAACAATTTATTTACCATTAGTGGAAAGACTCGTCTACATTCCAAAAATGCATTGTTTTTTTTAATAATCAAAACTCTGAAAAAATAAAAAGGACTATGCCAACTATTTAATAAACTATTTAATTTTTTTATTTATTATCAATTTCCTATCTATTAACATATCTTTCTTGTCTGAAAAACGAGCATAGGCAAGACTGGTCCCCGCTTACCTGTCCTCGGACAGTTCCTTCTTGCTGATGTGCCGAGCACACGTGTATCTCTTTGATGTTCTTGAGGTGAGAGTAGAACGTGAAGGCCAGTCTGCCCTCTCTGCAGTCTGGTCGATCTGACAGAACCACATTAGAGGCCGTGTTATATGGAAAATGGGCATTAGATAACTTTGGCATGAAATAAACAGCAGCCTATGAGATAAAACCCATTAAAGATGCACATGTTCAGGTGAAATCTTTCAGGCCAAAAAAAAAAAAAAAAAACACGGGCGATATAGTTTTAACAATAACAATCTGCTGTACCATTAGGTGGTTTATGGGTGTGTGTAATTTGATCTACAATTTATAAAGGATGTATACAAACACGACCCAATACATGATTAAAATCATTCTGCATCAAGCTGATTTAATTTCAATTTTCAATATATATGCAATAATTAAATTATTAATGAAATCATCTAATAGTTATACTAGTAATAACTTAAAGTTATGCGCCTGACCCTGAAAAATTGTATTGCGTGAAACTGCTCTGTAGTAATGAAGAGGTTGCTGCCCTAGAGTGTGTGTGTGTGGAGTAAAGTGAGTCATTGTATGAGCACCAGAGGTTATATCGATGCCGCGTTCGAACCCAGCAAAGAACTGCTCTCCTTCCAGCATGTTACACACATCTGAAGGCTGAGGACCATCATACTGCTCTGATAGGGAGTCTAATCTACTGTCGATCTGCACAAGAACACAGACACATAAAAAAAAATAAAAAAAACCTTATGACAATAATGGTTATAGAAAAGTGATATTTTATGGTGTATATTTGCACACACAAACGAACACACCTTATCTGAAGGAAGACACTGCAGTAGCACTTGTGTGAGATCTTTTTTTTTCTGCAGCACCAGAAATTGGACCCTGAACTGTTTTAGTCTGTGGTACACCTTCCTTACCACTCCACTGATGCAGCTTTGAGTGGTGTACCATAGCCAGTACCTAAACTCACAAACACACACAAATACACACACACACACACACACACACACACACACACACACACACACACACACACACACTTACAATCATCTCAATCCGAACCACAGCTCAAAGAAAGAGCCAAGTCATACATTTAAAGGCTCTTATATTATATATTATAATTATATATATAATATTATATTAGCATTAAAGCTGCGATATGGAACGTTAGAGTATTTGTAGCCCTTTCCAGATTTTTCTACTCAGTGTGTTTTTGCATGTATTTCCAAACCACCACATCATTTATTTTTACAAGTATTTCTATAGGCACTTTTCATAGTGACTTTTTTTTAACCTCCTGACCATTCAGAGTGCAAATTAAAGAGGCCATACTGGAAAAACAAACATGGAGAAAGAAGTGCCGGTCTTGTTAGTAAGCAAATATAGAAATGTTGTTGATTTGTGTCAAAACTATTTGAGCACCAGTTCTCAGAAATGCTACCAACTGAAATTTCATCACAAACGTTACATACTGCATCTTTAATCAAAATGGGAAAAATGATGGAACCATGCACACACAAATCATATCAACCACAAAACACAGGCTATTACACTGCTGCATTACAAAGCATCAACCTTTGTGCATGGTCTCTTGACTCACCATGAGAAGTGTGTGACAAAAAAGATGGCATAGAGTTGTGTGATGTGCAGAGACACCTGAGCGGTGACATCAGTCCAGGTGTGGGCCTCCGGGTCACCATGCATGAGGTGCAGCCGAGATGTATCCACTGTAAGTCCTTAAACACACAAATACGCATGCACACGCACACACACACATACATACGTTATAGTACCCTGTAAGAAACAAGTGGGGGGAAAAAAGTAAATGAGAGAAAGAAAATATTCTAAACACCAATTAGTCCAGGTGGAAGGGGGATCTGCACTTTGACTGGCTGGAGGAATGGAACGATAGGAGTTTGGGAGATGCACAGGAGAGGGCTAGCACTGGCATGTGGGTCTCCAGTCAGATCCTGCACTGCAGTCTGCGCCACCTGCAGCACCTGGGTATAGCCAAGAATTCATTCTTACACCATTTACAAAATATTAAGCAGTTTTCATAAGCTATCTAGAGGCATAAACTAAAGAGCTAATGGACCAATAAACCAAACATACATTGAAATATATGAAATCATAATATAAACAGTGATAACAGATAAAGTTGACAAGTTTGTGACTACTGTATTTACCAAGTACCTTCAATAATAAACTGAGTAAAAGGAAAGCTTGACACAAACCCCAATGTTACACTATATTGCCAAAGGTTTACAAACACCTGGTCATGTGTATGGTGTGATTTTTGAGCATCGCATTTCACATTTAGTCACAATTTGCTTTTATAATTCCCTCCACTCTTTTGGAAAGATGTTCCACTGAAGTTTTGGGTGCGCTTATAGACATTTGTGTTCATCAGCCACAAGGGTGTTAGTAAAGGCTATTCTAAATAAAGTAAAGTTCAAAGTAAAAGTAAAGTTAGTAAAGGCTATTCTATTCTATTCTATTCTATTCTATTCTTTAAAGGCAGGTACTGATGTAGGCTGAGGAGGCGTGGGGTGCAGTCAATGTTCCAATTCATCCTAAAGGTGTTTAGTACGGTTGAGATTCAGAGCTCTGTAGAAGGCCATTCAAGATCTTCCTCACCAAACCATGTAAACCATATCTTCATGGAGCTGGCTTTGTGCAATGCTAGAACAGGTCTGGGTTTCCAAAGTCAAACCAAAGAATATATTGCCATTTCGCACCTGGATTTCTCTGATATTCTCCTACACTGATCAGGATAGATTAGCTATTGAAAATAAATGAACGTACGAAGTGGAATCAAAAAGTTTTGTGATTAGCTGTTTACAAGAAAGTACTTTATTTTCACACGATTACCTTCAAAATAGTCCCCTTCCCCGAAATTGTGCTTTTCAAAACAGACATTTCTTTCAAAACAGCTTTATAGAAATTAACAGTCAAGGTGAATGGTGTGTATTTATCCCTGATGAGCAGCCGTGGCGACTGTGGCAAGGAAAAACTCCCTAAGATGTTATGAGGAAGAAACCTTGAGAGGAACCAGACTCAAAAGGGGAACCCATCCTCATTTGGGTGACATCAAGAGTTTGATCATTAATATTTAAACAATACAGAACACTGAAGAGTGAGAACTAACATGAGTACTGGAATGTAAGACTATAAGTAATATTCTTTCTACAGTCTTAAACAGTCACTACAGTCTTATACAGCGAGTGGAGGGTGGAGCCGGACGGAACGAGTGGTAAGAAACACATGCAGCTGTTGAGACTAATCACTGCGCTCTGTTTCAGTCCGACAATGAAAATAAAAAGGAGAGAGATGCCAAACCTCCTGGGGAGAGTTACCAAGTAGAAGAGACTGAGTGCAGGTGGGTGACGTTGAAAGACGAGATGGTAGAGAGTCCTGAAACCACGAGTGTGTGGGTGAGCCTAGAAAGTAAAGCACCGGGCTGAAAACGGAAGTAAATAAAGAAAGCTCTGCTTGGTGAACGTTTGCCTGTATTTCTTTTTTCCAGCGCAGAAACAGTGAGTGTTACAGTGGTGCCGAAACCCATTGCTGGAGGAGAGGTATGTTGCCATGGAAACTTCCCATGGAGAGAGCAGGACCAGACCAACGAGGAGTGCTGCAGCCGCTGCGTCCGCCACCTGCGTCCTGTGCGGCAAAATGAAACCTGCGGCAAAACCCGGGCACTTCATCGTCTGCTACGCCTCTCCTGGAAAGTCCAGATGACGGTGTACCCAGGGACAGGTAGCCTCTCTCCCTCTCTTTTATTCCGCCTCTCCTTCTCCACCGATCAAGCTTTGCTTGGTGAACGTTTGCCTGTCTCTCTTTCTTTCAGCATGAAACCACTGAGTGTGTTGACAAAACGTTACGGAGGTGAGATCACGAGGATTGTTTTCCATCAATCACCATGCACAAGTTGCTGGATAGTTTTGACATTTTCGAAAGGTTGTGCTTTTCTAAGGTTTTCTCTTCGAATTACAGTGATGGACTCATTACAGCATATGTCAAATGTATGTCATGTCAAACGTCTCCGTGGCAGATTTGCTCAGTTTCATGTGGAACTTCACGTTTGTTCTTTGTTCTAACTTGCTGTCCATGATGAAATTTGTATTTGCATTTTGATGCAATAGGGCAATTAAACGCACTAAATGGGTTTAGTTTTCACAGATATTCTGGTAATGCAATTTCAACAATAAAAATGTTTCTAAAAGGGAAACAATTTACTTGCTCATTTTAAGAGATCTGTTTCCTTTTTTTTTGTGTATTTAGTATTGCTCTTTGAAGAAGAAAAAATTATGTTTTATTCGATTAATCAATGGACTAATTGGAAAAATACTAAAATAATCGATAGCTGCAGTTTTTTTTGAAAGTAAAAAAAAAAAATTAATAAATATCCTTTTGTCGAAAAAAATTAAAAATACAAATTGTGGGGCCCGGTACCAAATGAACCACCACTACGTACCTGTCATACCCTGCAATTAAAGGTTGTGTTTAAGCAAGACACACACCTGCAGTACAACAGTGCGTGGATGTGCGGTGCAGTTTGGAGGAAAAATGAGTTTGATTCCAGGGTCATAGCGAGACACCAGCAGCGTTCCCTCTGTCAATACCGAGCAACAGTCTCTGACGGGACGAGAAACGGCTACAAACCAGGAGAAGTGTGTCACAGTGCAGCACGCCAGCTGTACACACATACAAACACACACAAAGCACAAACAATGTATCATATTGAGTTGTATAAATAAAGCCTACAATGTGAGTTAGAGGACATTAACTCATCTGTGTTACCCGTGCAGGTCTGCCTCGTGGCCTACAGCTGTGCCCGTGGCTCCCTCTCCTGGTCAGGGTGGGTAGTGTACTCCAGGTGTGACCGTCATACTGGCGCACAATCACCTCCCCTTTCCGTGTCCTGTGGTAAGGAACACACACTTCTACAGGCTGGAAAAGACAACAAAGTATAGACAGATTAATAATACAATTAAGTAAGTAATGGGTATGTTTTCGAAAATGGAAAAAGATTAGCTATTGTGCTAAACACATCTTTAATTGGTACCTGAGATGATGACCATAGAATAACTATACATTTCTTTGCCAAATAAGTGATAACATTTAATAAAAGTTTGTCAAGTATACAGTTGGAGACTTTGTGAATTTTCTAGGCAGGATTTTCTGAACTACAGTACAGACCAAAAGTTTGGACACACCTTCAAATTCAAAGAGTTTTCTTTATTTTCATGACTATGAAAATTGTAGAGTCACACTGAAGGCATCAAGGGCTATTTGACCAAGAAGGAGAGTGATGGGGTGCTGCGCCAGATGACCTGGCCTCCACAGTCACCGGACCTGAACCCAATCGAGATGGTTCAGGGGTGAGCTGGAACGCAGAGTGAAGGCAAAAGGGCCAACAAGTGCCAAGCATCTCTCGGAGGAACTCCTTCAAGACTGTTGGAAGACCATTTCAGGTGACTACCTCTTGAAGCTCATCAAGAGAATGCCAAGAGTGTGCAAAGCAGTAATCAAAGCAAAAGGTGGCTACTTTGAAGAACCTAGAATATGACATTTTTCAGTTGTTTCACACTTTTTTGTTATGTATATAATTCCATATATAATTCCACATGTGTTTATTCATAGTTTTGATGCCTTCAGTGTGAATCTACAATTTTCATAGTCATGAAAATAAAGAAAACTCTTTGAATGAGAAGGTGGGTCCAAACATTTGGTCTGTACTGTATATCATGTACCTCATGCCAAAAAGGTTTAATTTTCTTACAGTCCCAAAGTAAAATGCATTAATGTTCCTATTTCAGATTTACATATAAAACACAGCTGAGATACATTTGGGTACATTTAATTAAGTTGAATTTGAATTCGAAGTTTTGCTTATGCACAGAGCTTGAGGTTGATTTATGAAAAACGTCCTCAAATCTAAAGCGCTATTCATCATCAGTAAATGATTGGCCCATAATTCCAATTTTTTCCAAATTTTTCCTAACGGATTTAAAGGTGAAGAGGCTTCACATAACAGAGACTACAGATAGCAGTGTTTTTTAAAAATACAAAAATGTATTAATCGTTTTCCAAAACTAATTAAAAACCCCTTTCATTTCACACCTTGTCAAACGTAACGCCATGCGGTAGCAGTTCCAAAGGACGACTTAGCAGGTAATCATGCTCCTCGAGCCATATCCACTTCCTGTCTGGTTTTTTCTCGGCCCAGCTGATCTGTGTAAAACCCTTAACGCAGCCCCGAGGAAACAAAAGCTCTCCTCCACCAGGAACGAATACATGACATCCAGAAGGAGACACAGAAAACCTGTAAAAAAAATTCACAAAAAGGGATGTCAAAAAAAATGGAACATCCTGTAGCCATATACTATACGAGCAAAACTATTGGACACCTGACTTTTCCAGCTACTAAGCAGCTATGGGGTTAAGAGACTTCCTCAGTTGCGGCAGCTTGGCATAAACTCATGATCACCGGATCCAAGATCCAATGCCTTGACCACAAAGCTTCCCAGATCTTGAGTGACCTCAATCTGACTGAACACCCTCTGTATAAATTAAAACTGTTTACCAGGCCTCCTCACCCTACGCCAGTACCTGACTTTACTCACACTTGTGGCTGAATGAACACAAATCTCCACAATCCCACTCCAAATTCTAGAACATCTTCCCAGAAGAGTTATTTGACACAGGATGTGAAACAGGATGTTCAAACAGCACAAAGGAATCTTACAGTCAGGTGTGCACAAGCTTTCGTCCATATAGTATCTCTCACTTAATTATTACTTGAATGTTTTAATTGTTGTGATTAATTTACTTGTGCTGGTTGAAGGCGAGGTGTAACTCTGGTATCGGAGGGTCAGGCTGAGCTGTAAGAAACACAAGATATAATCCAGCATTATATATAACAGCATGTTAGGATTTTATTACAAACATAAAATGTGATTAAAGTCGAACTTTGCACAACCTTCTGGTGCAGGGGGGAGGGGTGGGGGAGTCGGGGGACGACCCAATGGATTATTTCCTACATCCAGTCTGGTCAGCTTGGGGAGAGATTTCACAGACTCCGGGATGCTCCGCAAGTCATTGCTGTGGATCGCCAGCACCCGCAAAGAGTGTAAAAGACCTGAGCAAGACGGATAAAAGAGATTAGTGATTAAGACAAATTAATAATTAATAAAGATTTAAATAGACAAGTTTTACTGCTCAGGATGTTTATTTATATGCATCAATATGCAGATTAATGTCTTTGTCATTAAGGAATGTTTTAACAAATTCCTGTGTGTATTTTCCTTTTACTTCTTTCCCTGCTTCAAATATGCTACTGTCCCAAATGTGAAACTGCATGTGACCAGAATCGTATTTCTACACATAAGACTAATAAAATGTAGCCAAAGGGTTTTATTTTTTGCTTTGGGAACAACCAAAATTATCAACTGAGTTTGATACAACACAAAGCAACCCACATTCAAATTCGTGTAGATTTCAAATCTAGTGAAATAAAACTAGCTCACAGTCCAGGATTCGAAGATCTAGATACAATTCTCCCCACTAGTGCACGTCACACATCACCCTTTCCCTTACCCAACGTCTCGGGCAGCTCTCGAAGCCTGTTGGACGAGAGTTCCAGTGTGTCTATATTTCGCAGCTGGCCGAGTTCATCTGGTAGACTCGCCAGCTGGTTGAAGGACACGTCCAGATCCTGTAGCTCATGCAATAGACCGATCTCTGGAGGCAGAGTCTCCAGTTTATTTCCCAGCAGGCTGAGACGGCGCAGAGCCCCTAGGCCACCCAATTCTTCAGGCAGGCTGATCAGGAGATTATGGCAGAGCAGGAGCTCAGATAGGTTACTGAGACACAGCAGGCAGGACGATAGAGACGAAAGGCGGTTGAAAGAGAGATCGAGGTGGACCAGGAGTGAAAAATGGGAGATTGAAGGAGGAAGAGAGGTCAGCAAGCCAGGGAGGGGTTCACCTTGAGCATCGTAGAAGCGGTGGCCTGTGAGAGCGAGATGATGATGAATAATATTGCACTAAAATACATCGCATTACATTTTAAAACCAGATCTCTGTAGAACTTTTAGAACCTTTCATGAGTAGCTGAATGCAGTCATTAATTTCAGTTCCACTTTTAAATATTAAACCTAATTTTAAATACAAGTTTTATTTAAATATGGCACTACTACTAAATACAGTCATAATTTTGCCATATTGCCCATAAATTCTCATCTGTTCCCTAAAATAACAATAATTACCTCGTATAGCTAATGAGCGCAGCTGAGTAAGATGAGGGAGAACACTGAGAGCACTTTCCAGTGCTTCCCCGTTTTCTGAACCTAGTCGGAGGTACTGTACCCGCTTCATCCGCTCCGGAGCACTCTCAAATAAAGCGGGCATCATCGCTCCTCCACACCGATACACGTCCAACACCAGTCTCTCATCCACTAACACTGCATCCAACTGCAGTGTGGATGTAAAAGGGGAAGCGAGAGAGGGCTGCGAAGATAAAGAAGAGAGAGACGAAGTAGAAGGGAGTGCCGAGGGAGAGGGGCTCGGGGAAGAAGAAGAGCTACAAGAACGAAAGTTATGGGGATCGTCTTCGTTTCCAACTGTACGTCCTTGAAGAAAATGTTGCATTGATGATCCTTTCTGCACCATTTCAGGATTATATTCCAGTTCGTCCATGCCTTCTCCAGCTCGTCTCAGTGGCTTATTCAGGAACAACGCTCCACTGGGCTCTCCACGCATCGCTTCTTTAACACCCATGGCTCTTGTGCAATCCTGTTCTACCTTGTCCGGCTCTTGTGCCTTACAGTCCCCTGTGCATGCCTGCATCCACTCTTCCTCTCTCTCCATCCTCTGCTGTCGTTTAGTTCACAAAACAAGTGAGCACGAAAGTCAACCTGGGAGTGTCAAAACGTAAATGTGACACCTCGTCTTTCTCCTGCGCCATAACTGAGATTGAAACACATCACCAAACTGGCTCATGCTGAGATATCCTAGTCCAGGCAGGCCCATGCCTGTGAAGAGACAGAAGGTGCAAATTGAAAACGGCAGATATAATAACAGATGTTTGTCTGCCTCTGGATTACTGATCAGTGGAACAGTGAATATAAAACCGTATCCATGTGACATTCAGGGTAACTTTACAATAACAGTATAGGATACAATGGTAAATTATAGTATAGAATAGCATAGTATGGTATATTATATTTCAGTATGGTATAATAAAGTATAATATACAATAGTAGAGTATAGTAAAATACAATACAGTGCATTATGGTATAGTAAAGTCCAGTATAGTATTGGATTTTGATGTTTGAGGATGATATTGTGATTTGTGGTGAGAGTAGGAAGCAGGATGAGAAGAGTCTGGAGAGCTGGAGGTACGTGCTGAAGAGAAGGGGAGTCAGTAGAAGTAATTCAAAGTACAAGTGTGTGAATAAGAAGGAGAGGTGGAGAAGATGGATGAGGTTACCTGGTGATTTGTGATAGAAGAATATCTGCAAGAGTAAAAGGGAAAGTTCATAGGGAGACCTGTGATGTTGTAAGGTTTAGAGACAGTGGCATTGAGTAAAAGACAGGAAGTGGATCTGGATTTAGCAGAGCTGAAGATGTTAAGGTTTTCGTTGGGAGTGACGACGATGGACAGGATTAGAAATGAGGTTATAAGCGCATGTAGGCGTTTTTGGGGACAACGTGAGATGGTTTGGACATGTGCAGAGGAGGGACATTGGGGTATATCCGAAGGAGAATGTTGAGAATAGAGCCACCAGAAAAGAGGAAGACCAAAAAGGAGGTTTATGGATGTGGTGAGGGAACACATGCAGGTAGTTGGTTTGTTGCAGGCTGTGGCGCCCCCTACTGGGAGCAGCCGGAAGAGGAAAAAGAAGAGTAGAAGTAGTAGTAACATTGTAGCACAATATTGAATAGTTTAGTATGGTATAGTACAGTATTGTTTATGGTATAATAAAGTGTAGGATACTTTTATATAGTTTATTATGGCAGTGTATAGTATGGTCTACTATAGTATAGGTAAAGTACAGTATGGCATAGTATAGTTTATTATAGTTTACTATGGTATAGTATAGTATAATACGGTGCAGTATAGATTATTTTCATATAGTTAAAGATTTGTAATTATCTGTTGTATAATAAACAGCCTGAAGGTGTTTTGAGTTGAACTCGTGGGTTAGGGAAAGTAAGCAGTCAGCGTTAGCCGCTTAGCTGTATAACTAACCTGTCCAAACTCACATAAAGTCGCGCTGAATTTATGGATGAATACCAAATCCTTCGTCGTCACATATGTACACATGTTGTCTGTGAACTAAGTGTGTGTGTGTGTGTGTGTGTGTGGCTGAAGTAGCACAGCACTTCCTGGAACTACTCCTCACATTTTCAGACTTTCACGCGCGGAACTCTGAGAACGAGGCGGGACGGGACGGGGCACGCGCTCTTAAAGAGACAGCACAGGTTTTTTTTTTCCTGCTCTCACTTTACTCCACACACGTTCTGTAAAACTCAGTTCAGGGGATGTGAAATAAATCATCACAGAACTGAAATATCTATTTGCAGGCAAACTTTCTGCCTGATGTTTTTTAGATTTATATTTTTCAAAGTTTACAACCACACTTTTCAGGGAAAAAAAACAAACAAAACATCCCCACAGCATGATGTTTCCACCACCATGCTTCATATTTAGGATGGCAGTTCACAGATTAAAAGTCAGAACCTTTCTCCTTCACACAAATTGTAAAGTAAAACCGTTTTATTTATTTACCTTTACATCTATATTTATGGAATTTGGCATGCATCTTTCTCCAGAGAGACATATTTATACATCCTTCTCCAGAGAGACATATTCATACATCCTTTTCCAGAGAGACATATTTATACATCCTTCTCCCAAGAGACATATTCATACATCCTTCTCCAGAGAGACATATTCATACATCCTTCTCCAGAGAGACATATTCATACATCCTTTTCCAGAGAGACATATTCATACATCCCTAATCCAGCGAGACAGAAAGTGCTTCGGAATCTCTATAAATAAATACATTGTGATTCTGGATCATTATCACACAGCCTAAGAATACCATTTGTCTCAAAACAATGGTTGGTGGGAAATATAGTTATACTTATAGAATATAATAATTTTTGTATCATTTTTTGTTCGTTGTTTGTTTGTTCATTTGTTTTAGCTGATCAGAGAACACAACTCTAAAAAAGGTGGTAATTTTCTACAAAATTCCATTAGAACGTTGTTTTTTTACACCTGAAGAGACTTGCTTTAGCATCATTATAGAGCTGAAAGATCTATTTGCAGGCCAACTTTTTGCCTGATGTTTTTAGATTTATATTTTTCAAAGTTTACAACCACACTTTTCAGGAAAAAAACAACAACAAAACATCCCCACAGCATGATGTTTCCACCACCATGCTTCACATTTAGAATGGCATTTTACAGATTGAAAGTCAGACCCTTTCTCCGTCACACAAATTGTAAAGCAAAACTATTTACTTTTATTTACCTTTACATCTATATTTATGGAATTTGGCATGCATCCTTTTCCAGAGAGACTTTTTGATACATACTTATCCAGAGAGAGACAGAAAGTGCTTAAGAATCTCTTTCAATAAATACATTGTGATTCTGGATAATTATCACACAGCCTAAGAATACCATCTGTCTCAAAACAATGGTTGGTGGGAAATATAGTTATACTTATAGACTATAATAATTTTTCATCATTTTTTGTTTCGTTGTTCGTTTGTTCATTTGTTTCAGCTGACCAGAAAACACAACTCTAAAAAAGCTGGTGAATTTCTACAAAATTGGCTTTTTTATGCTGATCATTCAGGCCATTTTGATTTCAAATGTATACATGCAAACTGGCTGTAAACATGACCTTCAGGAAACGTAGAAGCATGCAACTAACATCATGTATGTAAAATGATTCTATTGCTTGCAACACCAATATGGATCACTACCATGGCAAAGATCCATGACTCAAATACAGTCCCTTTGCACTGATGAGCTGGGTGGAGAGCTTGTGCAACAGACGAATTGTGTTGGCATTCAGTGCTTACAAATCTGGATAAAATCACAATAGCAAAAATAACTTATAGCAGACTTTTTGATTAATATAATTATAAATGTTGCATGTAGCCATTAAGTGGTCTCTGTCTTTTCAGTGATAGAACATATTAAATTGAAATACACATAAGGTATTGACTTGTGTATTTATACTATTATATGAACTAATCCAATATAATATCTCGTTGTAATTTGCTGTGAATTTCATTACTCAAACAACATTCAAGAAAATCGCAGACACCCAGGCTATGCCTCATAAAGCCCTAGAAGACCTTTGGCCTATATTTGTTATATTGTAGTTTGTAATTTAGTCTGAGATAAGTGTTATGATATTAAGGAAGGTCAATAATGTACCAAATGCTGGTCAGATCCAGATAAATCTGGATCATATTAATATCATGATTCATAAAACAAACAAAAGGTTAAAAAAAAGGATAAATTGACTGATAATCGAATGGTCCAGTCCAAAAACCAACATGATGTCATATTTCTTTGATTTGGCTTGCCTGGGCATGTTGTGTTATTGTTTGTTCGGATTTATTGCCCCAGCTGTTTTATTTCAGGATTGTCCATGCCCTTGAGACCAAGAGCATGTTCAGTTCATCCCAGAGGAACAGAATAAAAAGCACAGGACGAGACCATCATAACAACATAAGAATCTAAGGAATTTTATTTTTGAAGCAGTTCACATTTTTCATATTATATGCAAAAATTTCTTCTTTTTTTTTTTTACTTCGCCCATTTAATTTTTTTTTTTTATCAAATCAATGAAATGCCCTTTCCCTAATACCATCCTGTGAATGACCCTACAACGTACTAAAGCCTTTTCCAAGAGATTCTATTTGGCACGCTGTCCAAAAAGAAGGCCAAAGGAAAACGTGTTTTTGGTTTTTTTTACCATAAACACTCACAACACATTCCTAGAAGAACAAAGTGTACTTTTTTATTAGTAAGATGCAGAAATAGCACAAGATAAGATCCATTTATACATAATTATACATAATTGACTTAGTTGTCAAGATACCGAGCTAATGTCCTTCTTTTAAAACATTGTGTCTTGACATGTCCAAATAAACGAACATGATCCATACATTGACTTTAGTTCGGCTTCTGGGATAATAATAGTCAAAACCCATTACATGGTAAATCACGAATAAAAGACATATTCATCTACACTTAAAGAAGGGCGGGGCAAATTTGCCCAGAAATGGGTAGCAGTATACCCAGGAGAGATTTCTACTGAAGACACAAGAAGCTTTTCCAGGTATTTGAGGACACAAGAAGCTTTTCCAGGTATTTGAGGACAAAAAAAAACATTGCCCTTACCATATGCCCTAAATTAGAAATTTCTAAAGAAAGCATCGTTTTGCAATATATAATGCTTAAAAACATTGTACTCGTTTTAGAAATGTGACAAACACATCCTGCGAATTATGCCCTACGAGTACATTTTATAACAGTGCACCTTACCCTGTAATTTAATCTAATTCATAAACACAACTCAGTTATGATATTATAAAAAATATTTTTTTTATTATTTTTTGTCATTGAACTTGGATACTATATTTTATAATACAAAATATACTTTACAGAATATCTGTAATATCTGCATTTTATTATTACATTCTAATTCATAAACACAACTCAGTTATGATATTATAAAAAATATTTTTTTTATTATTTTTTGTCATTGAACTTGGATACTATATTTTATAATACAAAATATACTTTACAGAATATCTGTAATATATGCATTTTTTTATTACATTTCCAAATGTTAAGAAAATCCGAAATCTTTAATTAGATTTTAAAATCACAAAGCTCTATTTTTTTCACTCTTCGAACCTCGTTGAAGAATTTTTTGTTCATTTGTTGCATGTCTATATTTACCTAAGGTAGTCTGTTTTCCTTTCAGCTAGGAAACAAGTCTGAACTAAGTTCAAGGGTCAGGGATGTTTACTTATCACATACGTTGTACATACATGATGTACTGTACTGGATTTTTTCTTAGTTACTCATCCACAGTGCAAAAACAAACAAAAAGCATAGTCACACACAAAACACACACACACACACAGATATATATATATATATATATTTGTGTGTGTGTGTGTGTGTGTTTTGTGTGTGACTATGCTTTTTGTTTGTTTTTGCACTGTGCACTGTATATATATATATATATATATATATATATACACTGCAGTATATACTAAAAAATATAGTGTGCAAAATGTCTTAATTACTTTTTTAATAATGCAAAATAGTATAGATGTACAGTATATGTGTTTCTGTATGAAGTAGGAATACGTAGTCTCTCTTAGGTGTCTCTATTCAGTAGCCAAATTGCCAGAGTGTAGAAACCCCTTTTTTAAAAGCTTTAATGAAGCCTACAAACTTGCTGAAAGGCTTGTTTTGTATATAAGGTTGACACTAATTTCCATTTGAGATACAGCTCATGGCAACACTCACAATGACAGCAGAATGTCAGTGTTTTATATTTCTGTCCATGAAATCACTGAACATTCTCCAGTTCATTTTGAACACTTGAAAGAAGGTTTGGTTGCTGCTAAATTTTTTAAG
>MU557501.1:978454-1084007 GCA_024362625.1 Silurus asotus
TAAATAAAGTATTTTCTTGCAAATAAAGCTAGTCTCAAAACTTTTTGATACCACCTCGTACTGTGTTAAATATATTTGTGGTTTTAAGGTGTAAGTATCTGTGAACCTTCACAATGAAACACAATATGGTTATATTAATATATTTGATATATTGTTATATTTCTGTTGCTCTTTGGAATTTTGTTGTGCAAAATACAAAAGCAGTTGCAGTAAACCTACACAGGATATCTAAGGGCCAGCTCAACTTCGCACTCACAATTTTCCTCACAATGTACATAGAAATTCACCACAGGAACGCAGAGGCCCCGAATAGCAAGTGCTGTATTGTTGAAAGTTGGTTGACACATTCGGGATTTTAGCATGTCTTTAAAAGTCAGGTCACATGTGCAATGAGGTCATTGGGTCTTACAAATTACAGTGGACTAAAAAGCAGGAAAACGGGTGTATCGTATGAGTGTATGTGTATATGTGACTGAAAAGTAGCAAGAAAAGGAAGAAGAAAGTGTTACCTATTGTTTCCATTGCCACCCTTGGACCCTGCTAGTGTAACTAATAATATGACCAGAAGATACCATGTGCAACAGCTTCAGAAGTATATGTTATGTGCATACCAACCATGTAACTATGTGCACTTGAAAGACAGATGGACAGACAGACAGACTTGTGGGCTGGAAGATGGATACCTAGATTGTGCTAGATCAGAAGTGGAACCTCTGAAACTTTCTCTGTCTGAGCGGAGTGCATTCACATTTTCCTCATTTATCTCATTCAAGCAATCGAGCAGCTATGGGTTTAAGAGCCTTTCTCAGGGGCCCAGTAGTAGCAGTTTGGAGTGGCTGAGATTTGAACTCATGACCTTCAGATCCAAAGACAACAAATTAACGAACACATCCCATTATACCGAAGAGCAGGTGAGAGAGCTGGACACACTAAAGCTCTGCTACATCGTTCTCTTTAGGCAGAGATAAAGCTTTAAAATATTTTATCTTAGCAAGCGAAAATATACTATATGGACAATTATTGGCCATATGCGGCTCTTCACCCAACCTTTTACCAAAATGTTGGAGGCTCACACTTGTAAAAAAATGTCTTTGGTGCCTAAGCATTAGATTTTCCCTTTTAAACTAGGAGACTCAAATCCTTTTCCAGCAGGATATGATCTCTGTGCACAACGCCATGAACA
The DNA here is from genome assembly GCA_024362625.1 of Silurus asotus. Lineage (NCBI taxonomy): Eukaryota > Metazoa > Chordata > Actinopteri > Siluriformes > Siluridae > Silurus > Silurus asotus. The sequence continues at coordinate 979,638 of MU557501.1, forward strand.
TATGCTTTACATGATTTAGAGTGGAAGACCTTGAGTGGTCTGCTACAAAGCTTTAACCTTAACCTTATTGAACATAAATAAACTGTTATTATAAGGATGTATAGGGACTAAATGTAGAATAGGATGTTCAGAGAGCACACACAAAGACTTTTTTTTTTTTATTTGATTTGCAGTTTAACTCTTACCAGAGGTGCTATTAGCAGGTATTTAAACGACATTGTGTGTGTGTGTGTGTGTGTAGGAAACCAGTTAGCAAAGTAAAAATTGAGCAGTATTTTGATGAAAGAAACTCGAAACCAAAAATAAATGTTTAATTTTGTAATAAAGCAAAGATGCCATGAGAAATGCATGGATACAGCTATATAAGTAGCCTTATGTCATTTCTTAGCCAATTTGATCTCTTTAATAGACCTTCAGCACAGAGAACATCGAAAACCCTCAATGCCAGGATACGCCACGGACGAGTCCCATAGCAGTGAATCACTGGACGTGGGAAGACTTTCAGTTGCACATGTTTTGATTTTGCAACTGTGTGCTAAAGAAATAGACATTTCTGTTTTGCTTAAACTGATGTGTTGTGGTTATATATTATAGGGGGAAAAAAGTGACATCTCACTGTCACGAGTTAAGAATAGTGTGTGTGTGTGTGTGTGTGTGTGTGTGTGTGTGTGTGTGTGTGTGTCAGATCTGTGCCAGAAGCATTTCGTTGTTGTGAGTGCACATACATGCACTTCCAAGTATCGCAAAGGTCACACTGCTGCTCAGTATGGTGTTTTTTTTGGTTTTTTTTTTGGCCTGTTCTTGCTGTACCAGAAATAGAATCCTGACTGACCCCAGAACATCTTAGGAAGTTTTCATAGTATTCATGAGGGAAAACTTGTAGGGAAAACTTGAACCTTCTACATGAAAAAGAAGGAGAAGAACTAGGACATGAAAATGTATATTGCGTGTAACCATTTGGGAAGTATTTGTTAGGTAAAAGTTTGCATTTTGCCTATTCTGCAGCGCTACGTGGACGGAGGGATCACTGACAATTTGCCTCAGTACGAGCTGAAGAACACTATCACCGTCTCTCCGTTCTCAGGGGAGAGTGACATCTGTCCTCGAGATTACAGCTCCACCAACCTGCATGAACTCCGATTTACCAACACCTCTATACAGTTCACACTCTCCAACCTGTACAGAGTGTCCAGAGCGCTGTTCCCTCCAGATCCACAGGTGAATAAATGAGCACACACACTCTCTCATACACACATATACACACACACATGATTGTCACATGTAAACAGTGCTAAAACTTTGCACATATTCCCTCTGTATAACTGTGTATTATCTTTAATCAGGTCCTAGAGACAATGTGCCAGCAAGGATACAAAGATGCCCTGTATTTCCTAAAGAAAAATGGTAAGAGAAATATAGGCTTATCACACAAATCATACACAGAAATAAGTAACTTTAATAGAAACACCTGTTTCCCTGCCATGTTGCAGTGCATATAAACCCTGCATATACTAGAGTTTCAGCCAGTGTTCACATTAAACATTAGAATAAATAATACAACCAGAAAAGTCTGGATTGAGTATGTTAGAATTTTCTAAATTCAGATATTTTGTTTTTGAACCACAAGAAAAAATTTTGTCTATTGAATGGTGTGAAAAACAAAAAACATACAGGAAGCTGCAATATTGCAGGCAGAAACTCCTTGTTGGTGTAACCCAAATAACCCCCACTGTAACGATCAGAAAAGCAGCTCAGAAATGCTCAGCATGTCTCCAAGGATCACACCAAGTTCTGATACTGGTGCTCTTACTAGAGAGTAAGGCACGATAGATAGAATCTGTATAGATGCATAGATGCATAGATGCATAGATGGATAGATAGATAGATAGATAGATAGATAGATAGATAGATAGATAGATAGATAGATAGATAGATAGATAGATAGGATCAGATGTTTATTAAAATTGTAAGCAGCTATGATGGTGTGATGAGCTGTTTCTAAGTACAACAGTGCCCTCTAGTGGTCATGTATAATATTGTAAGCTTATGGAGGAAAAAAAAAATCCCTCTCAGGTTCTAACATCAACCGTGTTTGTTTCTTAGGCCTGTTACAATCCCAGGGGCCTCATCACCCACTCAGTAATGGTAGCATGAGGGTTGATGAAGACTCTGAGAGCAAAGATGACCGAAGGCATAGAAGCGGAAGCGAGATGATGTCTGGCGATCATTCAAGTTTAGAGGAACATGTATTAGAGCACTTACCTCCACAGATGCATAGGGGTATTGAAAGACTCCACACATTACTATTAGAATAGTATGATATAAGTATTTACAAAATATGTACGACAATATATCTTACATTTTTTCCCCCCCTTACAGCTCTCATGGAGGCGTGTAAAGAAAGACGACATCCCTTGCAGTCTGTGAGTGACATGCTACCGGTCAGGATGCTGTCGGCCATCTTGGTGCCATGCGCACTGCCGCTGGAGTCGGCTCTGTCGCTGAGTGTCAGGTGACTTAAAAAAAACAATTGATCATGGATTTTGGGGAAGGGGGGTGGTGATGAGAGAGTCATTCATTCATTAATCCATCTTCGTTAGGTGCTTTCTCCTGAGTATGAAAATAGAAGTAAAAATACATCCTGAACAAAAGAGGTCAAACGTTGTGAGATGAGACAGAGGTCCGAATTTCAAGAGCGCAACAAAGTTCTTTGGTTTGGGAACTAATAGTGGATCTTGTTATAATTGTTAGAATGAATGGATTATTGTGTGTAAGATTGAAACTATGAAACTAGCGATGAAACTAGCGATAATGAGTTGATTTAACCGAGTGCTTTTACAGAGTAGTCCTGCTTCCTGATTGGTGGAGAGAGAATCTGTATAACAGTATATCAGATGGTTGGATGGATGGATGAATGGATGGATGGATGGATGGATGGATAAATTGCAGCATTTCTTTAGTGTTTTTTGTTTTTATGCGTTTTTTCCGTCAGGTTGTTAGAGTGGCTTCCTGATGTCCAGGAGGATGTTGGCTGGATTAAAGACCAGACTGTGAAGCTGCTAAATTATGCTCTTAATAATGCCAAGAGGAACATGTCCCAACAGCTGGTGGCACGGTGAGGAACCATGAATACACTGCCATGGGTTTTTACGAAAAGCATGCACCAAAACATAATGATTATAATGTATTGTCATGGGCTGATTTATTTATATATTTATTAAAAGGTATATTATGGTGTTCAACAAAATCCTTGACAGTTTGCATATCATTATAATTACCATACTAACCATGACTTGATCATATTTGCACTGCATCCATCTTATTTCTCCTGGAGGAAATAAATAGTTATGATTATATTATATACAATGAATATAACCCAGCTTTTATTCTTAGGCACAAGCAAAGAAATTATTGTTTTTGGTCTGCCTAGTGCAACTGGAGTCAAGGCTTTTATTTTTGACTGACCTCATGATATAACAGGTGTACTCCAAGGCTGTGTCCTGGGCCCATTGCTATCAGTAAGGAACAGTAACCTTTATGTATTAGGATAACTTAATTTTGACTATAGAAACACGGCACGGCATTTAATATTGGTTTTAGAATTTGGACAGAACTTAATTATGATTACACCTCGATACAAAGCATCCTCACCAATAGCTTTACAGCTTAGGCTTGTCACAGATTAGTGAATATTATCTATGGCAGAGGTGTACAAACTTATTTCTTACCAAAATACCCATGGAACCGACAAATGGCATTGGCTAAATGTAAAAAAAAATCACAAAAGGTTTTTCATGCTTCTTAAAAGAGAAACAAAGGCTGTTGCATTGTAACGATTGTGTTGATACAGTCTGTTGTAATTATTAGGTGAAAGGGAAATTGTAACACATTGGCCAACGGGCCTTAGATTAGACTTCCTACCAGAGAAGCTGGCTAACATTTGTCCACAGGCCACGTTTAGCTTTAGTTGATTGCTGGAACTATCGCTATCAGCAAAAATCCATACCGATAACCTTTCCGGGTTGCGTCCGTTGCTGGAGCAATTGAAATGGACCGCTGTTATTATGAGAGCGGCCTTTAGGGATGAATCACTGAGGCTACTTGCGCTCTGCACGGAGATTGTTACTTTTTTCCACTGATATAATATAACGAAGTACAAAAGTATTTGCCTTTAAATGTACTCATGTATCAAAAGTATGATTTATTATTGCTATAATGTTCCTATTATCATTTTTGTCACAAGACTTTTAACGCTTAATCAACTATTTTTATGTGAAAAGACTCTAATGCTACTCTCAGCACAACAATCTATTAATCCAATTATATTAATGAGTCAAACACCGATTGTTGCACGAAAAGGCAATTAGTGTTGTACAACTGATTTGTATGTTCATGCTAAGTAGATACCACCAAGCGGCAATCAAAACAAGTTGAAAAAGAAACGTGTGTTTTCCCAAAATGTAGTTGAGTTGAAAAGTAATATATTTGACTCTAAAATGTCGTGAAAATAAAGTAAAAGTCTCCCTGAAATAAAAATACGTCAGACAAGAACAGACACTCGACAAAGCTACTTAAATTACAATTACTTTGTTACCGTCCATCACTGTATAATATTTAATATTATATTTATAAATATTATATGTACAGTATCTCACAAAAGTGAGTACAAGCCTCACATTTTTGCAACAGTTTTAGATCTTCTCAAGGGACAATACTAAAGAAAAGAAACTTGGATATATTTTAGAGTATCAATGTGCAGCTTGTATACAGTACAGATTTACTGTCCTCTGAAAATAACTCAACATACAGCCATTTTCGTGAAAATAGCTGGCAACAAAAGTGAGTAGATCCTAAGTAAAACATGTCAAAACTATGTCCAAATTGTATTGTATGAGCACCAATGTTATCCAGCACCACCTTAATGCTGGGATCCTCTTCCACTTCTCCCTAATGACATCACGGAGCTGTTGAGGATGTTAGACACATGGCGCTTCTTCTTCCACCTTCTGCTTGAGGATCCCCACAGGTGCTCAACAGGGTTCAGGTCTAGAGACATACTTGGCCACTTCATCACCTTTACCTTTAGCTTCCTCAGCAAGGCAGTTGCCATCTTGGTTTTTGGGGTTGTCATTTGTTGGAAAACCACTGTTCGGCCCAGTTTCTGAAGGAAGGCATCATGTTCTGCTTCAAAATGTCACAGTACATGTTGGAATCCATGTTTCCCCTCAATGAACTGCAGCTCCCCAGTACCAGCAGCACTCATGCAGCCCCAGACCATGATGCTACCACCCCCACCATGCTTGACTGTAGGCAACACACAATTTTCTTTGTACTCCTCACCAGGGCACCAAACAAGTTAATCTGTTTGAGGTCTTTCTTATGAGCCAGCTTCAGAAGAGGCTTCCATCTGGAACAAAGGCTATGCAAACCGACTTGTTGCAGCATGCAGCGTATGTTCTGAGCACTGACAAGCAGACCTTCCTCTTCTGCAATCTCTAAAGCAATGCTGCAGCACTCATGCGTCTGTTTTTTTTGAAGCCAGCTTTTGCACAGCTTGACGACTCAACTTCTATGATGGACCCTTGCAAGGGCCTGTTCCGAGTTTGGAACACCTTGGAAAACCTCGGTATGACCCTGGCCCTTGTACTGTAACTCAGTTTTAGGGTTTTACTGATACTGACTCCACTCCTGATGTAGGCCACTCCTGGCGAATGTCTTTCACTTCCCCTGAAACATTATTCAACAATGTCAATATATTCGCCTGTAGATGTTTGTGTATAGTGCATTAAGGTTGTACACAAGAAATTATTATTAAACTGCTTATTATACTAAACTAATGTCTCTCTCTCTCTCCCTCTCTCTCTCTCTTTTTCTCTCTCAGATTGTCTTATCAGTCTGAGTTAAGGCATGTCCAGTCTGCAGCAGCAAGTTTCAGTGCTGCCAATCTGCTGCCGGGCTGGGTGTGTAGCCGCAGCTCGTCTGTGCTGGATGCTCTCCAGCGTCTGGAGCAATACCAGCGCCAGCTCCTGCCAGGCTTCTTCTGCATGAACTTCAATCTACAAGCCTCCTTTAGTGCCAGATCTACGGCCCCTCTTTCTCCGCCCCTTCATGACGACATGGACGAAGGTTTGACGATGCGCCCCCTGGGGCCCGTCAATGCCGCCTTGCTTCCGCAGAACAATCAAACAGAGGATCACTACATCTCATAATCCACTCTTGTTTAACTTATAGGAAATTGAGTTGTCACGTGATCACCATGAGCCCCAGGAATTCTGAGAGAACTCATAATAATGATAACCTATCGCTATGTAACCTGAACAAGGAAGCGTTTAGAAATATCGTTATTTATTGTATTAACTCATTGATATGAACAAAACCGGGGCCAATATTGTTTTTTTGCTTTGATGTTTGGTTTTTTTGGAGCATTGGCATCTTCATCTGCACACCAATGAAAAAAACACCATCTACCTGATACTAGTGAAAGACAGAGGTGTAAAGAGTACCTGAAAATCACACTTGAGTAAAAGTATAGATACCTTACTGCAAAACTTACTTCAGGTTAATAGTCACCAATTCCAATATGGCTTAAGTAAAAGTCTTAGAATTGAACGTAGGCTCAAAGATGCACTAGACACGAGGTTTCCTAAAATACAAATCAAATTGTACACCTCAACACTGCATTAACCAACAAAACAGCCTCATCAACAAGCCGGAATGAAACAAAGATCAATTGAAAAGAACAAAGTAGTAAAGCAACCTTCAATTAACCGATACAATTATAGTATCATGTCAAAAAGTAAAAAAAAACATCAAGCAGTGTTGGGGCTTGTTGTGATTGGGAAGTCTTCAGTCCCATGAAGAAATACTCTTTCTATGATGAGGTGGTATAACTTGTAAGATGTGTGGCCCCCCTCTATATTTGCTATTATTTTATGAAGTCAAGACCTACAATACAATACACATACCTGCATAGATTAACCTGCCGTGCAATTGGTAACGGTCATTGATAATAAAAATATAGCGAAGTAATTGTAGTGAGTAGAAGTTGCATGTATAGTTGATACTCAATAAAACTATCAAGTAGCCCAAAAATAACTTGTGTACAATAACAAATATTTTACAGCACTGGCAAAAGATAATTGTAAATCGTTTATTATTTATTTAGAAAATATCAGTTTTTATGAAAAAATTATCCCCCACACCTTAAAGGCTGGTTCATGAAAATATTGTCCGACATTAAACCGGTCCATGGTGCAAAAAACGTTGTTGAACACCGCCTTTAACACATTACATTATTCAATAACTTAATTGCCCCTAAAACAGGAAGTCAAAGCAGGACGTCATATGTGACTCCTCCCCTTTTAGCGATCCTCAGAGTAAACCGTACCTGAAACTTTGTACACTATGGACAAATGTTTGTAGACATCTCACTATAAGATTGTGCTTTTTGAAACCCCCTATTCGATCCCTTTTTACTGTTGTTATATCCTCCACTCTTCTGGGACGATGATGCACTAGATTTTGGAGTATGAAATTTCAGGTCTTAGAGACGGGGGAGTGGTCAGACTGATTTCTAAAACGACGGTATTCCAGATTGACAAAGATGTATTATATGTACTAATATATAACTTCTTGCAAATTAAGTGACTCATTGATATTTGTTTTTATGCTTTATGCTCTCATTGTTTTCTACAGAGATACTTTTTTTTATCCAGCATTTGCTTCACATGTGTAGTTTGAACCTGGGGAGCTGTAAAGTTTCTTAGCTTCCTGTAGAGCTTTACTCTCTGCGTTCAATGAAACGAAAGTTATATTTGGAGAGACGTTTCAAAATAGGCCTTTTGTAACTGGACTTGCCCGCACAGCCTCAGTCAGAAAACACATTCCTCGACCTGAACTCTTTATTATGATTTTTAAGATGCAGCAGATCAAGTCAATTGATCAAGAATATATTTTCACAGACCCTGTTACAAAGCAATTGAGAAGAAAGTATAACTGTAATATAAACAACATTAAACAATTCTAGTCATTTTTATTTCCAATAGTCATCATATATACCTATTAATGATGTACATCCTGAAATACTGTATATGTAACATATTGTATGTAACATATATGTTGCCAAACGTATGTGAACAATTGACCATCAGACCTGTTGTATATGTGGTTCTTCTTCAAACTATTGCATAAAATGTCTGATTATGCCGGAGTATTACAATTTCCCCTCGCTCTTGTAGCTGAAGCAACACAAATCCTCATAGCCATGCTCTAGAATATGTTAGAAAGCTTTCCTGGAAGATTGGAAGTAAAACTCGATTAGGATGTTGAATATCCACATAGCTGTGATGGTCAGTTGTGCCCAAATGTTTGGCCATATAGTGTAAATAATCGCCACCACTCTGGCTTGATTGTAAAATAGATCTGCAGACAATTCGATTTTGTGTTTTCTGTCATTTAAAAGGTTGTGTCACATGAAACAATTCAGAACAGCCAGTGTTTCACACAAAAAATACATTGGTCAAATCAGATGTCTAATACAGTGAGTTACACGTATAGTGGAAAGGGATTTGAAAGGTCAGACAAAGGTTATGGGCATGTGTCAGTGTGAACAGAAAAACTGAGAAAGTCGACATGGAATAAGCACAATAAATTCATTACGAACATTGTCCAATGTACACCCGCCTATTTCGCACGATTTAACGTACACTTAAAGGTTAATTTAATGGTTAAGTAGATTGGTTGGACATTTGATTTTGATTAAGCACCCCCAGTCTTATCAGGACCATCTAATCTGGCCCATCTAATCTGGTTTCCCTCAGTCTAATCTGGACCATTTTATATGGTTCCCCTCAGTATAATCTGGCCCATCTAATCTGGTTTCCCCAGTCTAATCTGGACCATCTAATCTGGCTCCACCCCAAGCATAATCTGGACCATCTAATCTGGTTCCCCCCAGTCAAATCTGGACCATCTAATCTGTCTCCACCCACAGTCTAATCTGGCTCCACCCCAAGTGTTTCTGTCTAATCTGGTTCCCCCAGTCTAATCTGGACCATCTAATCTGGCTCCACCCCAAGCATAATCTGGACCATCTAATCTGGTTCCCCCCAGTCTAATCTGGACCATCTAATCTGTCTCCACCCACAGTCTAATCTGGCCTGTCTAATCTGGTTCCCCCAGTCTAATCTGGACCATCTAATCTGGCCCCAGCCATACTCTAATCTGGCCAATCGAATCTGGTTCCCCCCAGTCTAATCTGGCCACACCCAAGTCCAAAATGGCCATACACCCACATGAATCTGAGACATCTAATTTAGCTCATCTAATCTAAATCAACCCCTGTCTAATCTGGCCTACCCAATCTGGCCCCATCCCTAGTGTAATCTGGTCCCACTCCCCAGTCTAATCCTGCCCATCTAATCTGGCTCCACCCCAGTTTAATCTGTCCGCACCCAAGTCTAGACTGGCCATACACCCAGATAAATCTGACACATTTAAGATAGCTCAAACTCCAGTCTAATCTGGCTCATCTAATCTGTCCCCACTCCCCAGTCTAATCTGGCCCCACCCCCAAATGAATCAGGCCTATCTACTCTTGCTCCATCCCAGTCTAATCTGGGGGGGGTTTCAGTTTTCCAAACATGATTTCTCACTCACTAAATGCACTTTTTGCTGCAATTATTGCTTAAAACTGTTATTTCTATTCATATTTTAAATATTCTCCAGGTTGTTTGTACACAAAAACTGTCAACAATCGACTATTGCAGAATATTTTGTGTTGTTAAAGACTGATGAGAATGTATAAGCATGGGATGCTTCGGTATATGTGTTGTCCTGCTTTCCTAAATGCCACACTATCACTTTGTTTTATTGATACCATGATGATGTTGATGCTTCGGAGTGAAATTTTTAAGGAAATGGATTAGAAATGAAACACAAATGGGGTTTGACGAACCAGGTGGAGAAACTGCATCACAGTTTATTCTGTCGGCAAAATGTACTTGTAACATTTTAAACAACATTATATTGAGTGCATCATTATTAGGGAATGGATAGATATATAAAGGGATATAATGCAGCAATTTAGTGTAATAAACCACTTTTGTTTTCCTTTAGTGTGTGTAGTTCTTTATGTCTCCGGTAGAGGGAACACTCATGTCTTCAAGTAGTTTGTGTGTGTGTGTGTGTGTGTGTGTGTGTGTGTGTGTGCGCGCGCCTATATGAATGTGTATCCCGTCCTCGAAGCCGTCCACATCTTCTATTTCCCCCGTCTCTCTCCCTTTCTCTCTCTCTCCCACACATCCAGCGAATAAATCGAAGTCGCCGGGAGAGACGGAGGGAAGATGGCGGCCACTGACCGGTCGAGGTCCGAAGCCGCGAAGCAGCGGCGTCAGGATCAGCTGCAGCGGTGGCAGGGCTCAGAGACGGACCTGACCGGCGCCGAGACGCGAAGTCGGGCTATGAAGTCGGCCAAAGTGCGCTTCGCCCAGGGCGCCGTGTTCATGGCCGCCTGCTCGGCCGGGGACCAGGACGAGGTAGCTGAGCTGCTGAGACAGGGAGCGGACATCAACCATGCAAACGTGGACGGACTCACTGCGCTGCACCAGGTCAGTAGCACCAGCACTTCCAACACCATTTCCTCCTCCTGCATTGACACAAAGTTACTTCGGGACATGGCTACTATGTGTCGAAGTTGTGTATATGGGTGTGTGTGTGCGTGCGCGCGCGCGCGCGTGCACAGATGTATATATAATATAATGTATAATATATACACGTGTCTAAAACGTGTAAAGTCTTAAACGAAAACACCGGAACACTAATTGAACGTTATTGTTTAACTAATAAAGGGAAAATAGGAATGTGTGTAAAGTTTCAACCGACTGAAGTGAAAAGTCCTGATCCACCCTCAGAGCATTCCAGCTCACAGACCTGGACTTTTTCCTCTCCGAGAAATAATCCGTATTTATATCCGGAAAAAAAGACTTGAGGTTGGAAGCACTTTTCTTTGGGAGTGAGTTCCTTTTTTGGGCGCTTGACAAGAATAGCTGTGGCCCAGACTGCTGTAGGTCCTCTTCCTCCTCTTTTTCCTCTTCCTCCCTCTCTCTCTCTTTCTCTCTTTCTCTCTTTCTCTCTCTGCACTGACAAACTAAACAAGTCTCATTTTGTGTGCATTAGTATTAAAACACAATGAAATAACCATTGTTTTATTCATAGACCGTTCATTCAGCATACTGAGTATTCAGTTTAAGGGGAAAGTCCACCCTAAACCCCACTTCCATGAGGGTCCTAATGAAATATTTCTGGGTTCGAATCACTTTTTTGTATTCTTTCGGGAGAGACGTCCAAATCGTGTCCCACCGCCTTAAAACACATCACATTATTCAATAACTTAATTGCCCCTAAAACAGGAAGTCAAAGCCGGACGTCATATGTGACTCCTCCCCTTTTAGCGATCCTCAGAGTAAACCGTACCTGAAACTTTGTACACTATGGACAAATGTTTGTAGATATCTCACCATAAGAGATTTTAACCCCCTATTCAATCCCCTTTTACTGTTGTTATATACTCCACTCTTCTGGGATGATGATGATGATGATGATGATGCACTAGATTTTGGAGTGTGAAATTTTTGGGTCTTGTGAAGAGAACTTTTCATCCAAAGTCATTCTATACAATTTTGTGAGTCTGTGTTTGTGGTAACAGTTTGGAGAAAAATCACCTTTTAGATGGAGAAGTGCCAATATTTTTGTCAATTATGTACCATGGACATGAGGTTAAGACTGAATAAATTCCTAGTCATTACCAGTTCAGGAAACAGAATTAAACGCATGCTTTTGAACAGTTAGAGACCCCCAGACTTTTTTTGATTGTTTTAAATCCACTTTCTGAATTGATTTCTCCAATTAATATCGACTTGAAAGGCAAAGTGATTCTTATGATGTTGAGGAAGTTTAAATGAACAAAGCACAGAAAGATGTTCTCAAAATCGTTGCTCTAATTTTCTGGTAGTAGTGTAGAGAGAGAGAGAGAGAGAGACATGTTCTTGCTAAAAATTGCAAAACTACAAATTTGATTTCATTAAACAGTTTGAAGGAGACGTTTCTTTGCTTTAAAAGCTCCGACATTGCAAAAAAAAAAATACACACTTTTGTGGAATACCTGGTACCACGTGTTCACGCCAGAATTAGCATGTATGTAGAGGTTTGGAATATAATTACAGACGAGGAAGTGAGAATGGCATTGTGGGTAATGTCAGGAATTCCTCTAAAGAATGAAGATCTCATGTTGGTTATAGATGTTAATATGCACATTATTCCTGGTGGATCTATATTTTACTTTTAATGTAATTATATGAAAAGGTCTAGTTTTTGGCTTGATTGGTCAGATCTGTTGATGTGCACACACACATCCAAGCACACACACACACACATGAAGAGGGGAAGTCCTTGCCAGAGAACTAGAGCTTGGGTTTTGTAGAAACTACATGAAATTCTTGCGAGCTGGAGAGCCAAAAGTCTTCCCGAGCAAGACACAGACAAAATAGTAACTATTTGCCAGATTCAAACACGGCGTATTTCATACAAGTGTAGTTGTAGTGGAATCATGTGACCTACCGGTGACCTCTAACTTTTTATCGGAACAGTTTCCCGCCTCATTGTACGCGCATTGTACGAGCGGAGCAAGGGCCGTATTTGAATAGCAGTTTAACAAACGGGGAATTGTGCCGCGCCGCTGTAGTGTTAATGGCGTACCAAGCTGGAACAGAGCTCTGCTTTTAGTCGCGCTGATGTCATGCCTGGACAGTGGAGGAAGCTCGCTGTACGGAACAAGTTGTCAGCATGGAGCCAGTCGGGAGGACGGGTTTTGGAAAAAGTAGTGTCAGGGACGCTCGGTTTTGTGGCTTTTACGAGCCACAAAGCAGATTTAGTTTTTTTTCGCATAGCCACTGTGTGGTCCACTCAAAGGCCTTGCAAGTAGGAGCATGGAAAAACAGAGCAACGTGCATGTTTTGGGTATTTTGGGGATGAGAGCTGGGGTCCCGGAGGACTGTCACTGCCACAGCTGTAGGATTTATTATTAATTTTTTTTTTTCTTCAAAATATTCTTTAAATACATACTTTTATGAGCAAGTCAATGGATATTTTTACTAAGGTGTGTGTGTGAGCGAGTGAGAGTGAGAGAGAGAGAGAGAGAGAGAGAGAGAGAGAAAGAGAGATGTTCTTTTGAATTCTGTTCTGGACAGAATCAGTATCACATCCTGTCATGCCGTTTTTCTTCTTTTTCTGGACACAGCACACACTGTACTCCCGCTCTCACAGAGACAGTTTGCATCCCAGGAGTCCTCCTAATGTAAACATGACTTATGTCCACCAGCTGACGGAGACGAGCATCTAAACGCGCTCCCGTGTTCTTTCCTACTGTAACGGGCTTCTTCAGGAGTCTCTTAAATTCCCTCTAATCCTAATCTCAAACGCCTGGGTTTGTGAGTGTCCATATTTCTGGGAGGATGTTCCACTTTATACTGGAGATTTGTGCTCTTTCAGCCACGAGTGTTCGTAAAGTCAGGTACCGATGTAGACGAGGTGAGGAGGCCTGGGATGCAGCCGGTGTTCCGATATGCATCCCAAAGGTGTTCAATAGGGATGAGGTCTGAGCTTTTTAAAAGACCAACCAAAATATTCTACTTCAGCCCATGAAATCATATCATATAGAGCTCGCTTTGTGCATGTGGCCGTCTATTCAATTCCGTTTATTTCATGTTTTCCCTGTTTGTTTTGTCTTTGTTTGTTTTTCCTTTTAAGAGTTTTAGGCTGATTGTATCTGAAGTTCGTAATCTAGTGAACCAGTGTTGATTTATTGATTGATAGAGGAATGTTTGTACGTCGCTCTGCTAAATACGTCGCTCGGCTTTCTACAGATAAAGAGACAATAAAAGAATGTATACGTTTGTCTCTTTTAAAATTGTAAGTTTTTCCCTAATAAGCAAGACATTGGGAAGGAAAAACTCCCTGAGATGGCATGAGGAAGAAACCTTGAGAGGATCCAGACCGAGAAAGAGGAACCCCCTCATCTGAGCGGCACAGAATGTCCATTTATTACATTCGTGTTCCTCGGATAAACAGTCCAATGAAGAACCACTTATGGACACGTGTGGTGTCCTAATACTTTTGGTCATGCAGTGTGTTTTCTGTTATCGCTCGCTGCGACTTTAAGATTTCCGACGAAGAAACGTTTTCACAAAGGAAGTCTTTGTGGTTTCTCAGGAACTCTACTAACTGTGGGTTTTTTGTTTTGTTTTTGTTGATTACCTTCGGCTGCTGCAAAGCACTCGCATTGGAGACTCTTTCCAAAAAATAAAATCGAGTCGTCCATGTTTTTTCGAATGTTAAAACTGTTACAGATTCAGGAATTGAGCAGAGTTGGGCTGGAAATTTCTGGGCAGCACAAAGAACAAAAACAAATGATGAACGAACAGTTGGAGAGTTTTTAGGTACTTTTTGAAATTTTTCACTCACACACACACACACACACACACACACACTCGGACGAAACCCCAGCCAGGACAGCATTATGCTGCATAAATGTATTTTTAATTTTTTTTTTAATCTAGACATGTCGAAACGTAGCATCTGTCACATCCCTCCTCAGTCGTAGCACTAAGCGTCTGAGAAACCTCCTAGCTGTAAACACGTTAGCCTACAGAGCACCATGAAAGGGAGAAGAATGATTGCATCAGTAGAACATCTCCAGTAAGGCTTCATTTCTCCTTTAAAACGTTCTCTGTGTGTGCCGCTCCAGAGCGCGTTCGCTTCGGAGAGGAAACGCTAATTGGCCATGCTGTTGTATGAATGAACATGGTGGGAATTCTGCCACACAGGAAGCTGGAGCCAGGCCTGCGCCGGATTCTCTAATCTAGTTAACATAATGGAAAGCAGAATTGCCCCGACTTTCCCTGCGGAGAGTTCCTAAAGCGTAAAATCCGCAAAGCAGCGCTCGAACGCAGCATTCTGTAAACACGAGGAAGACTCGAGTGCTGTAGCAGTGCGGAAGACAACCTACTGCTCTATAAATCCCAGTTTGGAATGGTCAGGGCACAGGGTGCGAACTAACGAAATATTCAAACTTGCACGTGCTGGATTATTGCCCAGAAAATACACAAAAGTCCATATTTCCCTTATAATACAAATAAATAAAACGGCAATAAGACAATAAAAAAAAAAACAACAGAACATGAGCCAAACATGTTGATCTACTGTGACACATTGGAGGCCCCGCCCCTCTCCATAGTCTTATGTTGACAATATTCTTGGAAATGTTTGAAAGTAATTATGGTGTGGTTTTTTTTTTTTTTTATATTTTATTACATAAATCATCAGGACACCAAACGGAGCTTTGCTATGTTTCCACACGGACGGATTTAATTGCCGGATGTGTGCATTGGTGCATTTTGGTGCTTGATTTCGCATTTATTTTTTGACGCCGTAAATAAATGTGTTGCGTTAAAGGTTTTAATTTTTATATAAATATATATATTTCAGTAAAAAATGATCTCTTCATCACGGCACCTGGAAGCATAATCGAAGATGTACCACTAGATTTCGGAGTGTTGCTTGAGGAGATTTGCGTGACTTTACTAACACAAGGCTGTAAAAGTAAAATCAGGTACTGATGTAGATGAAGTGAGGAGGCCTCGGGTGCAGTCGGTGTTCCAGTGATCCAATTCATCCCAAATGTGTTCAACATGGCTGAACCCCAGTATTTGTTTGTCTGTGATTTCGGAATATGTTGCTCTAGTTGGTATCAGATTATTAAGCATTTAGCAAGAGTGAATATTCCTCTCTAAGAAAAGATCGGCAATGAAGTTCACTTTTACATCCAGGTTAGGATCGGATGTTAGATTGGATTAAATTTATAATAGTGAAAATGGAACTCCACTGACCATAATGCAGATTTAGAGGTAGATTAATTGATCGATGCACAGAAAAAACTGCCACTGGAACAAGTGTGTTTTTATTTATTTATTTATTTGTATTTATTTTTTTTATTTTTTTTACACTGTAGAGCACAAAAGCCAATAAAATGGAAATAACATATCAAATGATTCAGGGTTTGTTAGCGGTCTATGGTCCAGTGGTTGGAGACCATGCTCTCGTGCATTCATCATATTTCATATTAGAAGGTTTTGAATAATTAAACGGATAATCGAAAAATAATAACTACATCTTTTCTTTTTTTGTGTGGCTTTTTTTTTTTTTTACACTTTTAAAATCAAATCAAAAAAGGAAATGAAGTGACGTTTGTGTATTAAAAAAAACGAATGCAAACAACATACACAAACTCTTATTATTATTATTTATTTTTTATTTTTTTAACTCTTCAGTGCATTAGTTATTTTCTTAATCTCCAGTCAAATTTTCGATATAATAAGTTGTGA
Source organism: Silurus asotus (assembly GCA_024362625.1). Taxonomy (NCBI): domain Eukaryota; kingdom Metazoa; phylum Chordata; class Actinopteri; order Siluriformes; family Siluridae; genus Silurus; species Silurus asotus. The sequence continues at coordinate 996,074 of MU557501.1, forward strand.
AGATATTTAAAGATTTAAATATTCGTTTAAACTATAACCTCAGCAACACGGCACTAAATGAGTAAAAGAAAAAAAAAAAACACACCACTTCTGGTCTGGAATCCATTTGCACGGGCCTCCTGTCATTTTACAGACAGTCTACAGGTCGCCGTAGATTTCGAGGGTTGCCTCAAGGGCAAAAATTCAAGCGTCAAGCCCACGTACATAATAAATGCTCGCGAGCGAGTCGACAAAATCTTACCTAATGCATAGTTATAGCAACCTGCACCGTTTATTTACTCTCTTAATTCTATTTAAAATCCTTTCAGTGACCCGTATTTATACTGGCGCGTCTCATAGACGAGTAACAGACTCCAGATGCAAATGCCACATCTGGAACCAACTCCAGCCCTTTTATGAGCTTTCTCCCACATGGGCTGCTGAGTCAGAGGCGCGACTCGTCACAAAAAAAAATCGTCCAGTTACTTCTGGCCTTCCAAATATTGCACAGTGGGTTATAAAAAAAAAAAAAAAAAAAGGGCTGTAATTTGCTGAGCAATAAACGCGCTCAAATTAAAGCCGATCAGCTGCAGTGCATCATCATTCAGTTTTCATTTATAAAACAGAGTGTTCTGAAGAATCAGAGTCAAAAAAATGGCCTCGAGTTCCTGCAGAACCTGCACCTGGGTGGAGAAAGAAGTCTTCCAATGTGAAGCGGTTCATGCTCTGGTGTAGAATCGTATTCCTCCATAATACCAGTAGTAGCTTTGTTTTTTATTTTTGTTTTTTTATCAGCTATATTACTTTTTTTGTCCCTCAATCGATGAATGTGTGTGGTTCTTATGTAATGTAAGAGCAGAAGAAAACCTCAGGGGTGCTATGAGGAAACGATTTTACTGGCATGCACTTTCTTTATGCCTTTAGAACATAGCGGCTGGCAGCGTTACCATATTTAGCCGCTGCAGACGTTTCGTCTGCGTCTACAGTTATTGATTACGAGACGAAGTGTGAATATTAATGGATATTTGTTGTGACTGGGAATTGATCCTTTTCAGCACTAGTTTTATTTTCTAATAAATTTTTGATATGTTGTGTTGGATTTCGGTACAGTTAGTGGGAAGAAATTCCATTTTATTGAAATAAAATATTCAAAGATAAAGTAGAATGAATCGAACTAATGCAATACACATTTGAATTGTATAAATTGGATTATGAATCAAATTGGTGCAAATCAAATTGATTAAATACAATTTTGTAAATGGAAAAATTTAATACTTTACATTTGTTAGACTCCATTAAGGTAATGCAGATGTGTATGTTTGTGTGTTTTTTACATTACACACACACACACACACACACGTGCACTGAACTGAAGGCCCGGTACTGAAAAGGTTCTGTACGAATATGTGTGGCGTTAAACCTCTAATATATGTGTGTTCAAGTTTATTTCTATAGCGCTTTTCACAATGGACATTGTCTCAAAGCAGTTTTACAAAAATTAAGAATTAAAAGGAGTGATGTGTGTTTATCCCTGATGAGCAGCCTGGAGTGACTGTAGCAAGGAAAAACTTTCTTAGATGTTCCTTGAGAGGAACCAGACTCAAAAGGGAACCCATCCTCATTTGGATGACATTAAGAGTGTGAATCTAAATCTTAAAAACAATACAAAACACCAGAGAGTGAGAACCACCATGAGCACCGGAGTGTCAGAATATTAGTAATGTCCTTTCTACAGTCTGGTACAGTCATTTGAGGTTATGGAACCAGGAGCTACTGAGCAACTCGTACAATAGTTCAACATTTGAGATCATCATAGATCCAACACCAGCTTCTCCATGCCACAGCCTTTAAACATTCAATTGACATGAAGTGAAATCCAAATGGCACTGGTACGTCTCTAGATGCTTCTGAGTGAGTGAGTGAGTGAGTGAGTGAGTGAGTGAGTGAGTGAGTGAGTGAGTGAGTGAGTGAGTCAGTGAGTCAGTGAGTGAGTGAGTCAGTGAGTGAGTGAGTGCAAAGCACTTTAGCTTGGTGCTTTTGTCCCCTCTGCTTTTCTTTACTGTCCATTTCTCTGTGCCATGTTATTTTCTTGTTGCCCAGCAACAAAGATTAAATATAGGACTACGCACTCCTAACTTTCCATCCCTTCTCTCCAAAGTCTCTCATTCATTTTCTCTGTCTATTCCAACCCTTATGCCCCCAGTGTGGTACTTGGTGGAGAAGTAAGGTAAAGTCATTTTTTAGGATGGATTTAAAGTGAGAGGATGGAAAACATTCTTCAGGCAGCACAAACGGCTGTTGTTAAAAGTAAAAGGCCACTCGTGTACACACACACACACACACACACACACACACACACACACACACACACACACACACACACTGCTCAAACAAGCACTCTGAGTGACCCACTCATGCCCCCGTGCAGTTGTTTGCAATTCTGCAAAGAATATTCTAGGCACAATGAAAAGCCGATATTGTGCATACGGGTATGATGGGTATTGTGATCATGTGATGATGCATTTCACTGCTCAAACAAGCACTCTAAGTGACCCACTCATGCCCCCGTGCAGTTGTTTGCAATTCTGCAAAGAATATTCTAGGCACAATGAAAAGCCGATATTGTGCATACGGGTATGATGGGTATTGTGATCATGTGATGATGCATTTTAGAGATCTCATCAACCAAACAATTGATGTCCCCTTTTTAATAAATTATTATTATTACTTTCTTTTAGGAAAGAATTTTTTCCTGTTCAGTGTCCTGTGTTTCAAAATGCCAGCACCAATATTTTGACACTACAATATCCTGACTTATGTCTTTAATTATAATGTAATTTTGATCTACACTTCTCTAGTCATTAATTTGGAGGCACACAATTGTACATTTATCGCATTCGGCAGACACTCTTATCCAGATTTCTCATTCATACAACTGAGCAGCTATGGAATAAAAGCCCTTGCTTAGGGGCTCAGGAACAGTAGATTGACGGCGCTGGAATTTAAACTCGCGACCTTCAGCCTCCAAAGTCCAAAGCTTTAACCACTAACCTACCACCTCCCCTATATATAGAAGTACAGAGGCCAGAGAAGCATAACCCCCAGTTTAACCTCTCCAGGAGCCCCAGGTAGGACAGACTAGACTTTCTCTCTTTGCAGAGTTCAGCACAGTCCTCACACCAGTAGTCTTGAACTGAAGTTCTTTGGAGACCAAACTGCACTAAACTATCTGAACTATTTTCCCCTTTACTTTACTAAGCCACACAAACCAGTTGCAGAATAACAATGCTCCTGTGCACAAAGCCAGCTCCATGAGTATATGCTTTACATGGGTTGGAGTGAGTGGAAGATCTTAAATGCCACACTATAGAACCCTGACCTCTACCCCACTGAACACCTTCGGAGTGAATTGGAACTCTGACAGGCCTTTTCACCCCGCATACTTTAGTACCTGACTTTACCTTTGTAACCGAATAAATCTTACCACAAAATTCCACAAAATCTAGTGGAACAACTTCCCAGAAGAGTGGAGGATATTATAACAGCAAATAGGGACTGAATGTGGAACTGGATGTTCAAAAAGCAAAAATCTACTGGTTAAGTGTCTGCAAACCTTTGTCCATAATCATGATCTCATAATAATGAGTTAGAAAATACATGCAGAGGTATCGTGGGTGTTTTTTAAAATGTTTTTATTAATTGATATTTTTAATAATTACAAATTACTGAATAGATGATTTTTTTTATTTATTTTTTGACAGAAAAGTACATTCATGCTCAAGTTACCATTTGTACAGAAGGTTTGTTAAATAAATTACATAGCTTGATATGTAACATGGAAATGTCCTAAAGTATCGTAAATTAAAGATCGCCTGATTAATTGGTGAAAAATCCATACCGTTGGTTTTTCTGGCTTCCAGTCTGCTGTCATTACGTGAGCGGCCTCTAGAGGCGAATCACTGACACTACGTGCTGTTTGATTTTGCATGCAAGACTGCGTGCTGCACGGAGAGCGCTATATCATATTGATTATTGAGCATTTATTAATTATATCATATTTATTAATGAATATATTTTGTATTTCCATCTTACATATTTGAAGGCATATGCTGTAAAAAAATCTTTTTTTTTTTTTTTATCCATGGTATTTGTTCATCATGACACTCTCTGTCTCAGTGTATCTCATTGACTGTAAAAAAACCCATTGACCTTAAAAAGGATGGAGAGAAGTGACTTAATTACCTGTGGTGGTGTCTGTGTGTGTCTGTGTGTGTCTGTGTGTGTCTGTGTGTGTCTGTGTGTGTCTGTGTGTGTCTGTGTGTGTCTGTGTGTGTGTGTGTACGCAATCGAAATCTCTTTAAAGCACTAAACAGGAAGCACAGAAACAGCAGAACATCCGCTCGAGATCCATCTCGATCGTCTAGCCTGCTCGGAAGTACCAGTTCCCACGCATCCTGCCCTTGCCGTCTCGTAGTTGCATTTTCGTTTCTACGAATGGCCTGTGCTATGCTCGTATGTCCATCACATTATCATTTTTCAACTTGGAATCCTTTTTCATGCTGGGGATGGGATGTGGTGAACGACCCCGGGGAATTAGACGAGCGGAAAAACACAGAGTTTCCCAGACTCCTGTTTTGCACGACGTTAATCACTCGATTAGTGTGTTTGCATGAGTCTCGCCTCGGCCTGATAAGGAGGACGGTTACCGCACTTATGTTGGGAAAAGTCTCTATGTCTCATTTGAAATTTTTTTTTCTTGCTTCGGTGCAATGTCATCACTATCGTATCACTGTATGTGACCTTGTATTTGCATTTATAGTATTTGAACTGGCACACAGACTGACAAACAACTGAGCAGCTGAGGGTTAAGACCTTGCTCAAGGGCCGATTTGGATTTGACCTCACAAACTTCCGATCACTACCAATGAGATATCAATTCTATAGTGGCACTTGTACAAATGTCTGCCCTCCCAATTAATAAATAATAATATTTATTATTGATTTTGTATTGCCCATTAAAATAGTCCCATCTCTGCCACACTATGCCACTCCTGCGCCCCTGAGCAAGGCGTCTAACCCCAAGGTAATATAAGGGATAAGGGCATCCACTAAGTCCCATAAATGGCCTGAATTTATTTTTGTGTTTGTTTGTTTACTGTGTATGGACAAGACTACTAAATGAATGCACCTCTAAGGTACACCTCAAATTCCCTTGCGTATATAATGTACACCCGAAACATCAGGTGTCCACATACTTTTGCTAGCTTGCACATTTCTTAGAAATGCCTCCGAGTTCATTGGTCAAATAGCACAAGCCCGGACAAAGAAAATGCAAATCATTGTGTGTTTATATCAGCGAGTGTTAGGCAAATATTTTGGAAAGGTTGCGGTGCAACAAGATGACCTAATCAACAGAGTAAAAGCCAGACCCACTCACAGAGAGATACGAGGCACGGTGTCATTTAGTCTGGGAAAGAAAATGCGTACGGACTAATTAGGCATTAGGTAAGTATTAATGAGAGCTTTGATGGTAAATTTCCAGTAAATTCAAGATTTTGTATAAATACAAGTATTACAGTTCTATAAACAGCCATGCAGAGCTGCACTGGAGTCAGGATTAGAGATGCACATTTCCGTAACTGAGGCAGATGCGATTCGCAGACAACGATACGATGCGTTAAAGATGCATATGAAGCAGCTACCGATACGATAGGATTCATCGATATTACAATAGTGTCCAACACGATGCGATTCAATGCAATGGAAAATATGATGCTAATTTAATATGGTACAAAAAGTTCACTTTTATTTGTATTTCTCCAGACAGACCGCAAATCAACAGTTTACTCAAGTGCCTTCTAACGCATTGCCCTTACACAAACAGTCCTGTGTAGTACAAAAAATTATATATATTGTATAAAACCAGAAGTTCTTTTACTGTTCTGTATCCAGGAAGATGCAGCTCTACCTCTGCCATGTCAATCTCTATTGTGTGTGACTCTCAGGACACGCCTCCGTAGGTTGCTGATTGAACGCGCCTTGAGAATCAATCTACATATAAAATATTGTTTGCAAATTATTTGTCACTTCCTGAATAATAAAAGTCTAAAGCATCATTTAATCATTATATATACACACGAACAAAAGTATTGGCACACCTGATTTCTCCTGTCAATAGTCTTGAAACTATTACCACAAAGCTGGAGGTACACATTTTCAAGGATGACGTTGGGTGCAGTATAATAAAACTTCGCGTTCAATTTGCGTTCTAAACCTGTTCCAGCATAGCGGTGCAATAATTTACATTGTTACAGGAGGATCTTGAATAGCTTGTTATAGATCACTGACTGAAAAACTGACTGCACCCCAGGCCTGCTCACCTGAACTACATCAGTACCTGACTTTACTAACACCTTTTTTTGGCTGCTGAACAAAACGTGTCCACAAACTCACTTGAAAATCTAGTGAAACATCTTCCCAGGAGAGTGGAGGGAATTATAAGAGCAAATCGGGAGTAAATGCGGAATGCTATGCATAAAATATATAAATAATGCTTGTTTTGTTGTATGCTAGCATGGGTCTGTGGGTTTCTTGGCTTTGTTTTGCCGATCGGTTTATTACCACTGCAGTCAGGACATGGACAAGGAGCTCGAGAGATCACAGCACACGGTTTACTGAGCATTAAGAGGTGAAACTCCTCCATCATCTCATTTCTTTCTCTACACTCTTACAACTCCCACACACACCGTTCTTTCGCCACTGTTCTCGCTGTATTTTTTCCAGATATTATTTGAAGTTGCAGTACATCATTTATAATCTTAAATCCATCCCATTTATATAAATAAATCGTTTTTACCGATGCAAATATGCTAAAAATGATGCATCACGATACAAATGCCAGCTTCCTCAAACATAACGCTTTTATGACGATGCGCCGATGCAAATTCGTGAATCTTACCATCCCTACTGGGGATAAATCTACATTACTAGGAACACTGTACTAGTTCTAGAAGGGACACCCCTCCGTCTTTCCTTTTTTTGCTATCCGAACTGCCTAAGGTCCTCCTGGCATGATTCTTTCATTCTGGTTTATAGTCTATGTTTGACAGGATTGCATAACAGCATTACTGGAGATTTGTCATCACATTCATGCCATGAATTCTTCCGTTCCAACACGTCTCGCAGATCCTTTGCCGGATTCAGATCTAGCGACTGGGACGGCTCTTGAAGTATGCTGAACTCACAGACGTATTCATGGAACCGGTTTGGGGATCACTGATGTGGCTGGAGCTAATTTAAGTCCAATTGTGGCCATGAAGAGATGCACATGGTCAGCAACAATACTCTGATGGTTTTTGGATGGTATTAAGAGGCCCATACTGCCTTAACATTGGTGGTAACCTCAGCTGGTGGTGGTGGTGGTGTGAGGAAAGTTTTTTTATAGCACCTGATCACGTGGTGGGTTTTTCTTTCTCTCTTCAAATTTCCTAGACATGGTCAATTATTGTGAGCATGCCGATTGGCTTGTCCTGTGCAAATGTGAATTTGGGTGTCATTAATATAATATATTCATATTATCCAATCAGCAAATCATGTGGCAGCAGCACACTGCATAATACAGATACTGGTCAAGTGCTTTAGTTACTGTTCAAACGAAACATCAGAAGAAGGGAAAATTTTGGTTGTAGGTTCCAGTGGGCTGATTTGTGTATTTCAAAATCCTTGTATTTTCACACAGACCAGTCTCAACGGAGAATGGTGCGAAAAAAAACAAAAAACGACGAGAGAAATTGTCTGTGTTCATTAAAAAGTTTATTAAAGTGTTTTTAAAGCACCTTAGCAATCACAAAAATGCACAGCTGAGCCTGACGCTTTAGGTAAATGGGCTAACACAGCTAAAGACCATATTGGGTTCCATGTCTGTCACCTAAGAAGTGACGTCTCTCTTGGCTGCACTGCTTCCAGTACATGCATGTGGATCTTAGATTTTTTTTTTTTTTGTCCAATCAGATTTCAGCCTCTATGTGCTGCCATGTCAATCTAATCTGCCCAGAGCCTTCAAAGTCAGTACTGCTGTTTTTTTTTTATTATTATTTTTTTTTTTCACCTTAGTCTCTATAAGAAATAAATCTGTTTCTTCAACCAATCAGATTTAAAATTCGCTAGCTGGCCCAGAATAGCGTCTGATTGGTTGGTTAGAGGGAAACTGTTACAGCCAAGTTTGACTGGCAAAACACGTCTGTATCGTTGCACACATTAATACATCTAATGTTTTTACTCCTACAGAGGAAGTGAAATTGATTTGGTCTCGGACATACTTAAAAATACATTTTCAAGAAAAGCTAGACTTCGTGAGGAGAGGTCGGCCAACCCCAAAGTTTCTCTACGCTAGCGTGTCTCTACCCTGAGAAAGGGTCTGTTCACCACCACTTTCAGACCAGTGGATATGAGCGGTACCACTGGCTTACAGCCTCAGAGGAGCGGTGCAAATTATGAGTCTGCATCTCTAGTGAGTTGGTTGTATTTTATTAGATTTGATTGTTTTTGTCATGTTATTAGACAAATATTGATTCTAAACTGCTCCAGATGATGTAGGTGGCACAGTTGCAGTTGTAGTGTAGAGGTTTGGAGTTGTCTTGAATGGGTTTCTTGCTTTAGTAAACTGGTTTTCATCCTCCATATGTGTAATGCCTCTCTTTCTGTAATGCCACACATTGTTATATTGCATGTTTGTTTAGTATTAATAATTTGTATAATCGCATGAACATGTTATTTTGTGCTTTTGAAAGCTCTCTGTAGACACGTTCCTCACAAATGCTTTGTGCATTGGTGCTCAGTTTTCCTACTTGTGTGAGGTAAAGTGGTTCTACACAAGCTCACACTGGTTTCAAACATTTACTTGACACGCCATGGTCACATGTACATTACAGCTGGGGTTCCAGAAAGTTTTTGGGAACTTTTAATGGGAATATCGAAAACCAGGAATTTATGGGAATTTCTTGGAATATTTCAAAATATGGGGAAATGTACATAAACTGTAATATGCAAACTAATACAGATTTAAACAATGACATTTCTGTCTTTGATTTAATTGTTAGTTTATTAGTACAGTAGCTTACACACACAGCACAAAGTTTTATGTAATATTAATGTATTTTAAGAAAATGCTCACCAACATGGACTTTATTTTGTGTGCAGGATTTAACACTTATGTGCGTTATGTAATGGAGGAATGCACAGTGCATGTAGGGGGCGTGGCCTCAGCAGCCCTGCAGTAAATGTGCTGTGTGCATGGTTATTTTACATTAGATTATCCTGCAAGATTTTTTCCAACTACATTTAGGTTCTCTGATATAGGCTAACCTGCCATTTGGTAAATTCCCAGTTTATTCCCTTTAATTCCAGTGTTAAAAATTCTTGTAATTTTGCAACCCTTATTACAGAACAGGGCAATTCTTTTATTTTTATTTTTCCCCCCACCGACGTTAGGATGCTGGGGTCAGCCATGATACAGCACCCCTGGAGCACAGAGAGTCAAGGGCCTTGCTTAAGGGCCCAAGAAAGGCAGCTTGGCGATACCGGTGCTTGAACCTCCAACATTCCGATCAGTAACCCTGAACCCTAACCACTTTACCCCTCATTGTGTAAAATATTGTGTCGCCCCCTCACTGTGAACTAAATGACTTCTCAGTGCCATGACAGTTGCCTCTCAACACAGAACTCTTCTCGTGCACCAGAGGAAATGAACACGGCATAACATCCAACAAAGTACACTTTTTTTTCTTTTTTTTTACTTTTATAACCGGAAAGGTTCACACAGTATGTCGTTTTAGGAAAGAGGTGGGTGAGACCATGAAGGTTCCAAGCAGACTGTACTCTGATACCTAAGAGTAGGCAGTTCCTTAATTTGTTTCTCAGCACGGCGGTCTTGAAGCGTAGCACAAACGGCGTTTGTTTGCAAAATATGCAAAGACAACATCTTGAAAACACGACGAACCAGTTGAACCTGCAGGAAAGCACCCCAAAGAGTTTATTGTTGAAGTTCAGTTTACAGAGTCTACAGCAATAACGCACATTTCAGAAAAAGCACCAAGAACCAAGTCATGTAGCATGGATGTGTGGATCATGGAGCTGTATTGGTGCAGAGAAATACTTGGTGTGAAACGTATTGGTTTTGCACAAGTGGTGTGCAATTTATGTGCAATCACCAGAAAATAGGACCAAAAATGGGGTTTTATTTATTCATTTATTTATTTATTTATTTATTTATTTATAAGAGCTATTGTTATCGATTATTTATTATTCCAACAAGTAATCGGATAAGAAGTACTTTTTTGTTTGTTAATTAAAAGTATTTGTGTGTGTGTGTGTGTATGTATGTGTGTGTTTGTGTGTAAGAGGTGGTATCGAAAGATTTCAAGATTAGCTCGGTTTACAAGAAATTACATCATGTATCTACATTTCCACTCTTTCACCTTCAAAAATCTCAGATCTCTGTAATGGTGTTAAACATGGTGACCTTTTGAGCCAGATTTTCATCTTCGGGAAGAGGACGAAGTCCGCTGCCATTTGTTTGGCGTGTAATTTTGAACCTTTTTGATATCAGCCCGTATATAGAAATGTATGTCAGCTGATATGTAAACGCACATTCCATGTCCTTGTTTCTCCAGGCCTGCATCGACGAGAACGCAGAGATGGTGCAGTTCCTCGTGGAGAGCGGTAGCGATGTGAACCGAGGGGACAACGAGGGCTGGACGCCCCTCCATGCAGCAGCATCCTGTGGTTTCATCCAGATCACTAAGTCAGTCTGTGTGTGTGTGTGTATATATGTGTGCCTTGTGTGTACTTTCAAGACTTGCTAATACTTTGATTGTGATGGGATGCAAAAGTCAAGTCAAGAAACTTTCATTGTCATTTCCATATGTAGCTGGTGCAGTACACAGTGAACATAAAGTAGGTTGATGGGTAATGCCAAATTTTAAGATATTAAAGACCCCCAAATTGTCCAGTTGCAATGTTTATTGTGCGATTTCTCTGAAACTGTACGATCGTTCACCTGGAAAGGTCCCGCTTTCTGACCAAAGGAAATATGAGCGCTGTCAGGATCATGTGACTGTCGCACTGTTGTGTGGAAACAAGAGGGAAAAATATGTGGAGGAAATACAGGTTGGCCATAAGTGCAGTAGGAATCATGTGATATTTGTGTTTGTGGTTTTTTGTTTTTTCCGTTCCTATTTAACTTACAATAATTTCACCCTCACACTAAACTACCTGTATGATAAACCGAATTCGGGCATCTGCTGTGCACAAAAATCTCATAGGGTAATTCAATAGGAAAATATTGAAGCACCAAACCAGCACAAAAGTAGAAAAATCACATTGCTGGATGGTGAACTGGTCACTTTTGCTGGAAAAGCTAAATTAATCAGTTTGACAAAGTTTCTTAGTCTTAAATCTAACTACTCTATATGGACAAAAGTTTGTAGACACCTGATTTTTTATCGTCTCAGTCCACATTTGTCACCTCCACTTTCCCAGGAAGATGTTCCTCTAGATTTTGGAGTGTGTTTGTTGCGATTTGTGTTTATTCAGCCACAAGGGTGTTAGTAAACTCAGTAGGGAAAAGAGGTCTGGTGTGCAGTTACAATTCTAATTCATTCATCATTCATTAAGGTCAAGGTCTGTATAGCAGGCCACTCATGATCTTCCACCCCAAATCATGTAAACTATATCTTCTATGCTAATTCATACAAAGACATCCTGTATGGTTTTGAGCCTCCGACTTTTGTGTTTGGAGAAGATGTATAGTACATAGGGCTGAGAAAGTCAGGTGTCCCAATACTTTTGACCATATCGTGTATTCAGCAGTGAGCAGTACCAGGGATATTTTATATAACCTGCATCTAATATATTTGTTCACAGTCCAGCCAGTGAGAGATTTGTTTATGTTGTTCACTTGTATGAAAGCATAGCATTTGGCTAGCAAGCAGTGATCCGTACGTGTCTGCTAGCAAGCAGCGATCCGTACACGTCTGCCGAGTTTGATGGCAAGTAGCCGACTTCCGTGTCATTTGTGTTATGTGTTGTATAATAGGGGTGTGTCCATGCTTGAAATATTATTCTAGTGCATAAGATATTTAATGAGAGGGTGTGAAGATGTACTGAGGCGTGAAAGGGTTGATTGATGCACACCCGGTGTATTTATCAAGGGTTCTGCAGAAACACAGGGTGTTACCCATAATGCTAAATTACATCTCCGTAACGATGCATCGTTTCGGCCTGACATGAATAGGTGCATTGCTTTTCAAGTCGTGTCAAGTCAAGTAGGCTTTATTGTCATTCCAACCATTTACAGTGCAGCATACAGTAAACGAAACAACGTTCCCTCAGGAACAAGATGTTTCTTCAAACAACATGATTTAACAAAAGAAACACAGAACTACACTGAACCCTTAACTGACATCACAAAGTGCAGTGTTTAGGGGGGGAAGACATGAGACGAGAACACTGTAGACACAGTAACTGTGAAAAACAGTAAATGCAGCGACACTGGATCGCCGATCATTACGGTACAAAGGTTTATGTAAAAATAATAGAAAAATTAAAACATGAAAATACTCTACATGTAAAGCTTTGGTTCGATGTAAGCATTAGGTTTAACAAGGTTTGGTTTTATTAGGAACTTTGATAGAAATACCTCCTAATGACTATTGTTAGGAATTGAATATATTAAAGTCAGGCAAAATTAAGAAAATCTTTCTATCAGCGTGTGTGTGTGTGTGTGTGTGTTGTAGTTGCTTGATTTCCTGTACTGTACTGTTCAGCCCTTGGAACCTTGTACGATGTGTCCGTGTTGCAGGTACCTGATCGAGCATGGCGCACAGGTAGGAGCGGTGAACAGCGAGGGGGAACTTCCTTTGGATGTGGCCACAGATGACGCCATGGAAAGGCTGCTTAAGGCAGAGATCAAAAAACAGGGTGAGGAGGGGAACGGAGGATAAAAGCACCAAGTGAACAAATTGAGTGAGCGAAGGAGAGCTTTTATAATGAACACGCATGCTAAAAGTGATAGAAAGGACAACAGCAGGATGAAGGGGGGAAAAAAGAGGATACTACGGTCAAAGGTCCGTGTTGGTTTCCTGAAAGATAGTCTTTTATCTTACAGGTTTATTGCGGTACGAGATTTATAGTATCAAACATACATTAGCAGAAGGCAGAAACGCAGAGGCAACGTTCCTAATTTGATTGTCCTCATTAGAGCTGAAGAGGAAGTTGTAAATGAATCAGTGTGCTGGAATTATTCGCTCATGTTGCCGATATTATAGTCTTCTTTTTCTATGGGACCAGTGTTTAGAATTATGGGGTGAGCCTAGAGTTAATTCCCAAATCGAATTGATCATTTGTAGATCAGCAACTGGAAAAATCGTGACCGATCAAATTTCGTTTATTCAGTGCTTGTGGATTGTATAATTAGTGATCATAGTACAGTATTACATACCCAAGTTACAGTCATGAGAGAGAATAAAATGATCTCAGAAATCACAATATACAACATAAAACTGAGTCATATTTACTCCTTATATTATATAAACGGTACACAATATTCACAGTTCGATAGGAAGAAATGCAAAACATACTTAAAAATCGCTTGTCGTTTATTATTATTAGCACCAACAGTTTACTTCTTTTATTTTAAATCGATTTTAAATAAAATGCCGGTTTGGTTTGAATAAAAAAATTATTTATAAAAGTAAAAATAGAATAAATCATTATCAAAAATAAAAAAAATTAAATGCAATCAATACAGTTTATTATTAATTATTATTGTATACAATTAAATTAAATACTTGATTAAATAGGCACAAATGAAATTGATCAATTTTAATAAATAAATAAATTAGTGTTCCCATTTAGGTTATCCATGTTTTTTTTTGTTGTTGTTTTTTTATTTTCTAATGTTTTTCTTAACTGTTCGTCTGTTTATACATCTGTTTCATTAGGAAACTCGTATAAGACATACCTTCATTTATCCCACAGTGGGGAAATTTCTACTAATTTAGTTTCATATTGGACGTGGTTCATTATTAACTTTCACTTTATATCCTTTATGCTATAATATACTATATACACTTAATACACTCTGCAGAAGCAAATCTAATTTAATGTCACACACATTAATTACCGAGTACGACATGTAGTGAAATGCATGTTACATCTGTCCAACATGTAAATAGAATATAAAATAATCAAGAAAATAAAAATATAAATAATAAAAAGTAGAATAATAGTGTAAAGTTCAACTTTAAGTATAAAAATTAGGATACAAATTTACATCATTTTATATCTAAACTGTAAAATATGTCTTCGAATAGGAATAAGACAGAAGAGCTATTCACATACAAAGTGCAAAGTTTGTGAACCTCATTTCCTCCGAAAATGTTTAATCAGGAGGAAGGAAGTGTTTTGGAAGTTTTCACGCCCTCGGCTTCATTGTGTTTCATGTGAATTGGAAAACTAGAAACCCGAAACGATTTGTCATACAAAAAAACAAAAAAAAACGCGTAGGGATCTTAAGGTCGGGTGTCCCCAAACTTTTAACCACACAAAGCAAATAATGCACACTATAACCCAGGCTCTCCGCCACCCCCCTGTGCGTCTGTCAGGTGTGGACGTGGAGCAGGCGAGGAGAGAGGAGGAGCGAGTGATGATGCAGGACGCCACGGCCGCTTTGGCAGGGAGCGGATCGCTGGTGCCGCATCCCAACACTAAGGCCACGCCGCTGCACGTAGCCGCGGCGAAAGGCTACATCGAAGTGCTCAAGTGAGTGCACGATCGTGACACGGAAAGACTTAATAATTTTTTGCAGGCTGCAGTATAATTGTGTGTGTGTGTGTGTGTGTATTAAAGGGTGTTGCTGAAGTGCAAGTTGGACGTGGACAGTAGGGACAGTGACGGTTGGACAGCTCTGCACGCTGCCGCTCACTGGGGGCAGGAGGAAGCGTGCGGTCTCCTCGTGGATCACATGTGCGACATGAACGCTGTCAGTAACGTGGTGAGTGTATTCACAATTCTCCTTCGCTCGTACTCCTGGTTTCCATCGGATGTTAAATCACTGCTCGCGTTCCACAGGGTCAAACCGCTCTTGATGTTTCCGATGAGAATCTAGTGGAGAAGTTGGAGGAGCTGCAAAAGAAGCAGAACGCGGTAAGAGTGTCTGTGTCTGTGTGTGTGTGTGTGTGTGTGTGTGTGTGTGTGTGTGTGTGTGTGTGTGTGCCGTATGGTATGTTCCACATGGGAAGTCCTATCTTATCACCTCTCCCTCTGGTTTATGTTCAAAGCCCACTTTCGCTCTTTCAAGAAAAGGTTATCTGTGCTGGGACGTGCTCTGAAAGCAAGCCGTTTGTTAGAACACACACACACACACACACACACACACACACACACACACTCACTCATTCTCAGAGCACTGAGAGTTATTGCAGGGCAGCAGTCCTCAAGCCAGGAGCCATATAAGGACATCACATAATAGAATGTCAGAGTGTTTATTATATTACCTTTCTTTTTCTTCTGCAGTTAATTATATAAAGTAGGCTTCCTGGAAGGCTGATGAGGTTTATCAGATCGTCAGGGTTTTCTTTTATAGAGGGACGAGGTGGCGGAAATTTCAGCCGCCGTTTATTTACCCCGGTGTCGATGCGTAAAATTTTTCAGATGCGTACTGAGAAACAGAAGATGCAGATGCCAGTTATTGAAACCAGTCCTCCCATTTCTATGGCACCAGTCCGTCCTCGCAGGTAACACACACACACAGAGTGTGACTCAGATACGGTCTGCATGTTATTTCACACACCAGCTCTGGCCTCACAAAAGGACACACTATTTGAATTGCATGTCTAAACATAAACACTGACACGAAGATGAAGAAAATGGTGGGCTGTAATGAGTTACAGATAAAAATGGAGGGATGAGTGTTCTGGGGAAATGTATTTAGGGGTGTAACGGTACACGTATTCTTACCGGAATTTTTCCGGAAAAGTGCTTTCGGTTCAGTGCACACGTGTACCGAACGCAGTCCTTTTTAAGGTGTGGAACAAAGTGGCGGACTGCAAGTTTGTTTGGTCTCTGCCTCAAATTTTGAGTGAAGCTTTTTGAGCGCAAAACTGTTTTGTTTTTTATTAATTATTATTAAACTCGAAAACATACACAACAATACCAGTATTATAAAAAGGAGCTATAGTTAGCGCAGTGTCACTGCGGTTAGTATTGCAGTGACAGGATATAGATTCTTTAAATTTGGATTTTGTGTGAAGCTTCAAGAATTTCTCCTAAAAGGAGAAAATCTCGACAATTCCAAAAAGTATGGATGGGAGGAATTAAGACATTTGTTAAAGTATGCTGAAATAAATAGCATTTAAAAAAAAGTAGATCGTATCTTAATAAGATTACATATTAAATGTAAAACACACACTTGCATGCGCCTCTGTATTACCCGAATGGGGTATTTTAAAAAAAATATTAAAATACATTTTTTCTATTTATTTAATTGTATATAATCAGTATGACTTTATTACTTGATTTAATCAATATAATACAAAAGTTAACGCAATTAATTTGATTTTTATAAAATAATATTTTACGTATATTTTTTCAACCAAGCAGGGATTTTATTTAAAATTGTTAAAAAAATTGTAAACCGTTCACAAATGTTAATAATAATAAATTGCGTTAATAAAAAAACAATCAAATTTGTTAAGCATTTCCTCCCCCTTACTTTACCGAAATATAACTGAACCCTATATTAAAGACCGTGGTACGTACCGAACCGTACATTTTGAGTACCGTTACACCCCTAATATATACTGATTATAAAGTGTGATAAATGATATCAGACAGCACTATGCATTTTAATGTCTGGGTTGTGTAAGCACATATTCCTAAAGGTATTGGAACCCCGGATCTGAATTCTGTAAGCTTGGTAATATAAACTCTTTTTCTGGTTAACGCATCGAATCGGAACCCGGGTCTCCAATGCCTTTCACGCCACAGCCAAAAAAAAACAAGCCCGCGCACTCATTCGCTTCACCTGTTCTGTTGCTCTCACCGATTGGCTGGTTTGCATGTCACTCGTGCTGTGCCGGGTGAATTGGCCCGCTCCTGCAGGACGTCCATCTCTCGTATGAGCAGCAAGGAGAAGATCACGTTGCACGAGAGAGAGAAGCACCCTCCGCCCGCCCTCCAGACTTCACCCACGGAGGAAGAGGAGGAGGAGCAGAACACCCAGAGCTGTCCAGGTGCACCATCCAAAGCTTCCAGCAGCTCCAGTTCAGAGGAGGAGAGCGAATCGGAGAGCGATGCGGAATCAGGTGAGCACTATGGGCAGTTCACAGCAAGCTCACATGATACACTTTTACCCTGCAAAAGTCACCGTGGAGGGTGAAGTCCAGAGGTTCCAGATGTCTAAGTGTGCCTGTGTGGAACCCAGGGCGGTTCGATTGGCTGATCTAATCCCACTGAAATAATGTACATATAAGAGTATGTATTTAGAAGCAGATTTTACACGATGAATATTTTTATTTGTACCAGGTAACAGAGCAGGAGTTCAATATGTTTCACAGGTCACAAAGTACTTTTTAATTTCACATTTACTTATACAAAGTATGCATTTAATACATTTTGGGCAACTCAGTGGTTAAATGAAGCCTCATGGGTCCATTGTCTTTGGTTTGTTACTGAGCTGAAGTTGTGTTTTTTCTCCCAAAGTTATAATCCGTTTCTCCCCATCATTGTTCTTGTTACCGCCGTGTTACTGTCTGTTCTCCCCATCATGCCGTCTGTTACCTATTTCCTCTCTCTGTCGTACCCATCTGTTCTCCCCGTCTTACCGTCTGTTATCCCCGTCGTGCAGTCTGTTCTTCTCCTGACGCAGTCTGGTCTCATTTCCATGTACATTTATGGCATTTCGAAGACGTTCTTGTCCAGAGCGACGTACAAAAAGTGCTTTGAGTCTCTATTAATTAATAAATGTAAACATATGCCAGATTACAAACTAAAAGATACATCAGCCTACAACTCTGTAATTGTTTTGTAAAAGACAAAGCAAACCTGGAAAATTGCTAGTTAGTGTTTCAGAAAGATGTGGGTCTTCCCCCATCGCTTGAAGATAGCCAGGGACTCCACTGTTTGGACCACCTCGGTGCCAGAACAGAGAAGAGCCTTGAGGTATACTTACCTCTTACCCTGAGAGACGGTGGCACCAGTCGAGTTCTCCCTGTCGTATCGTCGGTTCTCATCCTCTTAAAGTATGTTGTCAATATTTTAAATCCCCCCCCGACTTACCAACTGTTCTTCCTGTGTTCCCCTTATTTTACATCTCCCTGTCTGTCATCCTTTTCTTACAGTTTTCTCGTGTTGCTGTCTTTTCTCCCCATCTTACTGTGTGTTCTTCCCATTCCATCGTTTGTTCCCCTTGTGTCACATCTGTCCTCCCCGTATTTGCTTCCTCTTTGTATCTCATTTCCTGCCACAATCCAAAAACATGCAGGCAGGTAGACTGGTAGATCTTACATTCTCATTATCTGTGAAAGAGCGTGCAAATATGTATGTTCATGGTGTCCTGGAGTCAAATGGCTTCCGTTCCACGTTGAATTCTCCTGTTTGTTACCAGGTATTGTTTTGCAATGGGTTCCAGATCCACTGCAGTTCTGAGAGAGAGCAAACCCCTTACTAAAGACGGCCAAACTAATTTACGTTTTCAATAAATAAAAGATATCCAACGCCACGTTTTTCTCTCGCATCCCTCAGAAAATATATCCTCGTTCTAGTCAGTATTAGTTTGGCAATTTTGGAGCCAAATCTGAGCAAATAGAAGAGAAACGCGAAAAGTATTTCACTCAAAGGGACTCGCACTAGGAAAATACCCACGGAACACAAGATTGGTTCAATCAGGATTCATTCATAGTCTTTTATGTGTCGTTTTCAGAAAAGGCCAAAACCAGGGAGCTGATCAACAACTTGAACAACAAACGCAACAGTGCTGCTCCTATAACGACCTCGAGCACGACCAGCAGCACGACCAGCAGCACGACCAACCAGGTTAAAAAGGTGTGTTAAGAAAGCTTAGTACTGTAAACCTGCAGAAAAGGATATCATTGAGATTTTATTCAGATTTATCTTTGAATTCTATTTCTATAACCGTCATTGCTTTTTAATAGACTGTACAGTAGACATATGGGAAGAAACTGTAAATATGTTACATGTGTTGTATTAGATTCTCAGATTTACACTTTTGTAGTGTTGTGAAGGGCTTTTTTGTGTGTGTGTGTGTAGCCGGAGCCACCACGGCCTGCAGTAAGTGAGGCTCCGGGGTCGTGGAGGACGTCTCTGCGCAAAGCAGGCAGCTCGGTAACTCTGGGAACCTCAGGCGTGTCCGAAGCAGCTACAGAAAACCCAAAAGGTTCCGAGAGCACCTCGGACATCGGGATGTCCCGCTCTGCCTCCAGCCCGAGGCTCAGCTCAGACACCGACACCAAGGTAACACCACGCACAAACCTTCTGGCTACTTTTTTCCGTTGTTTTATCAAGCACCCCCTGCTGGCAGCTAAATTAACTTTTCCTTTCCTTTTTTTTCCATTCTTGGCCTGTAGCTCTGGTCTGCAAGTAGGTGTTACAGAAGACGTGAGGTGTAGACACAGTGTCCTCACACTTGTTAATTCCTGTACATATCAACATCGTTCACATTCTTTATTAATCCCCATCATGGATAAGGATCGGATGAACGACTATAAATATGTTAGGGGTGTTCCCGAGCTCATCTCAAACCATTTATAAAATCTCTGGTGGTTTTGTGTATGAAGACTTGCACACCGACACTCAGAAATACCACGTAAGACAGAACAGGAAGATCGAATAACACGTTTTGTAAACATTTTTTCTTTTTTTTTATTGTTATTGCCGTTTTTTACAAGTTTTATTCCGAGAATTCTGATGAAATTCCACCAAATCTATGTTGTTGTAATAGTCACATTAATCGGGTCACGTGTGTTTCGGTAATCCAGAGAGGTGAGCGTTCGGTCTCGATTTGTAGAAGCCATTTACTCGGTCTGTTTCATCCTCAGGGAATTCATTCCACCACCAACATAAACACGTTCTCTGCTCCCTTTGTGCAGGAGCCCAGGTTAGCTCGAGTGCAGCCCACTCCGTCCAGACGCCTGTTCAGCGTCGGGGACAGCAACACCAGTAGCGCCTCAGACAACCCCAGCAGGTCTGTGTGCAAGAGATGCAGCGAATAGGTCATGCTTTTCTTCTTCTTATGTACAAGACATGACGATTTGATTTGTGTGCAGTTGGTTGAGCAGGAGCTCCTCATACACACGACGGCTGAACAGCCAGTCAGGCAGTGAGCCGGCAGCACAGAACCCCTCTTTACCTCGCAGGTTAGGGTCTCTCATATACGCTCTCTCACACACACACACACAACGTGAACATGTGAATGATCTGCTTTTAATTCTGTCTCCCTGCCTCCAGCTCATCTTATGGAAGGAAACTTGATGACTCTACAGTGGCCTCTGTCACCACACAAGGAACATCTGGACTCAGTCGCCTCAACAATATAGTGGCTCAGAGGTGTGTATTATATGTACCCTATAATAACAAAAGTTTGTGGACCCCTGACCATATGCTTTGTATGTGATTTTTAAACATCCAATTCCACATTCAGTCCCCATTTGCTGTTATAACCTCAACCTTTCTGGGAAGATGTTCCACTAGAGATTTTTGTGCTCATTGAGCCACAAGGATGTTAGAAAAGTCAGGTACTGAGGTGAGGCCAGGGGTGCAGTCAGCGTTCCAGTTCATTACAAAGGTGTTCAGTAAGGTTGAGGTCAGAACTCTATAGCAGGCCACTAAAGATCTAACGCATCAAACCGTGTAAAGCACATATGCAGAAGGTCTTTGTGAACAAGGACATAGAAATGTATAGGAATTAATTTAAACTAGGAGACCCAAACCTTTTCCAGCATGACCAAGACCTTTTGTAGCATTTTTTTTTATACTTTGTTAGTGGTTTTGTTGTCCTGTTTCTTGAAAGAGTAATATTTTTTTTCATAATGTCCATTAACATCATAGTGGCCCAGTACAGAACCTGACAAATTGTACAGACCTACATTATGTAGATCTTCTGCGGGGTCTTTCATGCTTTCCGTTATTTATTAAAAGCTTGACATTAAAGCCGGTGTGCACAATTTGTTATGGCGTCAAAAAGATTTTGGGTGAAAAGCATAAAACAGGGAGCATATTATTTTTTACATTTCGTTTGGCTTGGGACCAAATCCTTTGTACGCACTTAGATTAGTTAACTATCAACATTCCTGATAAAATTGTTCGATACACTGACGGTGTATCCTTTCCGTCACGCAGGTTAGCTCAGGAAGAGTCCGAGAAGAAGGATCCTGTGTCCATGACAACATCCACGACGGGAGGCGAGCAGGAGATAAAGCAGAGGCGGAGGTGAGAGTCATAGAGCTGGTGTGGAATTTATGAGGCTGCCTAAGGATTAACTGCAGTCTGCATTTTTACTTACATTTAATAAGAAACGTACAACCGTGCCTAATTAAGGCGGTGTGTGTGTGTGTGTGTGTGTGTGTGTGTGTGTGTGTGTGTGTGTGTGTGTGTGTGTGTGTGTGTGTGCGCACGCAGATCATATCTGACCCCAGTACGCGATGAGGAGGCTGAAGCTCAGAGGAAGGCTCGCTCCAGGCATGCACGTCAGTCCAGACGCTCCACTCAGGTTGGCTTGCGGTGAAACATGTGACCTTAGAGCCAGTCATGACAATACTCAAAATGGATTAGGGGTATTTTTCCCCCCCCACTAATGACACACCTGCTATATATATCATGTACATATATACACAGGGTGTTACACTTACCGACCTCCAGGAAGCAGAGAAGACAATAAAGACGGAAAACAAGGCAAAAGACAGGACTAAGGAGGAAGAGGAAAAAGAAGCGAAGCAGAAGAAAGCAGAGGAAGGGGTAAGAAAGGTTAAGATTGTTGACCTAACAGAGTTCGGTGTATGTTAGTATTTAGTTTTATTTTTTTACATATTAATTAGACATCATTAATATTGTGAGTCAGGTTTTTTTCCCAAAATATAATTGAATGTTGTTGTATTTTTCAGTTAATAACCTGGACTTACACTATTTTTACAATTTTGTCGTACAGTTTGGTCGAATCATCGTATCTCGGGGGGGCCATCTGTACTTTTTTTTTTTTTTACATCAGTCAATTATCTTTATTATTCCATCCCTCAAAGGAAATATTGGTGAAATGCGAAATTTTTTTTAATCTCCTGCCAAAAACTTGGTTTATGTTGGACACTCCCACAAAAAGAAATGCGAATCCCGTCCCCCCCCCAACATCATGTCAAACAACTAGCATCCCTTCCTTTGTAACTTTTCTGTCAGTGTAATAGAAAAAACATAATGACATTGTTTGGTTTATTTTTTTTTACATTCTGTATGCGTGTGTGTTCAGGAGGTGAGTTGGAGGTCTCGTATCGCAAACCTGCAGAAGTCGGACCTGCTGGGACTCACTCACCCTCCTGGTGCACCTCGTCCTGCTGACAGGAAAGGTGACCTTTCCTGCCTAATGACCTCTACTCCAGGAAGCAGTCTAGATGTTTTTCTTTTGACCGTTCTACATCATGTGTGTGTGTTTGTGTGTGTGGGTGATAGATGCCGAGGACAGCCTAGCTGAAATTGAGGAACGAGCGAGGGAGAGGAGGAGAGCGCGAGCTCGGAGGAGAGAACGTGCCGGAGAGGTGGGCGATATGGACGGAGTGTCGATGCGTGTCGATGTTTAGAATGAGTGAGTGCCAGGATGAAGGTTTGATGTTCTCATCTCTGTACATAGAGTGAAGATAACGAGCCCAACGCAAAGGACGAGAGCAGCGGTGGGCCGGACCCACAGGTTTGAGGGACAGGATCACTCATTTCTAGGGGTGTCCCCGATTAAACATTTACAAAGCCGAATCAGAATCGTCAAGTCTTGCTTATAGTCGAACCGTGTGTGTTTGTTGAACGCTTTTTATTTATTTTATTTTTTTAAAGCAAGTCAAATTAAATCATCGAAATTGCCCATGCGAGCAAAATAAACAGTAAGAAATAAGACTGATTTGTACAATCCATATGCTGTGCAGGGAGATGCAGAAAACCCAAAAGAGCTCATTTAAATGTACGTTTAAATGTCAAAAACCCTGTAATAAAGAACTCTGACAACAGATCTAATACCCAAAGTGCATAACAAAAAACCAAGATGATCTTTTATAGCTTTTTTTTTTTTTTTTGCTAGATGGTATAAACCATTCCATCATTTAATACCCCGAAATCTTATCAAACATTGACCTCTAGAAGTCAGAATTAAAAAATATGAAAAGTTTTCCGTGACATTGAAGCTGCGAGTTTGCTTTAAAATACATTCTCGCTTGAACATACACCAATCAGGCATAGCGTTATGGCGAGCAATGATGAAGAGATAATCAGTGTTCTTCACTTCATCGCTCATAAGGTTATAATGTTATAATGATGCGCCTGATCTGTGTTTCTTATACATGTTTTTATATTTGAAAAATATTAATATAATACATTTTAAGTACCTGAAATTAAGCCGTCGTCGTCCCCCGTAGACCCCCTCGCTCCCTCTACTCATCCTGTCAAAGCATCAAATCTTTGACTATTCGGGGTCACCCCTTGTCATTTTCATTGTTTCAATGTTTGCATACACTATCTCTGATATTTATATTTCTCGATCTTTTTCTTTCTTTTTCTCTCACCTTGTCTTCTGTGAAATAGACGCACAGATATCCAAGTAGCAGGTATGTCTTTCACATTTGACTTTTTTTTTTCGGTTTATTTGGTTAAGTAACAATCAGTCTGATATAATCCGCCTCTCTCTCTGTCTCTCAGGTATAATCCATCCCTCAACGATTGTCTCGTGGCCGGTGGATCAGACGTCAAAGATTATAAAAGGGTATTTGCCATTGATATTAGACTGTGTGTGTTTTTATCTCCTGTATAATCTGACCTGTGCTGTGATTGTGTGCATGCTAGTTGTTTGAGAAGTTGTCTAGAGAGAACACTCAGCTGCAGGCTCAACTACAGGACACGCTGAGGAACGTGTCGGTGACTCGAATGGAGCTGGAGAAGGCGAACCAGGTAAAAAAAAAAAAAAAAACACTTACTCCAAGACACTGCGCATTTCGCTTCTCCGGCGTCACATCGGGTTTTAACCGGAAGTGTGTTTGTGTGCTGCAGAGACAGGAGAGGTTCAGCGACTGCACCGCTCTTTTGGAGATGGAGAAGAAGGTTTGTTTGTGCTCTTCTTTTCCTATAAAGGGGTTCGGGTTTCCTCCAGCCAGACCGTGGTGGAGCACGTAATAGTGTGGAAATGCATCAAATTGGGGTTATAATACTTTATAAACCTGAGGGTGTAACAGTACACGCATTCGTAAGAACCGTTTGGTGTTGGAGGGCTTTCGTTTGGGCGCACGTGTAACAAATCTAATGTAAAATATGCTGAAATTTTAAGGAAGTAAAAGTTTAGTAAAATTCTCTTTTAATATCTAATAAAAATGTATTGTAAAACACACATATACATATCTGTATTACTCAAACGGGGTCTAACAGATCAAAACTATTTAATACACATCTTTCCTTAAATTTCATTTTCAAATGTAATTTAATTTGTGCCAATTGAATTGATTACTCAATTGAATCAATATGATAAAGGGTACTGCATTCATTTGATTTATTGTATTTTATTTGCATAAAATATCAAATATTGTTTTATATATTATTTATCCAAGCAGGCATTTTATTTAAGTGTTTTCAAAAACTGTTGCTCACAAACGTTAATAGTATAAATAATAATAAACTGCATTAATAAAGGACAAGCAATTTTATGTTTTGAATTTCCTCCCCCTAACCGTAACGAAATCAATCCAAACCGTGAACTAAAAACCGAGGTACGTACCAAACCGTGAATTCTGTGTACAGTTACACTCCTAATGTAAAACATATTTATTAAAAAAAAAAAAAAAAAAGATTCTCTGCTAGTATAAGATTTACTTTCTTATTTCTTTCAACTAATGACCTGTCCTTGTTTTTTCTGTGTTTTTGGGGTGGATTTCGTCCGTCTCTTTCTCTCTCTCTTTGTGTCTCTCTCTCTGTGTGTCTCTCTCTCTCTCTCTCTCTCTCTCCCTCTCTCAGGAGAAAGTGATGTTGGAGAGACGTGCAGCCGAGCTAGAGGAAGAGCTAAAAGTAAGAACAGAACATGCGCTCCAATTGATTTGCTATCGCTTTTCTCCACGCGGTCCTGTCACACGTGTGTATGTGTGTGTGTGTGTGTGTGTATGTGTGTGTGTGTGTGTTTGTCCTCATAGGTTTTGGGGGATCTAAAAGCGGACAACCAGCGGCTGAAGGACGAAAACGGAGCGCTCATCCGAGTGATCAGCAAGCTCTCGAAATAGACAAAGAGAAAAGGCGAACGAAAGTAAACCAACGAGAGGATGAACAGAAGATAGACCGAGGCTCAAAAAGAGAGAGAGAGGGAGAGACACAATCCACCCCTTCCCCCATCCTCACATCCTGTGCCAAAGAATTAGTCGTGTGTGAGAACGAAGAAAATGATCAGAGCACGTCACTTTTTTTATTTTTATATGCGCACCGTTTAAACTGCATAGTGACCTGATCCCTACCTGTGTGTGTGTGTGTGTGTGTGTGTGTGTGTGTGTGTGTGTGTGTGTGTGTGTCTATATATGTTTGTGTGTGTGTGTGTGTGTGTGTGTGTGTGTGTCTGCGCTTGCATATGCACATTCACTATAAACTCTCTTCGCCCCATATGTTCTGAAGAAGAGTCGGAAATGATGTATGCACACAATTGGCAGGATTTCTCTCTCTCACACACACACACACACACACACACACACACACACACACACACACACAAAAATAAGGCGTACACAACATTCACTTGAGTGCCACACATTCCACACCTCTCAGGCTCCTTCAGGTCTGCGGTAATTTTGCACTTTTGCATACACTTTTTACACACACACACACCATATGAGTTGCCAATTCTATGACCACGTTGTTACCCAGTATCGGCTGAATGTACAGCCACACAGCACTACGATCAGTAACGAGAGCAGTACACTTTCACACCCACATGCAGGCGGTGTCATCGGTGCAAGCCCACTCGTGCACAAGCCTCTCGTTAACGCTATGCATTGTATTTTGTTTTCCACGTTATCGATATAGAGGCGAAGAATATCGTTTTCATGTGTTTCCGTTTTCACGTCGGTTTCCTCGCCCCTGTTGTTCGGTCGACGAGGACGGTAAACTTTGTTTATTATATAAATGGACATCTATTATTCCCTCAAAATAATAATAATGCCGTCAAAAGTAACGTGATACCCATGTGTTTTTAATATATCTATAAAACGAATTTCAGCACTTAATAAATGGTTGTGTGCATTTGTAGCTTAGTGTCAAGAATTTCTCGATATTTGGTCACACTTTTTTTTTTTTTCTTTTTTTTTCGAGCATCGTTTCATCCAATTTTGCGGTTTAATACGAGGTGGTATCAAAAGGTTTCAAAACACTGTTTACAAGAAAGTATTTTATGTTTTCACACAATCTTTTTCAAAATAGTCCCCTTGACAAGCAATACAACACTCCCAGTGCCCCCTGGGGTCTTTATGTCGAAGCCCGTCAAGCATCTTGTGCGATTCACACTGGGTCTCTGTAATGGTGTCAACCCTATGAGCCGGATCTTCATCTTCAGGGCGAAGTCCTCAGGTGTCAAATCTGTTGTAGGGTGTGTGCGGAAAGTGAGATCGTGTGGATTGTTCTCCGATGATCATCATGCACAAGTTGCCGGTGGTTTTGACATTTTCGGGGAATGAGCTTGTCGTCTTCCAGTGATGTTCTTCCACTCTTGAAGCACGTTGCTGTATCGCCGTTTGTCAAACGCATGTCATTTCAAACATCTCTGTGGCAGATTTGCCCAGTTTTATGCAGGATTTCATGTTTGTTTTTTGTTCTAAATTGCTGTCTGTGATGAAATCGCAGACTTGTGGTACAAACACGTGGTCAGAAAAGCACCAGTTCGCATCATTAGTCTCGAAACTTTCTGATACCACCTCGTATGGAGTCAGTCAACACGATGCTGGAGTATTTTATAAATGAAAAGTCTAAACCTAATGGCTGCATCATCGCATTTCATTTCGAAGAGCAATCTTATATGGAAATGGCTTTTTTACAGAAGTGAGAAAATCTTAAAGATCTTTGAGAAATTTCTCCTTCATGCTATTTGATATTTGGCAATAGTGTGCTGGTGCTATAAAAAATAACTACAAAATTAAAAAAACTAAAATAAATATAAAGAGCTTAACTATACATTCCATAAAGATTCCTTGCATTGCTTGTAGATGGTGGAATGGGCAATTTTTTCTTACTAGTACAATTGACTTAGAAAAGCGTAGTACATTAAATAAATAGCAGCTTCGAATACCTTTTTGGAAAGCTGTGTCCTGGGCCCGACTGACTTCTTGAGGAAACACCCTAATGGTTCTTTATCTTTATTTTGATCTGTTCAGGGGAAAAAAAAAATTTTATTATTTTTTTTTTTTCTTTTTCAAGACAGGGATGGAAATAGAATTGTAGCCACTTGAACAAATTTTATTATAGCTCCAATTTTAAATCAACACTACAAATGCAGCATTATTCTTTTAATGAAAAACAACCACCTAGTTGAGAATCCAATGTTCATTAAACATACACTGATCAGGCATAACATTATGACCACATGCCTAATATTGTGTTGGTCACTCTTTCACTGCCAAAACAGTTTTGACTCTTCGATCATCAACACCATTAACTTCTTCAGCAATGTGAGCTACAGGAGCTCGTCTGTTGGATCGGAACACACAGGCCAGACTTCGCGCCTTACGTAAATCAATGAGCCTCGGCTGCCCATGACACTGTTGCCGGTTCACCACCGTTCCTTTCTTGGAGCACTTTTGATAGATACTAACCATTGCAGACTGGAAACATCCCACAAGAGCTGCAGTTTTGGAGATGCTCTGACCCAGTCGTCTAGACGCCACAATTTGGCCCTCATCAAACTCCCTCAGATCTTTACATTTGCCCATTTTTCCTGCTTCTAACACATCAACTTTAAGGACAAAATGTTCACTTGCTGCCTAATGATATCTCACCCACTAACAGGTGCCATGATGAAGAGGAGATCAGTGTTATTCACGTCACGACTGATGATGATGTGTGATTTGTCTATTATGCTGGACTTTAATACTTCATGACACTTGCTTTCTGATACTTTTGTGAATCTTAAACATTACACATTTGTATAACTAATCCGGGCTTTCGCCTTGAACATAGCCATAATATCTGACAAAAAAAACACAACCACCTACTTCTAGATCAGCAACGAATATACGAAGGTATTGATCTGTTTTTTTTGTCTCTACGTACTTCTTTGTGTTTATCAAGTCCTGCAGACCACAAGTCCTAGAATGTGACATTTTCCCATCAAATTCTAAAAGGCTTTTCATTTAGGAATAGGGGATCTTTAGGAATCTCATTTAGGGGGGGAAATGGAAAGCAAATGTCATGGTGGAGTCGAGTTCTTCTCGTGATGTACATTTGAATTGAAAGAAACCTCAGTGCATTAGATACCAACTGTGCTCCTCATCTGTAAACTAGACATTGTCAGTCAACATTGTCTCTTGCTCTTAGTCTCTTTTGTTGTATCCCTGCCCACCAGATGTCCGGCATCCTTGGGGAAAGGAACAGCTGGAGCAATGGGCACAACATTCCCATAGTGTGTGTGAGAGAGAGAGAGAGAGAGAGAGAGAGAGAGAGAGAGCGAGCAAGACTAATTGGAATGCAGACAAACTGGGTGCAAACTTCAAAATGTGTCGAAGCTACTGATCGACTAGAAATAGAAGTGCGAGAAGTGCTCTTCTTTCGGTTCTCCTAAATCTTCTCAAGCATCTCATCAACACACTTTCTGTTGACTGACATATGTCAGAGGAGCAACCTTTCCAGTCGTGCTGCTGATCGATTTAACATGCACGTGGATGTTTATAGACAAGCCTGGAGAGCCGAATGACCTTTGGGAGAATGCTACCTTCGTCTTCTCTACCCTCATCTGTTTGTCCCATCTATTCACACACTGGTAGTCTGCCCACTGTCCTACAAGGACACAATGTAGCCGCTGACAGTGAGTGCAGTTCCTAATAAGGTACGCCTAGCTGGCCTTGCTGTAAATATCTCCTAAGGTCTGAGAAGGAAAGCGAGCGAGGGAGGGAGGGAAAAAAAAGGAGAGGAAGAGAGCAATAAAGGAAAAAGCAGAGGGGACGGATTGCAGCCTTATAAGGGCAAAGCTGCTCTTTTCCCAGGGTTTGGAGTTCCGACCTCTGGCATGATGCCAAGCCAAAGCAAACTGTATTGTAGCTCCATCTAGAGGTTAAGAAGTGGAAGGACATCAACACAGTATAGTTTCAGCAGAGCTTAGAATGCAGAAAATGGACTGGTTTACAGTTTAAATGAAGTCTAATGGTTAGGCAATGCACTTCTCACTCTTAACACAACCGGGACTTCAATCACACAGAAATTAATCTTACAGTGTAGTTGTAAGATATAAAATACATTTTTAGGCAAAACTATTGAAACACCTCACTTTTCCTCCCAAATGTGGTTTCCCCAAACTGATACAAAGCTGAGGACAAGTGTACAGAATGTAAACAACCATGCCTTGAGACTTTTTCTTGAACTAGGAGACACAATCCTGTTCCAGCAAGATAATGCGCCGGAACACAAAGCCAGATCCATGAATATGTGATTTACATGGATAGGTGAAGATTTTGAGCATTGTTAACTCATTATTATTATTATTATTATTAGAGAACTCATTATTAACACCTTATTAAACAATTTTGAGACCCCAGTCCTCCTCACCCTACATCAGTACCTGACTTTACTAATGTCTTCGTGGCTGAATGAGCACAAACCTCCACATATTCCATCCAAAATCTAGTTGCACATATTCCCAGATGAGTGGTGGTTATTATAATGGCAAATGGGGATTAAATGGCTGCACTAGATATTTTTAACTGTCCAGAATAATGCAAAATAATAGTTTAGTTAGTCTCTGGGGCAGATGTTAATCATTAGAACAGAATGATGAGGATGAGGAAGATAAGCTGTGTTTCCATGCACAAGTTGCCTCTCCAGGCCCCTTTAACCAGGGCCTTAACCCTCAACAACAGAACAAAATATATGTTGCTCTGGAAAAAGAATGGCATAAAAAATATTAAATTTGAATATTAAAACATGTTCTATAGCACACACAGTGTACAGTGCATCCGGAAAATATTCACACCACTTCAGTTTTTCCACATTTTGTTATGTTACAGCCTTTTTCCAAAATGAATTCAATTCATTATTTTCCTCAACATTCTACAAACAATTCCCCATAATAACAATGTGAAAGAAGTTTGATTGGACATGATTTGGAAAGGCACACACCTGCCTTTATGAGGTCCCACAGTTAACAGTGCATGTCAGAGCACAAACCAAGCCATGAAGACCAAAGAATTGTCTGTAGATCTCTGAGACAGGATTGTTTTGCACAGATCTGGTGAGGGGTGAGGGGTACAGAAAAATTTCTGCAGACTAGCATGAAGACTCTTCCTAGCGCGGCCGCCCGGCCAAACTGAGCGATCAGGACAAAAATGGCTTTAGTGAGGGAGGTGACTGAAAACCCGATGGTCACTCTGAAAGAGCTTTAGCATTTTTCTGTGGAGAGAGAGAAAGAGAGAGAGAGAGAGAGAGAGAGACCTTTCAGTTCAGCACTTCCAGAAGAACAGCACTCCATTTGCAGCACACCACCAATTAGGCCTGGGGGGCACCAATAATCCTCTCAGCAGTCCTGACCATCTGCTGTAGCCTCTTGATGTCTGATTTGGTAGCTGACTCTATAGCGCCATTCACAATGGACATTGTTTCAAAACAGCTTTACAGAATTTAAGTGTGAAGGTGAACGATGTGTATTAATCCCTGATGAGCAGCCATGGCGACTGTGGCAAGAAAAAACTCAGATGTTTTGAGGAAGAAACCTTGAGAGGAACCAGACTCAAAAGGGAAACCCATCCTCATTTGGTGACATCAAGATTGTGATTATAAATCCTTAAAACAATACAAAACACTGGAGAGTGAGAACCACCATAAGCACTGGAATGTAAGATTATTACTACTTTTCCTTTATACAGTCTGATACAGTCAGTTAACGTTATAGAACCAGGCGCTACTGAGCAACTTATAAAAATAGCTCAACATTTGAGATCATCATAGATCCAACACCAGCTTCTCCATGCCACAGCCTTTAAACACTTAAGGTGGTCCAATGTCCAAACACTACATGAAGTGAAATCCAAATGGTTTCTAGATGGTTCCGGATGTTTGAGGGCTCTGCATTTACTTCCTTAAAGGTTCACAATCTTTATGAGGTTGGACACGACTGGAGCTGGAGCAACCTCAGAATGCCTCAAGATGAGGCAAAAACTACATGAATGTGCCTTCATCCTGTGAAAGGAGACTGGAATGCCAGATTATACAAGGCTTTACTGTATGTGAAACATGAATGGGTGTATGGATGCCACATATATTTGGTCGTACATTTAGTCATATATCAACAAAGTATTAATAATTAAATTAGGAATAATAAATACATGTAAAACACTTTCATGAGATGTAAGTTCTAACACATTTGTATTCCTGGTATTTTCCATACCTTTTTTTTCCCTCTGAAAACTAATAAAGTTAACCTTTGTCATGGCCCTTTGCTTATGACAAGGTTTTTAAACTTGGAGCAGCCAAAAATACTTTACACCCCAGTCACCTGAATGTCATCTGACCGTTCATAAATGTTAAGGAAAACTGATTTCAAATCAGTTTTACTGTTTTTCCAACTCTAGAAAGAAACAAATGTGGGACTCGAGACCGGATCCCAAATCAGCGTCTAAAAAAGCAAAGCCCCGCCCCCAGGCCCCGCCCACACAAATCCACAGTTCTGTAGGCACCAGAAAGTTCAGCTTCCTTATAAGAGTGAAAGAAGCGGATGCAACAAAAACTGCGCTTTTATTAACATTTCCCGAAGTTTAGGGTGAAGGTATTAGGTGACTCTTCAGTCCCAGGTGAGTTCATTTTTATATTTAAGTGGGGAACAGCAGAACCAGTTACTTACTAGGAGACTGTAGGTATGGAGTGTTTGGACATTTCTTACACATATATAGCGTTTCTGTGTTGCTCAGGCTCAGGCTCAGGCTCAGGCTCAGGATAGATAGATAGATAGATAGATAGATAGATAGATAGAGAGATAGAGAGAGAGAGAGAGAGAGAGAGAGAGAGAGAGAGAGAGACAGACAGACAGACAGACAGACAGACAGACAGACAGACAGACAGACAAACAGAGGACAATACTATAGAAATGAAACTTGGACATATGTTAGAGTGGTCAATGTGCAGCTTGTATAGCAGTACAGATCCTCTAAAAATACCTCAATTATTGTCAAAAGATCTGGCAACATAAGCCTAAGTGATAACAGCTGTACGGCGTGTAACCATGCAAAGCCACATGTCCTATTCATCATGTTTATGTTTTTGTCTGCTTGATAGGTCCATACAAATTTGTTTATCTTGTATTAGAGCAGTAAAATTTGGTGCTTTGGGTACAATTCTCTCATACTGACCACTGGATGTTCAACATGGCACATCATGGCAAAGAACTCTGTGAGGAGTTACAGTACAGTGGCCAGGGTCATATAGAAGCTCCAGTGCAACAAGTACATTTATACTGCTATACAAGCTGCGCATTGACTACTGTAAAATATATCCAAGTTTCATTTCTATAGTATTGTTCCTTGTGAAAGATCTTTTAAAATGATTGCTGAAATGTGAGGGGTGTACTCACGTTTGTGTGATATATACATACATAGACATAAATATATACAGAGGCACATATATACATTCCACTTCATTGTCAATGCATAGTAAAGGTGCACGGCAACAAAATACAGTTTAGCCAAAAGCTGGTGGACAGCCGACCCTAAGGTTTGTATATTTTTGTGCAGAATGTGTGTATATATACTTTACAATATGCACTACAGAAAATGTAGAGAATATTGTTTAATGCACAATATAAGTTGAGAAATATGGGACACAATTTTACAATATGAGAGATGTACATTTCAACTGTATATTCACAGTTGTACGATGACAGAGGTGTCATAACTAATAGAAATAATGTAAATTAGTTAAGCTACAGTTCCTCAATAAATTCCTACGATCTTTTCCACGTTTTCTAACGCTGCAGCCACGGTTTGTGTACAGCAAGATCATGCGACACTCCATTCACGCCTTCATGAATCATTCCAAGTAATCATGTGTCTCGTTATCGTTGTGTTAGCACAAATTTATGGACCAAAGTTGAGTCAATATTAAATGTTTTTAAAAAATACATTCTCACACACACTTTAATATTATGGTTTTAATCCCATTTAAGTGCAATACAATTCCAGGCTGTAACACTTCAAAATGTGGAACAGTTCCTAGGGGTGAATATTTATGCAAAGAACAAGGATATTTATTTAAAGTGTGTATTTCTGTTTGCCAGAGATGAACTCGGACATTGCCGACCCTTATATTTTTTCGACTCGCTCGCTACCCTCTGACCACCGTTTCCTGCCGCCTCTGACTAACGGAACGCTGGGATGGAGAGTGTTTGGAAAAATGATGCATAAGGGGGGAGTCTATAATGGAAAGGCTGGAGCTTGTCACCGAGCTGATATTCCATGTCCGCTTGCAGTCCGGATGAAGGTCGAGAACGGGAAGCATATGTACACTTTGGATGCCCACACTGGTATAGCTGGAATGTTGTGTCCACTGCTTTCCACACCAGGGGTCTTCAAACTTTTTCTGTGAGGGCCACATAATTCTTTAATGGGGGCTAGGACCGCTCTGTAAAAGAAACTTACATGGGCCGGAGTGACTATTACAATGACTACACTGATTGTGGAGATTTTATAATTTTTTTTAAATGTAGTTATATTATGCCCTATCTCTTGAAAAGCATTACTTTTCAAGAGATATATAGACTATTAAAAAGCTACTGAAATAAAAAAATGTACTTACTTATGCATATTGTTGAAAAAATTTAGCAATGTTAATAACTAGAGGTTGACCGATAGTGGATTTTACTGATACTCATAGCTACATTGGATCGTGCATGTCGATAACCGATTAATCAACCGATACTGGATTAAAAATAAATAAATAAATAACCCTTACTGTAAAATATTACTATAGTATAATAGTAAATAGAACTATAATAATTAATAAATGAATATAATTAATAAATTATTAATG
This sequence comes from Silurus asotus, assembly GCA_024362625.1. Classification (NCBI taxonomy): domain Eukaryota; kingdom Metazoa; phylum Chordata; class Actinopteri; order Siluriformes; family Siluridae; genus Silurus; species Silurus asotus. Next base: position 1,030,556 of record MU557501.1, read on the forward strand.
ATAAATTAAATATAGCGCTCTCCGTGCAGTACGCAGTCTGGCGTGTAGAAACAAACATCACATGGCATTAGTAATTCGCCTCTAGAGGCTGCTCTCGTAATCACAGGAGACCAGAACCAAAAAAATAAAACAATGTTGTGAAATTTTGACGATAGTTTCGTTATCCATCACTGTCAGTGCCTCAGTCTTTATTAATAAATAGGAGAAATTATAGTATATATATATATATATATATATATATAGCCTTTATTTTCTTATAACAGATATGATATTAGCAAAACGTACTCACAGCAGACCAGAACCAAAAAAATTAAACAATGTTGTAAAATTTTGACGATAGTTTCGTTATCCATCACTATCAGTGCCTCAGTCTTTATTAATAACTAGGAGAAATAGTATATAGTGTATATATATAGCCTTTATTTTCTTATAACAGATATGATATTAGCAAAACGTACAATATTTAACATTTAAAATTTCTAAATATGCCGTTCCAAAAGTGGGGCAGGCTGTATTCCGCCCATGGGCTGTAGTTTGGGGACCCCTGTACTACACCATTCCTCTTGCTTTCTGTCCAGGTTGAATAGCAGGATGCAGGTCTGGATAATATAGTGTGTCTCTCGTTCTTCTCGTGCAGGTATATTCACTCATTCGGTGCTTACCTCGTATGTGGAAGCCACTCAGGTGTTCTACCCTCATCGACAATATCCCAACTTGTTGGTCATGGAGGTGTTGCTGAAGCGCCAGATGAGCTCTGAAGAACCGATCACGGTCAAACTTGAGAGTTCGTTCACTCCTCAAAGTCATGACATTGCCTTTGAAAAAGCCCCTGACTACAGAGGAGGAAGGTACGTTTCAAAATCATTCAGATCATTGATTTGAATCTGTAAAAGCACTAACTGAGACCGAAATCATGATTCTTCCAGTGGTGGGCCGTCAAGGCCAGCAAGGCCTGCTCTGATCAGATGAATTGTTTATATCCCAAAAGTCTATTTATAGTTTTTTATCCTCATGTAGTGTAATTTTCTGTTTGAGGCAGCTATCACGTCACGTGTTGCCAGGGTCAAAGGAAACTGCATTGAGCCTGCTGAATCAGCACTACGGGCGCCTGTAGCTTACAGTACATGAGCTACCATCAGATTTCGAGATGACATTCTCCGTTCATCTAGCAAAAGAATAAAATTTTCAGCATTTTTATTGCTTTGGTAGTTTGGTCAGAGAGCTCACTAGTCAGAGCTCGCAAACTGCATCTGTAGCAAACTGCACAAGCTCAGATATATTCTTGTGGATTTAATAGCTTTTTTTTTTTTTTTTCATAACACAATAGTTAACAGAGGAGATGAAATTGATTTTGCCACAAGTTATACTTACATTTACAAGACAAACTTTGCAGGAAGAACTGGACATCGTGAGAAAAGGTCAACCAAAACAGTTGTTAAGCTTTTTCATAAACATTTATATTTTCCTGTCGAATTTGCACAAAAACACACAATTTGCCTTCATTTTAATTTCCACTGATAAGTGTGAAATGTGCAGTGATGCTTTCCAGTGATTCAGTGCTGCTCACAGCTTTAATTCAACTCTGTTCTTAAATAACAGGCATATGTTTGGGAGCACTATGTCAGCAGAAGTCCCTGGAGTTCCTCGTCCTTGTGTTCACCTTATCTGGACCCCAGTATCCTCCTGTGTAACGTTACGTCCTGAGCAGAGCCATTCTAGCTGGAGCTTTCTGGTTGCAGTGGCGGAGAGCAGTGAGCTCGCCCAGCTTTGCTTTGACAAAGGTTTAGTGCTCGTTGAACATGGTGACCTGCAGACTTCCCATATAAGGGCATGGGCGGAGCTTTGGCTTGGCAGTAGTGTGGAGCTGGCCGGACCAGAGCCTTTGAGTCAAGCTGTGATTGGTTGCATGTTCTACCTTCTCAGTGCACTTCCTTCTCTGACAGAGACACCCACACCGTTCGGGGGCATTAGTCCTGGAGGACTGTCTAATGGAGGACATGGACAAGGACAGGACTACTGGGGACATGTTTTCTGGGATCAGGTAAGGTTTTCAACAAATATTTGGAATCTCTCACACATTGTGCAAACCAGCCACTTTATTAGGAACATCATACAATTCATCATACACTTAAAGCCAATGTGCATACAGTGTCAGTCAAATGTTTGGACAAACATTGTCTTTTATGTTTTTTCAGACACACACGTGTTTATTTTGTTTATACGCAACAAAGTAGGTAATGTAATGTTGCAAATTCTCTCTTAGCTTTATACACTCTTGGCAGCCGAACAGTTTGCTTCTCCAAACATTCAGCTGAAAAACGTCTTGTAAAACTTGTTAAAGGTGTTCTACACTAGTTGGTGATTCAGTTCATTTAAGACTAATTTGATAGGAATTAGGTGCAGACGTACGCTTCGGGTCATTGCCTTGTTGTATGGTGAATTTGGTTTTAATTAGCCGCAGTCCAGTCGGAATTGTGGGGTGTTGAAATATGGAATGGTAGCAATGTTGGTTCAGTTTCCCTTTTTACCCGAAACAAATCCCCAACCTTCTCTGCTCCAAAACAAAACCCAAAACCATTAAGCTTCGATCTCCATGTTTGACTGTGTGAGTGAGGCATTCGGCTAACATCTTCTCTTCTGTTCTCCATTTTATAAAAGTTCTGTTAGAGCCAAAAAAGGTTAAATTTGGATTCCTATGTCCACATTACTTTCTTTCAGTCATACACTGTCCAATTCTTCCATCTTTTTTTTTCTTTTACCTAATTTGTTGCATAAAAGCAAAAAGAAAACAGTGTCTCAAAAAACTGTGAAAGACTAGGTGTCTCCAAACCTTTGATGAATTCTTTAAATACACACTCTCTGCTATTTTCTAACCATATTTTCGTTTTTGCTCCACACTCAAAACTGTGTAGATTTTCTTCACAAAAGGTGCACATACTTTTAGGCCATAGTGTAAGTGGACCAGTAATCATAAAGACTATTGTGTGCATTCATGCCTCATTCTGAACATTCATTCAACACGCTCACCTTTATGCTGTAATGTTTTAGTATAATTCCAAAATCCGGTGTCACCCAGAAGATAAAACCAGCACAAAAAATAGTCAATTCTTCCTTCGAATACTAGAAATGAAGTGTATATAAATGAATTTCTTGGTCTAGGACACATGGATGTATCCTAACATCGCACTCTTTCACCCCAACCTCGCCAAAGCTGTCTTGGAGTACAGAATGCGAACACTTGAAGGTGCTCAGGTTAATGCCCAGGAACAGGGCTATAAGGTATGAGTTAAAGTGGTTTACTTAAGGTGGTGGACTGTGTGTATGTGTGTGTGAATGCACTGGTAATGGTATCCTAGCGTGTTTTTTCATTCTGAATTTGTAACCAGGGCTTGAAGTATCCTTGGGAGAGTGCTGTCTCCGGTCAAGAAGTGTGTCCGTCGGACGTTTATGGAAAGCAGGAGATCCATATTAACGGAGATGTAGCTCTTGCCTTCCGTCACTACCTCTACTTAACACAGGTGCTCCGGTGTATATATAATTATGCTTAATGACCCTAAAAAGTCTAAAAATAATGCAACGATGTACAGTAATCCTCCGTTTATCGCCGTGGTTACGTTCCAAAAACCCGCGCGATAAAAAAAAGAAAACTCGATAAACGGACGCCAATCCAAAAAAAAAGCATTTTTTTTTCTTTAAGCAACTAATAATAATAAATAATCTCCCCCCCACACACTTTAAACACACACACAAAACATTTGCAAGAATATAGCGAGAGGACTTTTGTGTCAATTCGTAAAAAGACAATACTCTGTATCACATTTATAATGAGTACATGTACTGTACTGTATTAACATTTTACTTCATTTTAGAATTAGTAATGATATTTTTATTAATAAATTTGTTTATTTAATAGAAAACTTTTGGGTTTTGGGGTCTATCATGCTATACGTGGGAAAACAAATCAGTTATGTGGCAAATGCAATTCCGCGATAAACCAGGGGCGCGAGCTTCGAACCGCGGTAAAGCGGGGGATTACTGTATTATTATTGTTATTAGGTGCGTGTACATCGAGCATTGTAGTCGGTTTAAAAGTCCGAATAAATCCGAATTAAAATGCATCGTATAAACACCTCAATCGAAATAAAAATGCCCAAACCGAACGAAATAATCAGTTCGTAAAGGGGCTTTTCTATAAAATGAACAAAATAAAAAATTCTGCGATGTACACACTTTAAACCGATTACTTGCAAATGTAAACTAACTTTTTTTACTGTGCTCTTGTGAACACCGAACTGATTTGCCGCACAGCTTCCGAGTTAAATAAAACAACCACGACACGCAGAATCAGGGGAATGGGATATCTGATGGTCTCTTCTTCTAAGGCCTTAAATCCCACTACCAGTCCACACAAACTTGTGAAAGACCGCGGACTCATGTTTAATTCCAGCAATACAACCCGCTCCCACCAGTCCGTACTACAGCCCTTCATCCACACAGCCACCAAAAAGCTCAGCTTCCTACACTCATCTTTTCCTCATACCTTCCAACAGTAGCATGCCTACAAATTCATGCTGTTGCATGATTGAGTGCAACATTTTACATTAAAATAAGCGTGCATAAGAAATAATGCAACTGCATGTTGACCGGGATAAAAGGTGGCAAACAGGACATAGGCTAATGTGCTCATGTCACAAAGTTATTCCGATTCCAAGTGGCAGCACATGTAAACACCGTGTCGGATTAGATAACGTCTCATGTAAACAGTCCACCGAATCTTTCAATCGGAATGATTTTTATTAAAAAGGACAAAAACGTGTACATGTAAACGTGGCTATTAAATTTTTTTTTTTTAAGGACTTGGACATTTTTAAAGATGGCGGTGCTAGTGAAGTGGTGTGGGGAATTGCTGATTACTGGGTGTCCCGAGTCACTTGGAATCTCGAAGACCAGTACTACCATATCAAAGGTATGAAAGAGTGACCGAAAATAACGGAAAAAACTCCAAATATGTTTGAGATTTCTATAGACAAAACGTATTGGGACGCTTGAATTTTCCAGCCTCATGTGGTTCTTTCTTCAAACTGTTATTACAGTGTTGGAGGCACACGGTTGTACCGGATGTCTTTGGATGTGGTAGCATTCAATTTTCTCTTTACTTAAACTATAAGACCCAAAGCCTGTGTGAGCATGACAGTGCCCCTATAATCAATTATTCTGACAATTATTCTTTTTTATCTTTATTATTAATAATATCTATAAATAAATATGAATATATATAAATAAACATATAAAGCTCTTTCGCGTATTATAAATATAAAGAACCCTAAACCCTTTATAAACCCTAATACCTTGTATTTATATTATATATAAATTCCTATATTTGTGTATAAAAGTGTACTTTAAAAAAAAAAATGCAAAAGCCACATATTGACTTTGTTTAATCTTTAATTTGAAGGGGTGGAGGTACGTGATGGAGAGAAGGGGAATGAAAGTCAGTAGGAGTAAGACAGAGTACATGTGTGTGAATGAGAGGGAGGACAGTGGAGTGGTGCGATTACAGGGAGAAGAGGTGATGAAGGTGGAGGAGTTCAGGTACCTGGGGTCAACAGTGCACAGTAATGGAGAGTGTGTTAAAGAAGTGAAGAAAGGGTGGAGTGAGTGGAGAAGAGTGATAGCAGGAGTGATTTGTGATAGAAGAGTATCTGTGAGAGTGAAAGGGAAAGTTTATAGAACTGTGGTGAGACCTGAGATGTTGTATGGATTAGAGACAGTGGCATTGAGTAAAAGACAGGAGGTGGAGCTGGAGGTAGCAGAGCTGAAGATGTTGAGGTTTTCGTTGGGAGTGACGACGATGGACAAGATTAGAAATGAGTTAATTTGAGGGACAGCGCATGTAGGACGTTTTGGTGACAAGGTGAAGGAGGCGAGATTGAGATGGTTTGGACATGTGGAGAGGAGGGACATGAATTATATTGGTAGGAGAATGCTGAGGATGGAGCCACCAGGAAGGAGAAAAAGAGGAAGACCAAGGAGGAGGTTTATGGATGTGGTGAGGGAAGACATGCAGGTAGTTGGTGTGAAAGAGGCAGATGTAGAGGACAGGGGGGTATGGAGACTGATGATCCGCTGTGGCGCCCCCTAATGGGAGCAGGCAAAAGAAGAAAAAGAAGTACATTTGTAATTTAGAAATTTAATTTAGACATCATTTGTATTGTTTTCGATGAAAATTGCAGATGGCAAGTTGACAACCATGTTTTAAAAAAATACAGACCTTTTGTTTAGCTGTGAAGATTATAATAATCAAATAAAACTTTTGTAGCAGACACATGCTATAAAAAAGAGAATAGAATGGAGAAGACTTACAAAGAAAGAAAGAAAATATGCATTGGTGTACAAATTCATAATTGTTCTCTGAAAACCACAACAGTGACTAAAAATGTGATCGTTTACTGCTGCTGTTATTTGCTGCTTTTAAATTGAGTGTTTAATTGAATTCATCACGATGTCTCGAGCGAGCTGATTGCGCAACCTGATGCTCGCGAGTCACGACACAACAGATCCAGTACGACTGTCCTGAAGATACAAACAAACCGTTTACGCAGTAGCGCTTCATCAAACTGTTTTCACATGATGAGTATTCTGCGGTTTTTGCTTACCATGCTGATGTTTCGCCTTCATCTGTCACACCAGTGTGTTTTCTTTTTTCTTTTCGCATGTGGCTGTTATCTTGCCATCAAGCAAACGCGTAACATGAGCAGCCCAACTCATCGATAAAAGCACTCGATCACAACAAATTTCACTATCAATTATTATCTATTTTATCGATTAGTTGTTGCTGCCCTCTTGTGGAGTGAGTGGAAGATCTCGATAGAGCTCAGATTTCAACCTTGTTGAACACCGCTGTGATGAACTGGAACACTACGTGAGCCCTGGGCCTCTTAACCTCACCCCGTAGTAGAATGTGCACAATTCTTTACACATACACACACTCAGACCTCAGAAATCTAGTGAAACACCCTCTCAGAAGTGTCAGAGTTATTATAAAAGTTAAAAGAGACCTAAATGTGGAATGGGATGTTCCAAAACCACATACGAATCTTATGGTCAGGTGTCCATAAAGCTTTATCCATACAGTGTATCTTATAAAGAGAGTTTTTCATGTGTTATGTAGGAGTGATGCCTCCTGACGAGTACAACAAAAACGTCGACAACTCCGTGTACACCAACACTGTGGCCAAATACAGGTGTGTGCTGTACAGTGCATGCTGGATTGTGTGTTCAGCGAAACTTGAATAGATTTAACCTTGTTCATGTTTTTCTTCAGTTTGCAGTTTGCTGTGGACTTGGCTCAATTGCTCCAGCATCCTGCACCCCCAGAATGGCAGGAAATAGCTAATAAGCTAAAAATTCCCTATGACCCTGAACTCAAATACCACCCGGAATTTGATGGTTACAAAAAGGGTAAGTAAGAGGATTATCGTTATTTTTATTTATTTTTTTTTTATTTGGAAATTGATGCACTTATATTAAAGTTTTACTGGAACAATTCTACAACATCTTGTGTATGTTTACCTTACAGGAAGTGAAGTGAAGCAGGCAGATGCCATTCTGGTAGGATTCCCACTGGGATTGCCGATGAGCCCTGAGGTCAGACGGAACGATCTGGAGTTTTACGAGGCGGTCACTGACCCACTTGGTCCTGCTATGACTTGGGTAAAAATGTGATGATTTTATTTCATCAGTAGAACAGATACATTATTTTAATAGAGAATCAGTGTAAATGCCATGTGTGTGTGTTTGCCTCAAATAGAGCATGTTTGCAGTGGGTTGGCTGGAACTTGGTGAATCGGAAAAAGCAGAAGGGCATCTGAAAAAGTGCTTTAAAAATATTCAGGGCCCCTTCCAGGTAATTTCCTTCTGTTTCTCCCTATATATTCTACTCCATTTTTATTGGCACCCTTTATGAAAATTAGCAACACAAGTGGCAGATCAGACGTATAGAAGTGATATATTGTTTTATTTCATTCGACAGTTTTTCAAAGATAAATAGTTTTTTTAAGTTGTCATTGTTTTTATTTGGGTTTTTTGCTATAGACCACATTTTGAAACTATTTACGTATTTTATTATCTTTTACTCAGCTTGTGGTGCCAGCAAACATTCCCTGTAGAAAACTAGCTCTATAACTGTTTGGTTTTCCCCTTTTTGACCAATAGCAAAGGCATTTTAACATGTAATATTATATTACAACAAATATAAAATAAAAAAAACCCATACATTTATATATTAGGGATGATTCAATGATTTACATTAAAGTTAACAATTTGATAATTGATTTCTCTTTGCTAAACTGTTTCACAAAAGCGTTTTCTCAGCACCACTGCTTCTACGTACATACGACGTATCAAAACACTATGAAGAACGAGGCGTGTCCTGGGAGTCACACACTCCATCTTCCTTGAAACAGAACTGGAAAAAGAAATTCCGGTTTTATTAAATATTTATTCTTTCTTTTCTTTTTTGCACTACAAAAGCCTGTTTGTGAAAGGGCCACACATTAGAAGTCAGAGGTCAGACTGCATTATAATAGGGCTGAATCATTTCATACGTGAATCATTTCAGGGGTGAATCATTTCATATGAATCTTTAATGTAGTGTATCGCTGGCTATACATTGAGATGCGAATCGCAGTGGCCTCAGTTATGGAGATGCACATCCCTAATTAATAGATAAATAATATGTATTATAATAATAATTTAAAATAACGAAAATTCTATTATTATTCTATACATTTGATCAATGTTATTTAAGGTTGCCCACAATTATACTAATTATCTGCTAATCTACTAGTGGTAAAATCTGAAGTTCTTGAGCCTTTTTATAGTAAATTTAAGTAAGTTGTAAGGTATTCGAGGGACAAAGTGCAAAATATTTATGTTTCACGTTTGGGTATCATTTTCTTGAGGGGTGCCCTTAATTCTGGATTTAAAACTATTTTTAAGGATTCATCACAAAATCTGGTGTACGCAGGTGTGGAGTGAGTCAGCTGATGGTTCTGGAGCGGTCAACTTCCTCACAGGCATGGGAGGGTTTCTGCAGGCTGTGTTGTTTGGGTATACTGGTTTCAGGTGGGTGAATAAAGTGACTTCCACACAAGCAATTACTATACACTCAAACACACACACACACACACACACACACACACATATATATATTTTTTTAGGGCTGCAACAACTAACTGATAAAACCTATAATATTCGATAATCAAATTTGAATGCTGTTATTGATTTAGGCAGAAGGAAAAAGTGTGCTTCTCAAGTCACCCATTTTATATTGAGCACAACAAAGAAGACTTTAACCTGCAAGTTATGCAAAAGTACCACAGTGATGCACGAGCACATGACAAGAAAACATCAGCACGGTGAGGAAAAACTGTAGAATCCTCATCATGTGAAAACCGTAGAGTTAAATGAAGCGATACTGCATAAACTGTTTGTTTAACTTCAGGACAGTCGCACTGGATCTGTTCTGTTGTGACTCGCGAGCATCAGGTTGTGCAATCAGCTCGCTCGAGACATCGTGATGGATTCAATTAAACTCTGAATCTAAAAGCAGCAAATAACGAACAACAAATTATGAGTTTGTACATTAATGCATATTTTTTCTTTTTTTTAAATCAAGTGTACTTTGAAAAATGCACAAGCCACATATTGAGTTTAACTATCTTTAATGTTGACATTTTAAGGCTTATAGTAGCTGCTTGTTAAGGAGTGAATGTGGAATTTCTCCTTAAACAAATTTTAAGGAGAAATCTGAAGTATGTAGCACCAGGGTTCAGGAGGAACGTTGTTTCATTTCACTGTGTAATGCGTCAGGTATATATGGTTGAAATGACAATAAACGCTTCTTGACTCTTGACTTGAAGCCTGTTAGTTTGCTGCATTTCTCTGTTCCCTTCCCTTTTTATTGCGTTTGTCTTCTACAACACTTCATTTATCTGTTTTCAAACGTGATTTATTTACTGCGGCTTTACTACTTTCAAACGCTTGTTTTTAATGATTGTATATTTGATTTATTTATATAGTATTTAAAGTTCAAATAGTTATATATTCTAGATTCTGCTTATATCTTCAGAACTGAACAAAATGTCTGGGTTTTTTTAAGCACGGTTGTCAACTTGCCATCTGCATTTATCATTAAAAACAATACAATTGTTGATTTACACAAATTGCTTTACCTTGAATACTCAAATGCTTTTTATTTTTTTGTTTTATATATATAATGAAAAAACCCAGCATGAGTGAATTTGTTCAAGGAGAAATTCCCCATTCACTCCTTAACAAGCAGCTACTATAAGCCTTAAAATGTCAACATTTAAGATGGTTAAACTCAATATGTGGCTTGTGCATTTTTCAAAGTACACTTTTATACACAAATACCCTGTATTGGGGTTTTATGTTTTGTATGGTTATAATAAGCAAAACATCTAATTAAAATTATTTTTTTTATCTGATTAATTGATTAATTTGAAGAAAGAATTATATATAATAATTGTCCAATTAATCAATTATCACAATAATTGTAAGTTTCAGCCCTAATTTATATATGATATAAAAAAATGCAGAAAGTTAATATATAAAAGTGCAAACATCTTCAACATGGCTAGTGCAAGCACACATACAGTTTAACGGTAATGCCCCAGATGATTTGCTGATCTTTCTCTATTGTCCTCTGCAGGGTCCAAAAGGACTGTCTGACTTTTTCCCCACTAATACCTAAAGAACTCTCTAAGCTCAGTCTGAAAGGCATCAGCTACCTTGGTAATAAGTTGGACTGGGTGATGGATAGACAGCTAGTCAGCATTGTAGTGAGAAAGCAGGCGAAGGATCATGGCAGTGAGAAGACGTGTCCTCTTGAGATTGTGCTACAGAGCTCTGGAGAGAGAATTGTGCTTAATCCAGGTTATCAATGATATCAAATAAACAACAATGTCAATAACAATGTCGTTTCGAACTTGAGCTTTGCATACCTGCATGTTGTTTGCGATTTGTTTATTCTGGACAGGAATATTGATTTTATATGTTTTTTATCTATTGATTACAGGACAAACAGTGACCTTTCCCTGGCAACCTGGCAAGATCCAAAAACAAAACACTACCTCATACTGCTGGCCTCTTTGATCCAGACCCAGTTTTTGTTTAATAAAACTGCTAGATATGCAATTTATTTTTTATTTGCTGTTGATTTAAATGTATTGTTTCCTATAGTGTTTTTTATATTCTAATAAATTTGATCCATGAAATATTTGTTCTTTATTATGTGCTTTATTACATGGAAGCGGTAACTCAGTGGATAAGATGTTGGCCTTTTATTTAGAAGGTCATGGTTTCAAATCCCAGCATCACCAAGTTGCCATTGCTGGGCCCCTAAGAAAGGCCCCTTAACCATCAGTTGCTCAGCTGTATAACTGAGATAACTGTAAGTGGATGTGGATAAGGACGTCTGCCAAAAAAACTGTTAATGTAAACAATAGAAGCAACTTTTTTGGAATCGAGAGATTTTGACAAGAAGATTTTGAGATCTATACATTTTCTTTCGGCTTCTCCCATTAGAGGTCCCCACAGCGGATCATCCGCATGTTGGATTTGGCACGTTTTTTACGCTTGATGCCCTTCCTAACGCAACCCTACCCATTTATCCGGGCTTGGGACCGGCACTAAGAGTCGCTGGGGTCGGTTCCCTGACCGGAAATCGAACCTGGGCCGCAGCGGTAAGAGCGCCCGCATCCTAACCACACAATGATGAATTATTCATAAAGAAAAAAAAAATGCCTACTTGTGATTGGTTGTTGCTGTTATTACTGAAAGTATTTATATATATATAGTGCAAATTTAGGTAAAAATTTTAATACTGTTTGTTAGACATGGTAAGAATCAAGATTGGCATCGGTGCATCAGCATAAGAGTTAAAAATGTGATACATCGATTTAAAAAAGTGCATCGGATACAAAGTGTGTCCTGAGATTTACATGAGACAGAACAGGAAAAGAACTCGTGTTATTTTTTTGCACCACATAGGCCTGTTTGTGAAAGTACATTAATGATTTGCTGTCTGTCTGGACCAAAGAAATTAAAGCACACTATTTGTACCATATTGAATTGCAAAGCATCATATTTTTCCAATGCATTAAATTACATTGTGTTGAAACAAATCTAAATCGGATTGCAATGCATTGTAATAGGGTTCAATCGCATCATATCACAGCTGCGTCATATGTATCTTTAGTGTATTGTATTGTTGGCTATGAGATGCGAAACGCAACGGCCTAAGTTATGAATATTGACCCCTGGTATATGTGTAATATGGGGTGATATGGTTTCTAGGCAAAATAATCTGCCATTATCATCCCCTCATACTTGAATAATAGTGGGACACACCTGATCCTCTGTGTTTTTCCCACAGTTCCAAAATTTTGGGATCAAACTTTCGATCCTTTATGGAACAAATCCTACCGATTTGGGATGCATGGACTTTCTGCTTCTCACAGCACAAACTGCAATCGCAACCATAGTGATATTGCAATCTCCGATAATGTTTTCATTGTAAGAAATGGAGATATTTGGTGTGGCCCTCCTTGACCTAGAGCCTGCAAATGCTGAGAATACAAAAACAAACACGCACGCGCGCGCGCGTGACCCGCGTCACTTCGTGTTACGTCGTGCTTTTTCGTGCATTTCCGCCGCGTCTCCTTCCTGTGCTGCTGAGCGTCCTGCATAAAGAAAGTTGGCAGCCATTTCCTTGTTTTTAAGCTCCTTTTATTAGTTTTTATGCACCGTGCTTAAAAAGAAGTGTTTTTTTTTTTTTTTTTAGGTTTTACGGCGTGTAGTTTGGGATTATTGTACATGGTGATGCATTAGCGCAGTGCACAGGGAACGAGGCGGAGCCGAAGAGCCGATCTGTGTCTTTCGGCTGTGTTCGGCTGCAGTCGGATGGACGAAGGCGAGGCGGCGGTGAAACGGCTCGGGTTAGCCGGAGCGGAGGAGGAGGAGGAGACAGGGGGGCTGGAGGAAGAAGAGGAAGAAGAGGAGGAGGAGGAGGAGGAGGAAGAAGAAGACGAGGAGGAGGGGGAGCGTTCCGAAAGCGAGCCGGACGAAGCCGAAGTCAGTACGATGCCCGGTATGGCGGAAGCGGCCAACATCGCCATAGCCGAGTCCCTGCCGAACACAGACGAGGGCGAAGCGCCGTTTGCGGGTCGGTTAATACACGCGTGTCCCATACCTCAACTCTACACACACCAAAAGACCACTATGTGACTTTGTTTAGCAAGCTAGCCCTCCCAAACAACCCTAGGAAAAGAAACAGTATTTTGTTAGCCAAGCATGTTTACTATCTTGTTTGCCCACCTGCCCCTAAACTACAACCACTGAGACTCAACTCACCCCTGAACATTTCACCAACAAGTCAATGAGACCAAGATGTAAACAACTTCCTCCACAATCTAGATCTTTCCTAATATTTAAATAACACTTAATCAGATCTTACGATAATAATAACCCACCCCCCACCCCTCATGTACATTTATTTATAATTTCCTAACAAAAAACTACACTGGTTCATGGTGCACTTATTTACAACGGACCTCTCAATAAAGATAAAAATAACTGATCACACATTACGCACTAGTGCATTCATGCCCCTAGAAATAATTCCTCTGTCTTCTCTCTTCACAGACGTGACCACCGTTACAGTCAATGATGTCCAGAGTGCAGATGACAACGTCTTCTCGACCACCGCCGGGTCCATCCCTGAACATGTGCTAGTGCGTCTTGTGTTCCTTTTAATGCGGTCCCAGCAAATCTAGACCACGACGGACTTTCACGGGGAAAATCGTAGCTTCGATTAGGGACGGCTTACACCATGCAAAACTCTTTCCAAATTATGAATCCCACTGTGGGATTTTTTTTGTTTCACATATTGACCCACTATAGTAGTATGCACTGTAGGGGACGCTCATTTATCAATCTAAATGATGCTTTCACGTGTCAAGACAGTCTAAAAATGCAACTCAGATCTAATGTCCTACTAATACACCATCTCAGAAAAATCACACAAAGTGAATGATAAATGAAAAGTTGCTGATGCAGGCAGTGGTTTAAAAGTGTTTATTGGTGTTTTATTGTGTGTGGATGCATGCAGACAGGGAGAACCACTCTGCAGATTGGGGACAGTCTGAGCACACAGAAGGCCACGCTGATTGTTGTACACACGGACGGGAGTATAGTGGATGCGACAGGCCTGAAAGCCACAACAGCACCCATGACTCCAGGTGTGTGTATGTATATGCCAGTTTGATCACTTATTATATAACAATAATGTTTCACACTTTTCTTTACTAGAGGAGCACACAGTAATTTGGTACAATCTGGCAACACATTGATGGCAGTCAGTTTTTACTGCTGAAAAAAAAAAAATACACACACACACACACACAATGCGGCCATAAATATTGGAACACCGGATTTTCTAGCCATGTGTTTCTTCTTCAGACTCTTCCCACAAAGTTGAAGGCACAACATAGTATAAGGTGTATTTGAATGCAGTAGCATGAAAATGGTTGGACTGGAAGATCTTTAATGGTGCTGTAGGTCTTGGACCTCAACCCTATTGAGAAATTTTTGAATAATTTAGAACTGCCTTCTCACCTCACATACATCAGAACCCACACCCCAAAGTCTAGTGGGACATCTTCCCAGAAGAGTGGAGGATATAGTATTAGCAAATGGTGATTCTATGTGGAATGGCATGTTTAAAAAGTACATGAAACTTATGGCCAGGTGACCACAAACATTTGCCCACATTGTGTATAACTATAGTCAAAGGTGAACCTTATTTATTGGCTTTTTTATGTATTTATTTATTTAATAAAGGTAGCATGCATGAATACATTTGTTGCTCTGTATTAGGGCCTCCGACTCCCTCCAACCAGATGAACCAGAGCCATGAGAAAGATGTGAACAAATATAACTGGGATCCATCTGTTTATGAGAACGAGCTGCCTGTGCGCTGCAGGAACACCAGCGGTGTCCTCTACAAGAACAGACTGGGATCAGGTAAGTTCTGTCCACTAGGGGGAACCAAAGCATTGTATTCCTTACTGCCATTCGAATAAACTTTATAACCTTAAACATTCAAGTAAAGTCAAATTTTATCACTCTTTATAAAACTTGCGATATTTATTTGACTTCAGCATTTCAAGGATCGTTCTGTTACCTTATACAACAGTGCTGTTAAATTCTCAAATCTGATTGGTCAGAGCAGCACGGGTATTTGTTATGTTGAGGACTACCGTAAGGAAATTGATTTATTTAGCATTTATGGAAAGGAGTCTCCATTGTCAGTACTTTCCAGCAGTCAGAGATGAAATTGTAAATGTCCCTGTGTGATCATTTGCTTCTATTATGTGGTGTAACTTATGTTTTTTGTGGCTCTATTCAGCTCAAGTGAATGTTCTGGATTAGGCTTTAGTGGGCCAGTGGATTTTAGTGGGTAGATTTCAGGAACACTGCATTCCCCCAAAATCTAAAATAAATGTGTTGGACAAATGCATCGATGATATAGCTTTTTTCCAACATCTATTACATTCTCTAGTAGATATCAGTATATATATTGTCATCATATGATGAAGAGCTTTTAAATTGAATTTGACATCATAAATAAGACACATTCAGAAGATTGTGTTCAATGTAAAGATCTCCCTACACCCTTTCGCCCTTTCACTGCAGATGGTTACTTATGTGAGAAAGGCTGTTTACACTTCTGAGTCAACAGGTGAAATGCATAGGGACTTTCTAAAATCACGCCTCACGCCTGTGCACAGCAGTGGACCTTGTAGCTTTCACTGGGATTCACACATGGGTTTGTAAATGCACACCCTGTTCTCAGGTGGCAAAGGACATTGCATCAAATACAACAATAACTGGTTCACGCCAACGGAGTTTGAAGGACTTGCTGGAAGAGCCAGCAGTAAGGACTGGAAGAGGAGCATTCGTTATGCTGGGAGACCTCTTCAATGCCTTATACAGGTCAGATCATTATATATATATATATATATATATATATATTTCGGCTTTGTTACAAATATATTTATGTTAAATTAGGCATAAAAATTTTTTTTAAGGGCTGAAATAAACAATCGCCTGAGGTCTGGGAACAGTTTAATTGCTTTTACATAAATTTTTATGTGAAAATCAACATGCGAGTACGAGCATATGGGACCACAGGCGTTTTCTTTCTTTTTTTTTTTTGGAACGAATCTCCGTACACTAGGGTTCCACTGTATGACTCATTTTTAGTATTTCTGTGTAATAGTTTTCATAGGCCACATTTTATCTGTGTTCACAAGATGGCTAAGTTGCATGTAGTGACGCCCACCAACTCACATACAAGGTCACAGGGATGTAAAAACGGCAAAATAACGACTAAACCGAAAGGAAAAATTGTCTGCCATAAATAATTGATTGGATTGTTTTCTCCTAAGTGTACGTCTGGTCTTATTCGAGTCGTTTTAAATAATTAGATTTTAGATTTACTACATCACCTGTGCAAAAATTGTACCAGTTCATACCAAGTATGAGGTGAAGTCTGTCGATCAAAGCTCTCTGACTATTTATGCAAATGCAGGAACTCAATGGAAAAAATGATCAGAATTTTCATCAATTCTTTTTCACGTTTTTATTGCGACTGTAAAATAATTTACAATTTTGGTTGTTAAACGAGGCTTGATGCACTTGAATAAACACACAGTACCACTTAAGCGTTGCTATGTTTGGTTTCTCACTAAACTTCGCTGAGAACACAGCAAGCTGAGATATCAGATAAGTCTTGTTGGATAGATAGTGAAGTTATTTGTATATTTATGTGTGTTATTTTTATGTGTTTTTATGTGTGTCAGTTATTTTATTGTCCTTGGGCCTAATACATGTCAAATAGTTGTGTATAATAATGCATCTGATCCTGTGTACGAATGAGACCTCTATTATAATATAAAAGTGCTCTCTGTAGTGTAATATTCTAGGCGTAGGTTTTTTTAAACACTGTGTTATTCATTTATTATTAGCTGTGAACACGTTTATGCTTTTGTTGATATGTTTATTTACTTACTTACTTACAGGAGTGCATCCTCAACCCCCATGCTGCCTCTTGTACATGTGTAGCCTGCTGTGATGATCTGACTGTGGTTAGTAACACCAAATTCTCTGCACTCGGTCTATTCAAATAGAAAAAAAGAACTTACCAAAAATGGGAATTCAATGGGAGTTAAACTACACATAAACACACTATGTTTTCCCTGTAGTCAGCTGGGGTGGTGATAAAGTCACTGGTTTCGGAGTAAGAGTATTAAATGTGGCCAGAATAAACAGTATGCAGTGTGTAGTCAAGCCAAAGTGGACAGGATTCCTTCCAGTAAATGGAACTGTGCATTATAGCCATCTGTCAGTGTGCATCCTTGGCAAAACACGCCGGGTTGATATCGTATGAGTGTTGGTCATACAGTGTACCACAGATTTTTTTTTTACGTGGGTGTAGTCTTGTTTCTTGGGGGACCTCAAGAAGGTGAGGTAGATCTTTTCAATTTTATTTAGAATCGAGTCTTAATAATTAGGCCAAGCGCCTGTGCTAATTAGACATTAGACATTGGTTCATTATTAGAACATTGGAAATATTAGTTAGATTAAGGAACATCTGCTGTTGTGTATTTACTATCCTGGTGCAGGGTGTAGTCATTTTTTAAAATGTTGAGGGCTTTCTACGAACGGTCGAAAGAATCAATGAACACGATTTCAGTTTTGCGTTCTCACTCTCTCCTTCTCTCTTTTTAACCATCATTCAGAGCAAGGACGGGTCCTTCGGGGGCGACAGCATATCTATGGTAATACAGTACTTGTTCATTTACACTGAATTACATCGATACCATGCACAAAAATTAAAGGTGTATCTGCATCCTCTGCTGTAGACTGGACCTGTGCGACTTTTTGTCCCTTACAAGAGACGGAAGAAAGAGAGCGAGCATTCGTCATCTCCAGAGAAGAAGGAGGCACCTCCGCCAAAGAACATCACTCTAACACCAGGGGCTGCATGTAGGTGGTTTAGTATTGAACTTTTTGCCTTTAACCAGGACACACATTAAACCACTACACTTTGTATCTGACACTGATTATTATTTAATCAACAACAGCAATGGGAAGGTTTGGAAGGTCGTTATATAGACTGATTTGATGGCCATTTTTGGTGCATATTAGCTTAGTTTTGTCATGAGGATTGATGCACTGCTTTGTAGAAAATGCTGCTGACGGTTGCTTTTGCATCTACCCAGTCACGGTGACCCCATCAGGTCAGCTCACCACTGCTGGCACACTGACCTTTGATCGAACAGCAACTGGAGACACGACGACCATCATTTCCGACAATTCTGCCGCTTCAGATGTCTTCAGCAGCACAGCAGGTCGGTTACAGGCATTTTCAGACATACCGTCTTACACACTTTTCTTACCATTTTTTATTAAAAACTCCTGAGCGAAGTATAAAAGTGCAAGTATGCCATTTGAAGGCACACAGAAGTCCTAGGCACGAGTATCCTTCAGTTATTAGCGAATTGCTTTGACTCCAGCAAGTCAAAAAGCTTTTATTGTCATTTTACCCATATATAGCTGACACAGTACACAGTGAAATGAGACAATGTTACTCCAGGACCCTGGTGCTACATTAAAAAAAACATAAAGCTACATCACACAACATAGAGCTACATTACAGGACACAGAGCTAAGGACGAAAGTAAGTTGTCCTCACAACATAAAATGCATTGTATGCAACCGAGTGCAAAGACTGCAAGACAAAAAACAGTGCAAACAGACAACACAAGAAAGTGTGGGACAGATACACAAAACACAAACGCCAGCAGTAAACCTAATGTATAATGTGTAAAAGAGAACTACAGGCAAGAATGTACTTTTAAATGCACAATTACACACAACAGCAAAACAGCATGTAAACAGTTACATGGTTATTATAAAAGAATAATATAAAATGTGTGGTACTGAAGACTTGGATGTATGTGAATCGAAATGAGTATGAGTGCGTGTTTAAATCCGGGTTTTGAAGTTTGGCGTTGATGGTTTCCGGCTGCCAGAGTAAATAACGTAAATAACATCCTGATAGCCCTAATTGCAGGTTATGTTGACTTACATGGCAGTAATTTTCCTGTCAGTTCATAACTGGTCTCTTTTGTAGTTCTTAATCAGCTGTTTGAATCTCAAAAAAAAATTTTGTCTTTAAAATGTTTTTTGTTTTTTTTTCAAACAAAATGACTTGGTGCTGTTTGCACCCCAGTGTCGCTTTTGTTTAAAAAAATCAAAATTTAACAAATGAATAGTAAGGTATGTTTTTTGACATTTTCGACGAGAAAACGCTGACGACTTTTGGCAGCATGAGCTGATTGGATGTGGGCGTGTCCAGCGATGTGACAAATTCAAGTAAAGAGTATTCAAACTTTAGGCAAATATGGGGCAACTTGGTGCAGCAAATGCCAATAAATATGTCTGAACTCAGACCCACTATCTGAGCAGACAGGAGAAAAGACAGTAGAGCGAACCTGATATAAATCCATTTGTGGAGTGCTAGTTACACCGCCTACTGGTGGGTTCCCTAGTGGTCTAGTGGTCAGGATTCGGCGCTCTCATCGCTGCAGCCAGGGTTCGATCCTCGGTCAGGGAGCCAACCTCAGCCTTTAGGGTTGCACAAGCCAGTGCAGTGTCCTACAAACCTTGTGATGACCTTCCACTGACATCATAAGTAAAATCATGTCATTAATGCTATACTGCACTTAAACGTAACCCTTACCTTAACCTCATTCGCTTTTCTATTCCATTCTTTCCTTTCTTTTTTCCTCACTCTCTTCAGACATATACTATATTGCCAAAAGTATTGGGACACCTGACCTTTCCTGCTATATGTAGAGCTTGGATCTCATCCCTACTGAAAACCTTTGGGATTAATTGGAACACTGACTGCACCCCAGGCCTCCTCACCTACACCAGTACCTGCCCTTTGTAATAAGCTTGTGGCTGATAAACACATCTATAAGCACACTTCAAAATCTAGTGGAACAACTTTCCAGCAAATTGAGACTAAATGTGGAAAGCAATACTCAAAAATCACACGCCATACTTTTGACCAGGTGACTCAATTCTTTTGACAATATAGTATATGTTACCATAAAAACATAAATGGTCAGATATTCCTATCCTTGTGGGGATATTTGATCCTCACCAAGATGCACGCACACACATATACTAGGGATGTGCATCTCGATAACTGAGGCTGATGCGATTCGCAACTTAATGCACACCAACAATACATTAAAGATACATATGAACCAGTTACCGATGTGATACGATCACATAGCTACTTTGGTATAGCTACTAGAAATTATATAGAAATAAATAGTTTTTTACCAATGCAAGTATGTTAAAAACGATGCAAATGCCAACTTGTATCCGGTGCACACATTTTTTTTTAAATCGATGCATCACATCTTTAACTTGTGAATTTTACAATTCCTAACACACACATACACACATACAGACCCACACACACATGCACATACATTCGTATTCCCCCTCCATCCCTCTAAGAGCACAGTGCCTGTAGGTTCGACTCGTTCTAAGACAGAGTGGCTCTTGAGGCAGATGCCTCATCAGTGCCAAGTGCAGGGTTCCGTTGAAAGCCGGAACACTGCGAGGGCTAATGAAACCATGAAGACCCCTTCTGCTCTCTCTGGCACCGAACTCAGACCTGGACCGGTAATTATCAAACCTCTCAGAATAAGAAAAAAAAAATATTCGGAAAAAAATCAAGACCGTAATGTGATGTAGGTTTTCCTTTTTTCACATAGATGGGAAAGCCATATGAGAATTCCTAATACTACATTTATTTCCATTTTTCTAAAGAGGTCTGCAGGTCTCGGGGGGCACAGCTGTATCTGGACTGCTTTAATAATTATTTTTGACACAACAAATTTTTTTATCATATAAAAAGATTATATGAACACACAAAACAATTGCATCACACAATTCATGCTGATTTTTTAGCTGTACTTTCATGCTGCAAGTCTTGTTCTATTCGATTTAGAGCCAGTGAATGGGGCTGGTTATGAAACCGGTTTCAAATGACTTTGCTTGGTGACATAATGCACTATCATGCTGGAAATAACTATTCGAAGATGGTAAATTATGGCCATTAGGGGAAGCATATGATCAGCAACAATACTTAGATAGCCTGTGCGCTTTATGTAATGAAGACAGACCCAAGTGTGCCAAGAAACATTCCCCACATCGTTACACCACCTCCGCCAGGCTGGACAAGGCAGGTTTGGATCATGGATTTATGCTATTTGTACTTAATACAAAATGGATTTCAATTCACTGGTGTGCCTTATCAAGAGTTCATTTGTGACATTTCTTGACTTCTTAATGCTGACAGTCCATTTTTACTAGAGACTAGAAATGGTCTCAAGATTCTCAAGTGCTGTCACCAAAACCATCAAATGCTATGATGAAACAGGCTCTCATTAGGAAAGGAAGACCAAGAGAAGACCTCTGCTGCAAAGAATCTTTTTTTTTTTTTTTATTACCAGCCTCAGAAATCGCCAATTTAAATAAATGCTTCTCAGAGTTCGTGATGGACACTGCCCCACTTTGCAATTAGTCGGACCATCAATTTTTGTCCAACAGGACAATGAACCTAAGCACACTTCTAGGTTATGTAAGAGCTATTTGTCCAAGAAAAAGAGTTGACAGAATGCTGTATCAATTGACACGGCCTCCACAATCACCCAATCTAAAATCCAGTAGAGATATAACCTTATTGAACACCTTTAGGATGATTTAGAACCTAGTCTTAACCCTAGATCTCCTCATCCTACATCAGTACCTGACTTTGCTAACGCCCTTGTGGCTAAATAACCAGTGAAACTAGTAGAACATCTTCCAAAAAGGTGGATAATTTTGTAACAGCAAATGGGCACTAAGTGTCAAATAGGATGTTCAAAAAGTACATTCGAATCGCATGGTCATGTGTCCAGAAACATTTGTCCATATGGTGTATATGTGTATAAACTGTATTAGGTCTGTATTATCAATTTGTCATTGATCATAGATGAGTGCTTGCTTTGTAAACGTTTCTCTTTCCACCCTCATCTCTCTGTAGCTCTAAGTAATGCAGGGTGCAAAAGGATTTATTCCTGATCTCAAAAATAATTTTTGTTTAAATCTCAGGTGCCAACGACACTATGGAGACGCTTTAGTTCTGCGTGTTCGGTGTAAAAAATATGGCTTTAACCTAGTCTGTTATTTACTAGATAGTAAATACTTGCAGTGAAATCATATAACAAATAGTTGTCCTAAAAACAAATCTGTGACAAACAACAGATTCTGACCTGACTCTCTATTTTAACTTTGCTGTCTCAATATTTTTCCAGGATATTACACGGATAGAGTATTTGTCGGTTTTGTTTCCTGTCCATCATTTTTATACCAGTGCAGCCATTTGTGCCTTGAGTTCTTAACAGTCCATTAGAGAGATAAGCCAAGGGCATTTCGAACACCAAACCTCCTCTGGAGATTGTGTGCTTTATTATTTTCCTCCACTGACACACACTTGTTCTCATTCGCCCTTTGAGCACTGGGGTTTTGGGTTTTTTTGTTTATTTTTGTCATATATTGATGAAGCTGTGGTATTTTTGTTTGCGTTCACACAACCACCTCTGCTCCCAGTAGCAGCCTATAATATGGTCACCTTTAGTGTACAAAATATTTTAATTAGATTATCTTGGCAACCTGTTGCTTTGAGATTTTTCTAAAAGCTTGCATTTTACATAAATACAAACCAGATGTGCTTTTTGTACATCTTATTCCAGATTCACTGCCCATTTCCTAGTTTACTTAGTTCTATATTTAGTATTGAGTTCTTGTAGTCACCCTGTTTGTCTGTATAGAGAAAAGTTTGTGGACACCTAACCATATGATTTGTATTTGCTTATTGAACATCCAATTCCACCTTTGCCCCCTGTTTGCTCCAACAATAACCTCCACTCTTCTAAGAAGATGTTCCACTAGATTTAGGAGTGTAGCTGTGAAGATTCAGCCACAAAGGTGTTTGTAAAGTTAGGTACTGATAAAGGTGAGGAGGTCTGAGGTGTAGTCAGCCTTCCAAGGTGTTCAGTAGGGTTAAGGCCACCTCTAAAGATCTTCCACTCCAACCCATGTAAAAAGCATATCATCAACTATGAGTTACCAGTTTGGAGAAGATCCACATGTGGCTGAAAAGGCGAGGTGGCCCAATACTTTTGTTCATATAGTGTATATAAAAAACAACCCAACTTGCAGCTTCTTTTTTATCTCTGAAATTATAAATGAGCTACAGATGGGCAGTGCAGATTATTATAGCAGTGCTTTTTTTTGTCTTCCGTTAGACACGTTAGCACTTCAATATAAAATCTCTGATTATCAGTCTGTCCACTCTCTATGAAAAAGTCTGGTAATGTCAAAACCACGACCATTATTGTCTTGATGTGCGATTTGACCTCCTGGAGACGTGCCAGGACACTGTGCTCTTGAAAAGCTCAGCACAGTTACTGCTTGTGATGCAGTTTTATCGAGCAGAAGAAAACATTCACACACATTTTACACACATTAGAAAATTTGTTTTTTCGCATCTGGCATAGGGATCGAACAGGAAAAAAAATCACAAACAAAACCTTAGGCATCCACAAGGAATGTGACTATCTGGCGGCAAAACCTGCAACTACATCGAGTGTATACTGATTTAGAGTTTCTATTACAGGACTGTCCTGAAGAATACCGTAATTTCCGGATTATTAAGCACACCCAAATATAAGCCACACCCACTGAATATGACAAAGATTTTTATTTTGAACATAAATACGCCGCACGTGTCTACATTGAATCTAATGAACTTTACACAGGCTTTAACGAAAGACAGTGTCTGTTACACGGCTTGTATCTAAACAGTAGCTTACCAAGACAGTCATTGTTCACTGTCTTCCTCCTTCCTTTCACAACAATTTCCCTCTGGAGTTTTTCTTTTGGCGTCATCGTGCGTTTAAAAATCACCACCGGTGAAGCTTTTCTCCCGATGCCGTGCAGCACAGAACACAGGTGAAGTGTGTTTTTTCATGCCCGCTTGTTTTCAGCGTGATGAATGATTCGCATTTCCTGTAGACAGTCCGAGTGAGCGGCAGGTCAAACGTCAGAGGAACATCATCCATATTTATGATGTGGTGCGGTCCAATTCAGTGGGAGCGCATCTGTTTTAATATAATGAATTTCATTGGTTCACCTGAACCCGTTTTGCAATTTCATTGGTCTAATGTAATGGGGCTCAGTTTTTTGGCTTGGAAGTTTGTGTAACCGGGAAAAAACATGGAAAAATCGTCAACTTCGTTGTTTAAGCCACAGGGTTCAAAGCATGGAAAAAAGTAGCGGCTTATAGTCCGGAAAATACGGTATATTCATTGTAGAGGATTGTTCTCCCTTTTAATAATTATGTTTTTAGCAACAAAAAAAAACTTACACTGAGTATTTTTAAGTAATTTTTTTTTGTCACAATGTAGCCGATTTCAGTGATATATAGATGTGGACATTTGTTCGAGCTCCATCTGGTCTGCTGGCAATTAAAGCATTGTATTTTAGTTATGTGTGACCAGTTCTTTTTTTTTTTTTGGAAGACAAGAACTGCAGCGATCACTGGCTTATAAATTTGCCCATAACTCCAGGACATCTGTGTCCTCATTGACCACTAATTATAATGCTCTCATGTGTGTATAGTTGTTTCTGTGGCCAAGCTCACACTAAGTAAGCTAGTAAACACAGTGTCTCTTCACCAAGGTCTTATTTGAAAGAGTGATTTTATGTTCTTATACTGCTTATAAGGAAGCACCTTTATTCTCAGTGCCACTCTCTTGTCTTAACTGTTCTTCTTTATCCTTGCTCTTTGTCAGTGCTGACCACTCTGCCGGCTCTGACTGTCGTCCCTCAGCAGCCCCTGTTACAGGCTAAAGCTCCTGCAACAGCCGGCATGTCCAATGGCTTAGAGATGAGCGAGCAGCACACCTGGCTGTACCTAGAGGAGACGGCCAACACACTCCTCAACACCGTCCAGCAGCTCAAAGCATTAATCGCCCAGGCCAAGCAGGCCAGCCAAGCCAGCGGCAGCCTGGAGAAAAGCAACTGCAGCAGGAAGGATGTGAGTGAACTGCATTTCTGACAGTGGTGAATGAAGTACGCAAATCATGTAGAGGTACACTAGGTAAAATATGACTTAAGTAAAAATGCTCCCTTTAAACTTTCACTTGAGTAAAAGTACAAAGGTATTGGCCTTTAAATCTACTTAAGCATCCAAAGTACTATGATTTATTATTGCTATAATTTCCCTATTACCATTTTTGTCACGAAACGCTTTGCTTAATCAACTCAGCTTATGTAAAAAGACTTTAATGTCTGTTAATAGAATGATATTAATAAGTCAAATACTGATTGGTATCTATTAAAATTATCATAAGGTTAAAAGCTTCTTTTCAACTACTTAAAAAAAGAATCACGCGTGTTGTGGCGAGTCAGGAGTTTATTCCTTTCAAAATGCTTGATGCTGAACTGTATGTTGGTGCTAAGAAGATTCCACCAAGCGGCAATCAAAACAAGTTCAAAACAGAGCGCTTTTATCCAATCGTAAATAAAAAGGAACGATCCATTTCACAAAATGAAATTGAGTAAAAAAGTTAGATATTTGACTTTGAAATGTCGTGACTTTAATGTAAAAGTCTCGTCAAATGGAAATACTTCAGCAAAGCACAGATACTCGAAAAAGCTACTTAAGTACAGTAATGAATTACATTTCATTCGTTACTGTCCTCCAATGATTTCTGATTTGTTTGGGTGTATAAAAGCAAAACGAGTCAGTCATCATAATTTGCATGCTAATCTTTGTTAGTAACCTGCCCAGACCGTGCAAAACAATAGGAAAGTAACAGCATCGAAAGTAAGTAGTTCAGCAACTTCTTTAGATTGTATCGTCTTTAAACAAGGGCTTTAATTCAATCCTGAAAATAACTCGTTCTCTTTTTACAAAGCAGCTCAAATATAGCAGCAGAATGTTACACCTCCTGCCCACACAGCACTGGCTGAGTAGCTGTCTCTTATTACTAGTCCTGTTTTACCTTGGCGAGAGTCACAAGTATTCAGGAATTTTGTCCTGTACGCCATTACACTGTAGTGTACTTATTGAACTAAATTTGTCGGAACAAACGCCTTCCTGCCTGTTATGTGGAGGAACTGTAATCGGGTGGTCTAGACAACTTGACAAACAGGCCTGAGGCAGAGTATGCTGCAATATATGAAGAATGATTAGAAAGTGACCCAGGAAGAGATTTGTTTTTAGTTCTAAACCGATTTTTAAAATGGCATTATCCTGAAAGTAGTCAGAGGGTATTACCTATTTCCTATTATAAGATTATGATAAACCAAATGTGTGGTGGTGGTGGTGGTAGCTTAG
This sequence comes from Silurus asotus, assembly GCA_024362625.1. Classification (NCBI taxonomy): domain Eukaryota; kingdom Metazoa; phylum Chordata; class Actinopteri; order Siluriformes; family Siluridae; genus Silurus; species Silurus asotus. Next base: position 1,057,179 of record MU557501.1, read on the forward strand.
TGTTTAAGGCATTGGACAATGTATCGGAAGGTCACAGGTTCACTGTTGGACCCTTAAACAAGACCCTTAACTCTCCTCTGCTCAGTTGTAAGTCGCTATGGATAAGGGCGTCTGCCAAAATGCCAAAAATGTCAATTTAAACGCATGATTAGATCCCTATTCAAGGTAATTCCCAAATCAAGCTTGAACTGTTCTAATGGTAGATCATTTAGCTCATTTAAAACATTTAAATTTGAAGAAGCAAAACAATTTGCGCATAGAATAAGGAATGTACAAGCTTGAAAGGTGTAATGAAGTACAAAAATGGATTTAATGATTATATATTTGTATTTTCACAAAATCTTGTGGTGATTTGCGGTTATTTAGCCACAAGAGCATTAGTAAAATCAGGTACTAAATCTGGGTGACCTCCAGAAGTCAGGGCTTTGTGCAGGACACTTAAGTTCTTTTACTCCAACCTTCTCAGACCACGTCTTCATTTAGCTAGTCATGCTCAAGCAGGTTTCGGGCCTCTTAATTCCAGTAAAGAGAAATGTGTAATGCTACAGAGTACAAAGGCCATGTTGTAAAGGTTTAGTAAATGTACACATATATTTAGGGGTATATGATATATATCGTCTACGATTTTATCATCGCATACATTACCTGACAAAGTCTAGTAGTTTAGATGAGTGTATGTGCACATTTCTTTAACTGCATGATTCAGTCTATTAAAAACCATTTAGAATTATCAGAAAATTCCAAATATGGGGGGACAAAGTGAGAAAGGTAAGATTGAGATGGTTTGGACAATGTGCAGAGGAGGGAAATGGGGTATATCAGTAGACAAATGTTGAGTATGGAGCCGCCAGGAAGGAGAAAAAGAGGAACGCCATAGAGGAGGTTTATGGATGAGAGACATGCGGGTAGTTGGTTTGAAAGAGACAGATGTGGAAGACAGAGTAGTATGGAGAGGGATGATCCGCTGTGGCGACCCCTAATGGGAGCAACCAAAAGAAGAACATCTGTTAATATATTTTAAAATGTATAGTATATTTATATTATTCAACTGATGATTTCATTGCTTGGTGACAGCAAGAATGCTTTATTATTCTAAGGGACTAATTAAATGTAAGAGATTGACTCATACACTCAAAAAATGGCTCGATATAGGTAAAAAAATTACAATAAAAGCTAAAAATCTATATTTTAAACCTTTCGGAAAAGATTAATCTTTTGTCACTACTGTTAACTGAACACCGCACAGAATAAGAAGAACATAAAAACTTTTAGGAGTCAGCTGTCCACGGTAGGCCTTAAGGTACCAGTACAAACACACTCAGCAAAATAGTCAAATAATCATTATCGATAAAATCCCAAAATATAAATACACTCGAGAGAGAGAGAGATTTTGGTCAATATCACACACCCTTACATATGGGTGTATAAAAGTATGGGTACTCTGGTGTCCACATACTTTTGGGCTACCTGTGTAATTGAAAACCACTTGACTAGAGATGTTCTTATTTGCTTTACTTTATTTATGCTCTACTTGCTTTATTCAAGGCAGGGTTGCATGGTTTAAATCACTTTTGGTTTTGATATCAATATTATGCACTCATGTACTTATTAGCACATTAAGTGCTAATAAAATAAAAAAAAAGGGCAGTGGTTGTTCAGTGGTTTATGCTTTTGGTTACTGATCATAAGGGCAGGGGTTCAAGTCCCAGCATTAACCCTATCTGTTCCGGGGGTGCCGTGCCATGGTTGACCCTCCGCTCTGATGCCAGCTTATTTATATATTTAAGTTGGAATAAATACGAAAAGGACATTTTCCTTTTGGAACGAATAAAATACAGTTAAAGAACGAAAGAAAAATACCACCTGCTGGAATGAGTGGGAGTGGGATTTAAGTTCTTCACACACCTCTAAACTCCTCCATAATAGGGATATAAATGTGTTCCAAGAAAAAGAACATTTTTAGACAACCATGTGGAGATAACTACATACTTCATTACATCTAACCTGGTTTCTTTACCATATTAATTAAAAAAGAAAACTGATTAGCCTAGCTCAGGAAAAAAAGCTAGTTATTTGGAGTTATGATCGTGTGAGTTCACACCTAAAGAGTATTGAATGTTAAATCCTCGTTCCAAAGGAACAATTTTTTAGAATGTTGTATGAATTTGTACGGAGGTGTGTTTTATTTCGTACAAATCGGGCCGAACCTTCAAACCTGAGGAGGCCTTCTGATTAGCGCTAGCCATGCACGTGCTAGCGGTCTCAGCATCAAATCATCTTCCTGTCATTCGATCAGCACTAAGTAGGTTAATCATAATTGTTCCCCTTCAGTCTTTCCCCAGCCAACTGTCGCTTACCGATGACTCAGAGCAGAAGATTACTGAAATTATCATCAAGGCAAGTGGAAATATTACTCTCTCTCTCTTTCTTCATTCTTTTCTCTCTGTCTCCTGCAATTCCCTTCTCTATTTTAGTTTCTTGTCTTTTCCTTTTCTATTTTTCTCTTTCTTTTCTCTCACTTTCTCTCTTTCTTTACCTTTCTACTTCTCTCAGATTTCTTTTTTTTTTCCCTTGCAAAGTCCAGTCAGGTGTTTGTGTGTGTTTGTCTGCACGTTTGCCCCGAAACTTAAGAACTTAGTTGCATTACAAATAAAATAAGATTCATACTAATACATTAAAAGCAGGCGACACTTTTTTTTTTTTTTTTACCCTAGCACCCTAGTGTTTGAGGCTTGTCCAATTTTTTTAAGGGGTATATGGCCTCCCTCCAAACCCCTTCCACCTCAGGTGGCTTGGAAACCCGAAAATCAGTCTGCACGTAAGCGTTTTGTCGTTCAGGTGACGATTCAGAAGATGGATTTTCTCATCTGGGTCCTGCTTGTGCCAAATTCTAAGCATGTTAGAAAAAAACGTTTTTTTTTTAAAATGTGTAGACGTCATAGCTGTAGCTATGGACTTTGTAATGGAAATTGTAATAGGAGCTGTGTAATGGCACTGTGGCCGTGTAAGTTGTCTCTCTACGCTGATGCGACTACTGCAGGTGTAGCCTGGAGGTAAGCCACTTGAAAGGAGTTGATCTATGGTGCATGATGTGGGTCTATCAGCAGTAACAGCTGTGGGGGCTCAGGCAGTTCATTTAGAGTGTGTGTGTGTGTGTGTGTGTGTGTGTGTGTGTGTGTGTGTGTGTGTGTGTGTGGAGGGTCATTTTTGAAACAGTGTGTACTGAACAAGTGTGAGTGCACTAATAATGCAGTCTTATGAAGATGCTACACATTGGAGGACGGGTTAAACACTGATTTTGCGATGTTTATCTTTATTTTATACTGTAAACTGTACATCACATGCATGCTAACTGGCCTAAACTAAGTACTTTTATAGTATTTATAGTAGAGGTCGGACTGATAGTGGTTTTTGCTGACACGGATTGCTAGGTTGGATCGTACTTGCCGATAACTGATTAATCAGTGTGCCAAAAGACATCGTCCAGTGTACATTGCTGACCGGCGTAAAAAGCATTTCACTGCATTTCGTACTCTGTATGTATGTGTATATGACAAATTTAATTGGATTTGATTTGATTTGAGCTGTGCAACTAGGGCTATTCTGACCACGTATGTTACCACGTCTGCTATTCTGTCCACGTGCGCACCCTGTCACCGAATTCACAGTCGAGTTTGACAAAATGACAACATGATCTCACTTCTGCACCCACCCTACTTGCCAGATTGGGCTCCTGCAGACTTTGCCCTGTTCCCGAAGATAAAAATCCAGCTCAAAATTCTATGTTTGTTCACCGTGAATAGCAGAAGGTGCTTCCGAAAGGGGCTGGAAGGCTGGGAGCGCTGTATTGCTGTGCAAGGGAACTTTTAAAAAAATAATAGTGTAAATGTAAATAAATAAACGACTTAGTTGTAAACAGAGCTAGTTTTGAAACCTTTTTGATACTACTTCATAGTACTGAACTTTACAAAAATGTAAAAAGAAATAATCCAGTAATGTAACATGAAAATGTGCTAAAGGTAATACATTTGAATATATCAATTATGTGATTATATAAATAGTCAATTATAAATAATAAATATAATATAGCACTCTTCGTGCAGCACGCAGTCTTGCGAGTAAAAAACAAACAAACAAAACAAAACAAAAACCTGGGGTCAGTGATTCACCTCTAGAGGCCGCTCTTGTAATGACAGCAAACCAAAAAGCTGGAAAAACTATTGGTTTGGATTTTTCCAGATTTTTTTTCCAGCAATCAGCTATCAGTGCTGATTAATCAGTTAAGCCACTTCTAAATTATAACCCTTCTTTGGTTACTCGTGTCATGAAAAGCCATGTTGATTTTGATGTTGCTTGATGAACTCATACATTTTTGATGAACGGGTCCAGGAGACCATACCGAGGTCATGAATAGGACATCCAAGTTGAGTACAAGAATTATGAGTTACGAGATGAGGTCTAGTCGATTGCAGCATCTGCAGCCAATCCTATGTGTACATCTTCTACATTTCAGCTACAGTAATTCATTAAACACTTAAAAGTAAACGAATTAACATATTTCTCCTTTTTTTTCCTTGTTCTTTGCAGCATACCTGTGTGAACTGTGGCCGTGAGGCATTCAGCGAATGCGCAGGTTGCCACAAAGTCTACTACTGTTCTAACTTCTGTCAAAAAAAGGTAAGCTGCCTCTTGATTCCTGTTGTATAAAGCAAAGCACACTAGTTTAGCTAGTTTGCGCCTTCTACAGCCAGGTGCATACTGTGAGATTTTGACCACGATTTGTTCGTCTGAGACAAATTTTTTTAATCCCAAAAGATTCCAATAATCCCAGGCTAGAATCTGTAGTCTTTGATCGCTGGTTTAACATATTCACCGACCAAATATTAGCCATTACGAACTTTTTTCCTTTAATAAACATCTGGCAGTGTCCTACGATTTCAGACTTTTTCCTGACATGTACATTACAGCAACAAGAGAAACCTACTGAGTTATAAAGGAAAAAGGGGTGTTTGTATGACGTTTTTATTATGGTATGTCCCGAACAAAATGAGCGCTACAGATTGTTTTTGTTTGCTGCTAGCTACCTTCTGCGAGAGAACAAACTTGTGTGCTTCAGTTTTTTAACTGTGACGAGACATTATGACAACTTATATTTTAAAGTGTGACATTGGGAATATGTACCGCAGTACAGTCAGGCAGTGGTGGACAGTAATAATGCAAATGTAATTGGTTATTGTATTTTTTTACGTTTCTGTAGTTTACTGAAGTATTTTTATTTGGGGAGACTTTTCACTTTAACTTCACCACATCGCGGTGATCGCGGCAGATTGCTTTAAATATTCACAGTAGCTTTTTTACGGTTTCCTTATTTGGATCCGGAATACAGTCTACTGCCACCCGCTGGTATGGGGATGTTATGTCTCTCAAGAAACGCAGAATGTACATGCACGGTTTGGTGTGTCAGTTTATTTATTTGGTGTTTACAGCTCATTAATATCATTCTATTAATAGATTGGTGTGCTGAGAGTAACATTAGAGTCTTTTTACATAAACCGGGTTAATTAAGCAAAGAAGAAAATAGGAACATTAGAGCCATAATAAATCATGAAAGTTTTACTGGAGTAATTTAACTAGTTTATCTCTACTTTAACTCAAGTACATGGTTTGTGTACTTCGTCCACCACTGCCGTCTGACACAATCGCAATGTACAATATTTTTTTTACATGAATTAAAGATGTAACTCAACTATGTAGCTTTAGCTCTTAATGGGCTCGATCGGTGTCATGACCAGAGGTGGTACACATATCTTTACTTAAGTAGAAGTAAGGACTTTTTCCTCAAGTTAAAGTAAAAAAGTTGGGGCTCTAAAATGTAGCCAATACTACTGCCTGTTTTAGAGTCACGCTGGTAACTGGACCTCACGTCATATTAATGTTAGTATAGTATAATATTAATCGCAACCTAATTGCAAATTTGTTTCTGTTTTTTAAGGTACCTTAAATTAATAAGTTTTAGGTTTTTAATACTCTAACATTGGCATGGACAGATATGGATGCTTTATGCAAATGTATGTTCATTTTTAATATTTTTAAAATTGTGGTGTTTTAAATCATGTAAATAATTGGGACACAAAACGGAACTTTTGTTATGTTTCCATGCGGACGGTAAATGAGGTGATACCGGGGAAATTTTACCTGTTCTAACTTTCCTACAGTTTATTTTACAAAGCACATCATTTTGTTGTTAATATGAGTGTATATAAATAAAAGTAGACCCTTTACAGATTTGAATGATGTATTGCTCTTATCTGTATGATCAAAAAAAGTTAATTTCGTTATGATGTCACGAAACACACCTGTGCGTCTTTCGACCCCAGAGGGTTCATTGTGTGCATCATGGTGGATTTGGCGCATCAGTAAATCGAATGTTTATTGATGATGATCAGGTGATCAGGAATGTCTCTGTTCTCAGTCATGTTTGCATCACTGACTCCCTCTGTCTCATCCACGTTAACCCCAGGCTTCTTGTTGCCTTCTCCTTTGTTTGTTGTTAGCTTCGTAAACTAACCCACATCTGTGGTGTTTAAGAGCCAGTAAATGATACACCAGTGGTAGATTAATACTAAAGTAGCGAGTCTGTTTTGAAAATGAAAGTAGTAAAAAGTACAGATATTTGTGTAAAAATTTAATGAGTAAAAGTACAAAAATTTGTCTTGAAAAGAAACAGTGAAGTAAAGTACTGATACCAGAAATATCTACTTCAGTACTGTAAGAAGAAAGTACTTCCCACCTCTGTTCATGACTTTTCCTCAGAAAAATGCTTTTATTCAAAAACCGATTAAAAGTATTTATATATTTGGCATCAGCAATATTGTCTTTCTTTTTTTTAGGACTGGAAGGATCACCAGCACACTTGTTCTCAGCCCAGTGCAGCTATAGGAGTTCATGACGAGGCTCACATGGCCAGCATGGAGGTAGTGAAAGTCAAGGTGTAGCCACAATACGGACACATGCAGTGCCCTTTGAACAATCCCACCCTTACCTTGTATATTATGAATGAGGGTGAGATACACTATATGGCCAAAATTATCTGGACATCTGCCCATCACGGACGTGTTCGGTTCTTTTACGAAGCGTTGTCACAAAGATGGAAGCTCACAATCGTATCGGTTACGGAAAATGTTTTGTTATAAATGTCTTTAACTAAGAAGCCCTTCCGAGATCACGGCTTTATACGTTGCATTTTTTTGGTAGTGTTTAAATTAAACGGATAAAAAAAAGTGTAATTTGATGAGAAACGCCGATCATCAACTCGTCAGACAGAGCTTATAGTATGAGGTTCGGACTTGTATTGAAACGTTTTTTTTTTTTTTAAGTTTAATTAATGTGTTCATATTGATGAAGAGACACGAGCTTGCAGGTTTACTTCATTAAGCACACGAAAGATAGTTGTGTTACCAAATGACAAATTACCTTAGGAAACAAAAGAGTTTAAAATAAAAAAATTGAAAAGGAAAAATTACATTTGTGTGTGTGTGTGTGTGTGTGTGTGTGTGTGTGTGTGTGTGTGTGTATGCGTTTTATAATGGCTCTCATGCATCTTGATTTTTCCAGTCGAGCCTAAAATAACCCGGCTACAGCGGCGATTATTTTATCCTTATTTGTCTGCTTGTAAAAAAAAAAAAAAATCCACTCACGTTCCCGTAATTAGAGAACTCAATATAAATGATCTACTCACCACACAAATGCAAAACTCCATTTTGGGACGCTCTGTTTGCTCCATTGCATATTTTTATTAAGGTATAATAGTAAGTAAATGAAGTGGAACCCGGTTTTTCACCCGGCTGCACAATTCACCATGTGACCGAACTTCTATCCATCATCTCTGTCTGTTTTAATGTGTTCTGGGCAACTGGCTAAAACATGCAGATCTAACTTGCTAGATTTGTGCTACTGGAAGACACACCGGGTATAGTTGTGTATAGTTTTACATATTGTGAATGAATTTATAATGCAGTAAACTATTTAATTGTCAGTGAGCATGAAGGACAAAACTTAGAAGCACTAGTGTTCTGTTATTATCCACAACCCAACCAGCACATAGTTCTACAGCTCTCTAATACCGGATTTTATACCTTTCACACCTCATGACACATACAAATGATCATCATTTCCTACATCAGACAAACCTGAGCAACAAATAGGCCCATACAGGTTACTTATTGCACACATATTAGGGTTTATGGCTGAACAAAATATGTGGTTTTTGATTTGATTTTTTAAGATTTATGGATTTCATTTCGAAGGCTGGAAAAAAAAAAAAAAACGGCTAGTTTTTGAACATAGACAATGTTTTAGATTAAAGCTGAAGACCGGTCAGGCCTTGCATAAACAGGCTTGCTCACAAAATGTCACACTAGGTGAAACCTAGATTGTTTTTATTTTTTAGAAAGCATCAATTTTGCTTTGCAAGCTCGCTAGATTGATCAATTTCAGGATTTGGTCCGATTAACCTTTAGTTCCCAGCGTTCACTGGTAATCAGGGTCTTCATTTTTCTCCTGTCTCTGACGGAAAATGGAAAATATTATATTCAGACAGGCTCCGGACACAACATGCGCAGAATAAAGCAAGCGTATGAATGAGTAAATATGAGCCATTTCCATTTTTATATTAACAGGATATTTACACTATAATAGGAACACATGTACACCTACTCATTCATGCAGTTATCTAGTCAGCCAACGAAGTGGCAGCAGCACAATAGATAGAAGTCAAGAGTTTCAGATCACACCAAACTTCTGAATTGGGGAAAATGCGCATATGAACACTTCAGGTTCACCAAAACTGGGCATGTTTGGAGAAACTGTGGTAGTAGTAGTGTCCTGTTCTTCACAGAAATTGGAGCCTTATTTGGTCTTCAGCTTTTGTAGGTCATCAACCTAAACACTTTAAACACCCAAACACTAAACTGATGTTTATAAAGTTATAAAGAATGTTCTTCCTGTCAACTCGATTAAATTGAGCCATTCTCCTCTGACATTTCTCAACAAGTTGTACTTCTTGTATTTACTTTTTGTAATAATTGAGCAGAAAATCTGGAGATGGTTGTGTGTGAAAATCCCAAGAGATCAGCAGTTTCTGAATTCTCCAAACCAGCAATAATTCCACATAAAAAATGTGGGCTATCAGGGCCAGCAAGGTCTTCTCTTTTTTTTCCCATGACTTTTTTCCCATGACGTTTTTCCCATGAATATTCTCTTAATTTTTATTAAGATTTTCTCTCTGCTGCACCAAAAACCAGTCATATATATTAATGGTAAAGTTTCTTTCTCATTATATTTTAGCCATTGCACGCTGCCGGGATCAAAGGAATCTGCCATGAGACAGTGCGGGTGCCTGTAGCATAAAATATATACTGCTTGAAGGCTGTTGCTTTAACCAATCAGATTTCGAATTGGCGACACCAGGGCCATCTAGTAGGCGTACAATAACATCAGGATTTTCACGTCCTTTTATTGGATGGTCAGGGAGCGCACTAGTCAGAGTTCGCAAACCGCCTCTGTAGCAAACTTTAGCTCAAATATATTTGTGTGGATTTCATAGTTGTTTTGAGGAGAAGAAATTGATTTGGTCGCAGATTTACTTACAAGGACATTTTTGAGATTGACTTTTTAAGAGTAGCTGGACATCATAAGGAAAGGTCAGCCAAAACAGTACAAAACAAATGTTAAGCTTTTTTATAAACTATTTATACTTTTGCGTGTTCTTTTCTGTAGAATTTACATAAACAAAAATGATGTATGCTGTTCATTGGGTTTCTTGTTTAAGTTCAAGTTTATTTCTATAGAGCTTTTTAGAACTTAAGAATTAAAGTGAATTATGTGTGTTTATCTTTGATGTGCAAGCCTGGGGCTTTAGTAATATCATTCATTCTCACTGCATGAGATGCACCGTGATTCAGCGCTCTGTTAGACTGCGTTTCTGTATAATATTAGTGGTTACATTATAAATGATGGTATTAAGATTTCGATTTAGTCAGGTAGGACACCACTCAAGGCCACTAGTATGAAATGCATGGCCTGCCACTGCTACATAAAAAGCTACTGAGATCCCATTTTATTTCATATTCTGATGTTTGATGCGAATGTAAATCAAAGCTTGTGTTCTGTATCCGCATGATATTTACTTGTCGTGATGCTGCTAATACACAATCAACGCATCGAATCATGTGTGTGAACAGGCAGGGTACAGGTACAGGTGTTCCTAATAAAGTGGCTGGTGATTACATGTGAGTGTTAGTGAAATGGCCATTATTTAATGACTGGCACGTAGCAGAGATTAGCTGGTCTTTTCTCTGAGGTGTCATCAACTGCCACACAGCTGGCTTCATCTATGTTAATCCTGAGCTGATGAACTCCACACGCTCAACTGAATGGATTCACCACGACATGCAGCCCGAATGAGAAAAAAAATTAAAAGTAAAGGGAGCATTTGCCATTTCTGTTCAGTAACAGTTTTTACCAAATAAAAATCTATATCAGACATCTAAATGTATGCAATTTGTTTTTAGGTTCAGACTCTTTGGCCTCGTAGAAATAGGGCCCCTTTACGATGTAGCCTTTTAGTGACCCAGAATCCAGATCCAGACTCCAGCAGTGGAGTTTATTGCAGCTTCCAGTTATAATGACTTTGAGCTATAATGTATTGCTGATGGGAATACAGGGTTAGGCTGAGTGCTGTAAAATGTAAATAACAAAATTACATTTATAAAGAAGTTGTTTTAATTCAATCCGACTGTCATCACAAGCATCTTCCTTTAACTTTACAGCGTTTCGATTTAACAGTTCAGTATTCCCACCCAAAAAAGGGACATTTGAAGGTCGTTCTGTCAGAGTTCTGTCTTAGCAAGTTCAACCTTTGTTTAGAATCGTACTGCATTAAGAGGCACTGATGGGAATCGTCTTTAGGTGACAGGGGACTTTGTCAGGTTGTCTAGTCGAATCTGCCTCCAGCCGTTCGTGAACCTGCTATAATTTATTCTTTTGTTTCCTCGCTCCATTTGGTGTATTTTAATATTAAGATCAGCTGCATTTTTTTTTTTTTTGCTTTCCTGAACGCACAAGAGAAAATCACATTCTGGGGGAAAAAGAGCAAGCACTAAATTTGGTCTTTCACCTGCCAAAGTCATTTCAGAAGTTTTACTTGTTCAATTGATTGATTAGACACCTCAACTGTGCTTAATGTATTAGCCCTCAACACGATACACACACATTTTTGCTTTTACATGACCCTTTGTTTTTCCTACCTGCACTTGCATCAGCCCAGCAGGAGCCACAGAAACTGGCAGCTCATTCATCCAGGGCCAGTGAGACTCCGCCGCTGTTGTTGCGATGCATCATTTCATGCTAAACTGTAGTGTTATTTCCTGCTGCCTCATATTCCTTTATGTCTTCTGCTATTACAGTTGTGTGGTTTAGTGCTTTTTATGATATCAGACTTCTCAAACATCAAATGGAGAGACAGTAACCCTGGTGTTGGTTTTTTTTTTTTCCTCTGCTGAAAATTCATGCTTCAGTAGGTTTGAGCAAAGGGTTTGCTTTTGGCTTTTGAAGACTCCTAAAACGTGGTCTTTTCTTTTGAAGTGAAAGTGGTCTTGTCTACAAGTAAGCAAACTGACTATTTTTTGGCAGAGGTCAATGAAATAAATTTTTTTGGACAAAAAAAAACTCAGTTTAAAAGAGTCAGTCAAAGCCCTGCTGGCTCACAGCAGTGTACAGCGGTCACAATGAGGGATCATCAGACCGAGATGTGATCGCATGCGCCTTTAGATTACACAGTGCACCAGTGAAAATATCAACAATGTTCTCTTCCCTCAGGTTTGCGAATTTACCCAGAGCCAGATGTCCGTTTTTTGCTTGACAAACCAGCAGCTGGATTTGACTGGTCACTTTAAGTGGCACTCACATATCAGAGAAGTCGTCATTTGACCGTGCTTTTTTCATCAAGGTTGGAATAGAAGGGTTTCCTTGCCTCTGTCTTGAGCCTGAATGTAATAAAAACTGACATCCTTTCTCATATTAAAACCTAAAAGCAGCTCTGACCTTCCTAAAACCTGTTTTATTTTGACCTCCATATCAGCGCAGGCATTTGAGGTGTTTTCAGAATAACAAGCTTGACGTTGGAAGATGGATAGAACCTAAATAACCCAACAGAGAGGATAATAACATCAGGGGGAACTTTTTTTTGTTTTGTTTTTTAATTGCAAAGTAAAAATTTGACTTTTGTCAGAATCAATAATTATGTTACTTGGTTAGAGTGGCAGGCCATCAGGGCCAGCAAAGACTTCTCTGCTGAATCAATATGTAATAAATTATTTCCAATAGTCTATTCTCTTCTTTTTGTAGCTTTTCTATCAATTGCGCTGCTTCCTGTAGTGTAAATTTAGGTTAGAGTTTTTATCCAATCATATTTCAGCCACATTGTGTTGCCAGAGTCAAAATGTGGGTCGAGCCTTCACAATCAAAAGTGTGGGTTACTTGAATCTGTTGCTTTGACCAATCAGCTTGAGAGTTTAAGATACTGGCGCCATCTAGCAGGAATACAGAAATGTCGGCATGTTCACGCCGATTGGATGAGCAGAGAGCGCACTAGCCTGAGTTTGCAAACCTCACCTGTAGCAAACTGCACAAGCTTTAATATATATTCGTGTGGATTTAATAGCTGTTTTGTTCCACAATGGCTGACAGAGGAGAAGACAATGATTTGGTTGCAGATACAAACACAAGGACGGAATTGTCAAGAAAAGCTGGATATGGTAAGAAAAGGTCAACCAAATTGACCCAATTCAAAACAGCTGTTAAGCTTTTTCTTCCAAAAATCTTTATTTTTGCGTTTTCTTTCCTGTAGAATTTGCACAAAACCACACAATTTGCCTTAAATTTAAATACCCAGTAAAAATGAAATGCATTAACAAATTGCACAAAAATACACAGAAAACCGGCGGTTATTTTTATGCGGTTAATATCGATGCCTTTGCTAGAGATGATGTATGCTGGCGGTGCCGCTGTGGCTACAGTGAAAGGAGACTTGTTGAATTGTGTTCATTGTGTTTTTTGCTTTCTTGAGATTGTGCGGGGAAAAACCTGATATGTTACTTTTAGTGGAGATTCATTTCATTGTGGTGAAAGACTAGATTCGTACATCCAGTTGGCAGAAGATCTTGCAGGAACCAAGAAAAAAGATGAGGCAGATTTTTTTTCTCTTATGCAGGCAGGGGGTTGTAGTGTATGGACCTTGTGGAACAATGAAAGGCCATGAGCTGTAACATAGTGAGATGCTGATTTGGTGTTTCATTTATCCATCTTAAATAAATGTTAAATGTTAAATCTTAAATTAAAAAAGATGTTCAAATGACTACATTTTGGAAACTTAGCCTACAGGCTGAAGATCAAGGTCATTTATTTTCGACATGCAATACGAGCCTGTGAACAAGGCCATTAAAAGTGTCTCACTGAAATGATAAAACAATACAAACAGCAACGTGATCGTGAAATTTACATTCTACTATATACAAGATGTTAGCATTGCCTTACATTACAATCATGGTCAGGGCTGAAGTCGCACTGGCCGGATGAACTTTGTGCAGCGTGCGGCGTGTCTAGCAGCATGTGGGTAAAAAATTCCTGAAGAACTTCCTGAACTCTGTATTGAAGACGGTATAGATGATGGGGTTGATGGCGCTGTTGACGTAACCCAACCACGTAACGATGCTGATGAGACTGCCGGGAATGTCGCAGTCCTCGCACAGAGCACGCATCGTGTGCACCACGAAGAACGGTGTCCAGCAGAACAGGAAGGCACCTGGTAAGAAAAGCACAGCGTACGTCATCATGGCACATGGGAGGCGGAACGGTTTATGTTTCACATATTAGTTAGAAATCATCTCGAAGCGAAAGACCGGGCTGAGAATTTAGCCCCTGCATGCTGCCATGAATGATTTGTATTCCTTCAGAGCGGTTTCTTAGCAAGAGGCATGTGACTGACAGTGACTCATCTGTCCTCAGTTTATGAATTATGGACCAGCTCTCCGTCACTGTCCCTGTTGTCAACTGCTGAAGACCATCATCACTCCATCACGAGGGACAAGGGGGTGGAGGGATGAATCGGGCGAAGAAAGAATGAGCTGCAGGAGGACTGCTATACATAATGAGGAATAGATTTCTCACACACACACACACACGCACAAAATACAACACCAAAATAACTTTGGTTGAAGTACTTCCTGTACAAATGTATACTTCCAAATGAGGCTTTTAAATAAAAAGAGCACCAAAATGGCACCAAAGCGCCCCTATCACGCGAACACAAGGCTTTCACGAACACATATACACCCCTAACTGGGTACCCTGCTGTGTTAAAGCATGTGCTTTAGATCTCCTGGTGAACACAGTGTGTGTGCCCACAATGCTCTACGTGTGTGTGTCCTCTTGTAGCTCCATATAGCTGCGTTCATCCTAGGACAAAGGTTATGTCATAATAGGATTGGAGGATTTAAGCATCTGTGATTAGCCAGTGTGGTTTAGAAGAGCCACTCAGTTTTCACTGTTTTATGTGAGTCCTGGATTTACCTTTCGAAAACATTTTAATAATGATGAAAATGATCCATCTGCTTAATATCATTGAAATCTATACATTAAGCTATTGTTTAGATTAGCGAGATTAGCGACTATTTTGAACATGTTGTTTTCCTCAGCAAAACCAATGCCCTAATTTTGGTCATTGGAAAAAAGTTCAATTGCAATCCATGACAGACCTGGAATACACTTACAGAAATCACTATCTAGCATACTGCACCATATGAAGCTTGCTAGCTAGGGGTAAGAGGTGGTATGAGCTTTGGTTAGCTCTTTTTAGAAGTATTTTATTTATCTACTTTATACACTTTCACCTTTAAAATAGTCCCCTTGCACTCCAATCAGCATTCCTTCTAAAATGTATCCTGGAAGTGTTCTTTTCGAAGCACGTCAAGCACCTTCTGCGATTTGTGCTAGATCTCTGCAATGGTGTCAAAATGGCGACCTTTGTACTGGATCTTTATTGTTGGGAAGAGGGTAAAAACCACAGGGTAAATATCTGCCGAGTAGGGTGGGTACAGTGTGATCATGTGGATCGTTGTCTAGGACAAGTTTCCGAATGGTTTTGACATTTTTTAGGGTTTCAGATTAATCTCTCGTCATCTTCAAGTGATGTTCTTCCGCTGTTGATGCACACGTGGCAGTCAAAACACCTCGATGACTCATTGCAGTATTGCAGTATGTCAAACGTATGTCATGTGAAAACGTCTTCATGGCAGATTAGCTCAGTTTCATGCGGAATTTCCTGCTAGCTATTTGATGGCTTCGCAGACGTGGTTATGCACGTTGTCCGAATAGCATCAGTTAGCACCATTAGTCTGGAAACTTTTTTGATACCACCTTGTAGTTAGTTAGCTATTTAAGTCAGCGTGCTTTCTTGTACACACCAAGCTCTTTATCTAGCCTAAGAATCCAGCACAAAAAGAAATATCATACGATGACAATAAGAATGTGTGGCCTGTAGGTGGACACCTGACTGTCACACTCATATGTGTCCCTTTTCCCAAACCTTGTAGCAACAAACCAAACAACAAAGCAGATTATTATTGTATTAGATGTTTTTGCATATAAAGGTGTACAGACTGTATGTTATATTTTATTTTTATATATGGTTTACATATATATGTTTTATTATATGTATTACAATATTGAGGTTTTGGTTAAATTATTAGCATTAAACTGTTTGATTATACTATTATGTGGTGTTAAAAAAATCTATTGATATTATATTGTATATTTATACATTAATTTGAAATATAGTTATATTTATTAAACATAAATGTACAAAATTGACACCAAAAATAATCTTTTTCTAATTTTTACATTTTATTGATAAAGTAAGCTAACAAATCAATATATAATTATTAACATTTTTTTAATTGTAGTAAATAAATACGATATCCCAGATACCTCAGATACCTCATTCTGTGACATAACTTTGCTTCATATTGACATATTGTTATATCACTCAGCCCTATTTGATTCACACGACGGTTACTACAGCATGCTTCTCAATCTTGGGAGGTGGTACTGTAGCTTAGTGGTTAAGGTGCAGGGTTACTGATCAGAAGGTCAGGGGTTCAAGTCCTGGTATTGCCATGCTGCCAATCTTGGGGCCCCTTAGAGACACCAGCTGAGGGAATATCATTTGAAACCATGATGTTCCTCTACAGATACAGAGTCTTTACTTAACTCATGCACCAAGACACTTTGTCTTGTAATTTGCAATTTTTTTTTCTTTTTTAGCAAGAGCAATAATGGGGCAGATGTACTCACCTACTACGACAGGAAGCACCCTCATGGCCTTCCTCTCCCTCCCATTAATTTTTCCCCTCTTCTTCTCCTGGTTCTGATCTTGATTGTAACCACTCTCGGAGAAGGTCAGAGAAGCTACAGGCCCATTTTTATATTGTATTGTATACGGACTGTCAGGGACAGGATCCGGGTCCATCTCGTTTAGATTAAGGTCTGTAAAGTCATTCTCTATGACTGGGGGAAGAGGTGGTGGTAGAGACGCATGCGGCAGTAGAGATGCTGCTGTCTCGTCAAGTTTGTGACAGGCCTGTGTGCTGCTTTTCAGCTTGGCTTTCCTCACCTCCTTCCACCTCCTGAGGCTGTAAAATATTCCACAGTAGAGCAGCAGCATGATTGGGCAGGGCACAAAGAATGAGCAGACAGAGGAGTAGACCACATAGTTGTTATTCTCCAGCTTGCACTCGCTGTGGTCCCTGTTTGGCACGTCATTGATGCCGAACAGCACAGGCGAAGCCACAGCTAATGCCAGGATCCACGTGGCAGACAGCAGGACAACCTGCCGCTGGTCCACGTGTTTGCGGTTGTAATTGAGTGGGACGGACACAGCAATAAACCTGCAGGGATCCAAACAGACATGATATAAATGACAGTTCCAGTTCTGTTTGTCTACAATTTTCAAAAAGTCTCGGAAATCCACTTCTTTTGTTTACTTTGGCTTGTGCACTTTTTACATCCTGTGCAGCAAGTTTACATTTACAGCATTTAGCAGACAACCTTATCCAGAGAGACTTACATTTATTTACAACTGAGCAGCTATGGGGTTCCAATGCCAATGTGCAATGCTTTAACTAATATGCCACCACCTCCCCAAGTTTCAGATATGATTGACTCTGCAGCTGTCCTCAGTTAGGATGACTGTCATACTTATATCAAGTATGACAGTCAAGACTACATAAAATTTCACTGTAATTATTATTTATCTTCCCTCTCTCACTCTCTCTCTCTCTCTCTCTCTCTCTCTCTCTCTCTCTCTCGCAAACCTACCTGTCAATGCTAATTGCACAAAGGTTGAATATGGAGGCAGTACACAGCATCACGTCCATGGTCATCAGGCCATCACACACGGTCATGTTCAAGGACCAAACTCCATCCAGGAACTAAAAAACGAATGAAGAGCTCTCTCTCTTAATTACAATTTAATTCAACCTGCTTTATATTCATAAAAATATACACCAATCAGCCATAACATAATGACCACCTGCCTAATATTGTGTTTGTCCCCTTTAGCTGCCAAAGCAGTTCTGACCCATCAAGTATTAAGACCATTAACTTCTTCAGCAATTTGAGCTACAGGAGCTCGTCTGTTGGATCGAATCACACGGGCCAGCCTTTGTTCCCCATGTGCATTAATGAGCCCATGACCCTGTCACCGGTTTACCATTGTTCTTTCTTGAACTGCTTTTGATAGATAGTGACCACTGCAGACCGGGAAACCCCACAAGAGCTGCAGTTTTGAAGATGCTCTGACCCAGTCAACTCGCCCATTTTTCCTGCTTCCAACATGTCAACATTAAGGACAAAATGTTTACTTGCTGCCAAATTATATCCCACCCACTAACAGGTGCCATAAAGTAGAGATAATCGGCGTTATTTAATTCACTGCTCATAATGTTGTAATATCATAATATTATGCTTGATCGGTGTCTATATTCAGGGCTGCAGACGAACTGCTATTAATAGCAGAAAAACTGTTATTAAAAAATATATTATTGAATTATTACACAGAGTGTCTGTATAGAAACAATGAGATGAAAGGACAGAAATTAACTGCTATACATCAAATAATATAAATAATAATAATCCTAATGCAATTATACAACTCTCCATTTCCCTCTCTCTTCTGTCTCTATTACATTGGTGCTTATGCTCTACCTCTTTTTCTCATCCTTTACTCTTCTGGCAGTCTGAAATCGCCATATCATACTTATGATGTACTTTATTTCCTAATCCCAAAATGCACACACACACACACACACACACACACACACACACACACACACACACACCCACACACACACACACACTTACTCCATGTCCCTTAAACTGATGTGCTATTCTGGGACTGATGCCCACCCCAGTGTCAAAAGGGGGTTGTAGGGGTGTTGGGGGGGGCCTCAGATAAGAGGATTTAATGGCATTTTAATGATGGGGAATGGAAAGACACGATTGTTTTATTGGTAATAGCTCTTTTCTTATGCCAATGACCCATATTTGCCCTACAAGTGGAATGCATGAGCTCCTGGCAACAGAGTGTGGAGTATGATAATGAGGAAACGCTGTTGGATTGCACAGTGAGGATGTCATGCAAGACTTTGACCACGAGTAACCAGGTATCCTACAGTAACACTTCCTCTTCCAACTTGTTTCTACAATGTGTAGTCAAATACAAGCGACTCGATATCCCTGGACTACGGTCTTGGATGTTTTTTTTTTTTTTTGCAAGTCTGTTTTGCTGGCCTCTGCATTCAAACCCGAACATGTTGGACACGAGGTCTGTACCGACTGCTCACTGATTGGAAACCCGAGTGGGTTGACACAGATGCACTCCGCAGGAGGTGTCGCTCCCATCACACATGCCAAGTGAACCCAAGCCCATGCTTAATGGATAGTTAATGGGTAATTGGATTCCAGCTCGGAAGCATACAAGCAATTCTGGTGACGAAACAAAACACGTGGATGGACCAGGGATGTGACCGAATTATAATAAATAGACGAAAGTTTGCGGACGCCCTTTTGTATTTCTTCTCGTAATGACCCCAGTTGTACAGAATATCTTTGTATTCTGTGACATTACAATTCCTTTCAGTTAAAATAACCGGTTCAGGCCTGTTCCACATGAAGTTCCATGAAGATATGATTTGCCAAGATTGGAGTAAAAGAACCTTGCAGCCACTGACCAGCTTTTGCGATGACCTGGAACACTGACTGCACCCTGACCTCACTAAAGCTCTTGTTGCTGAATGATCACAAATCCCCACAGCCACACTACAAACTCTATTAGAAATCCGTCCCAGAAAATTAGAGGTTATTCAAACTGAAAAAATGGGATAAATCAAATCAGAAATTAAGGTTGATGAATAGAATAAAGAGCCTTGTTTTTAATAATATATTAACTTGACAGGTTTGAAGCTCTTCAGAATTATGTGCCTAGAAATGGGATGTATTGTGAATCGCAGGGGTTGTTGCACTTACCTCTGCGTAGACAAACAGAGGCAGAACCAGCACTGCGAGGAGCAGGTCGGCGACGGCTAAACTCACGATAAAGTAATTGGTGGTGGTTTTCAGAGCCTTTTCTCTGTACACGCTGAGGCACACGAGCACGTTCCCGCAGATGATCACGACGATGAGCAGGATCCCAAAGACAAGTGCGGGAAAGTTGTAGTTTGTGCCTGAGAGCTGGGCTGCGCTGTGGTTGCTTGAAGGGCTGAGGTTGGTGGGCATTTCTGTAGAAATCCGGTATGTCTCCTCAGTGCCGTGCACGTCCTCGCTTCAGCACGAGCCCCCACCCTGGGGGCAGCTTCGCTTGAGGGCTTTCCTCTCATCAGCCAGCCGTCTCAAACACTTTCCATCTGAAAACACTGCCATCATCTGATCCACTGTGAATCTTTCTGCTTCTCTTTTTCTCTCTCTCTCTCTCTCTCTCTCTCTCTCTCTCTCTCTCTCTCTCTCTCTCTCTCTCTCTCTCTTTCTCTCCCACTCACGCACAAAGGTTCTGCCTCCTGCGCTTGAGCCTGGCGAGTGACGAGTTAAGCGCCTTAGTGCGTGCCTTATGCACAAAACACAATCACCAGATCTGCCTGCTTACATACAAAACCACTCAGACATCCAGACATAACTTTTCTACTTCTCAGCAGGGATGCACGACTGCCTCACACCCAGCAGGTTGCTGCTTTTTGGGCTTTCTGTGTGGGTGTGTGTTTTTTTCCCCCTCTTAATGCTGTGACAGACACAGTGTTAAGTGCTGAGCGCTGATTCCTCCTCAACAGAAGTTCAGCAGTTCCAGCAGGAGGACAAAAGTCCTGTTTATATGTTTTACTTGGATATCTCTTTCTCTCTCTCTCTCTCTCTCTTTCTCTCTCTCTCTCTTTCTCTCTCTCTCTCTCTTTCTCAAAGTGCTTTTACTGTATGTACACAATTAAGCTCTACAAATATGCATTTATTCCTGCATTTTGCATTTGGTAATATTATTTATATGAAATATAAAATTAAATTTTGGTCTTATATATTTTTATTTATTTATCTATATCTAATATTTTAGATATTTTATTAGTTTTTGATGCCCAACATTTCTATCACGTGAAAATATAAACATAAATCATATCAGAAAGAAAATAATCAATTAATGAAACAAATGTGAATCAAGTGAAAAATCACATGTGAAAATAATAAATTCCCCTTAAATCAATCAATTCAAATCATATGTTAAATTTTTTTTTTTTACTGAACTGTACAACTGAAAATGTGAAAAAAAAAGAAATCATATAAAATATGCCCAACATTTCTATCACGTGAAAATATAAACATAAATCATATCAGAAAGAAAATAATCAATTAATGAAACAAATGTGAATCAAGTGAAAAATCACATGTGAAAATAATAAATTCCCCTTAAATCAATCAATTCAAATCATATGTTAAATTTTTTTTTTTTACTGAACTGTACAACTGAAAATGTGAAAAAAAAAGAAATCATATAAAAATCTTGAAGGAATTGAAAATCAAACGACAAAAGAAATCATTAAATGAATGGTGTGAAAATCACATTTGAACTGTTAAAAAAATAACACAAAAATTTAACTTCAATAAAAAATAATTATGTCCCAATGGGGAAAAAAAATCACGTAAAAAACTCACTTAGGCTCACTATGAGTCTGCATGCATTTGCAGAGCAAAAATCTTGAGAAAGTTTTAGCTGGTGCTTTGGTTCTGACTATAAAAGCTCTCAGTGCACCTGTTTGTCTTTGTGTGATAATAGTTGATGCTAGTCTTCCATTTTATGTACTTTTTCCTTGTTTTCTCAGCTTGATGGACCCATTTTAATAACAATGACATTTCTCTGAGATGCCTGACGAGATTTTTTCCTCAGGCAACAGCAATTTATTTAATAGATTAACCTTTTGCAATTAACCTTTTGACAAATTTTCTTTTCTGCTCTCCATGTTATTTTTTTGTCTTTTTGATTTTGACAGGTGATTAAAGGAGTATGCATGACCACCTTGTATTATATTTCACAATAAAATGACACATAATCAATTATTCCTTGATCCTATATGGTGAAATCGGCAAGTCGTACATAAGTCATAATATAGCTGTTTATATACATAATATAACATACTCTTCTGAATCAAAACAGTCTGTAGTTTTAACAATTAGCACCAAATGTTTCAGTAGAAGTCTAGCTTTAAATGAATTAATTGAAAAAACAGTTGAAACCAGTGATTTTCTGGTAACAGACAAAACTACTGTCACTGATTGATAGAAAATATGAACAAAATAAGTGAAAGAAATCTTTCATCTCTTCAACAATCGCTGAGTGGATGATAGATCAAGTGATATTAACTAGGTTAGATGAAAAGAGCAAGCTTGGTAAAATTGTATCATACACACACAGTTTCCTCAGTGAAAAATCAAGAGTTTCAATTAAAGGCAGAATTTCCACTTAAATAGGATTTTTTTGTTTTTAAATGTCAAAATAATGCCCATGTTATCACAATACATTCAGCTTGGAAAGTTTTTACATTTCCATTTTATGGGTTTTTAAAAAAATAAAAATAAATAAATAAATAAATTTTGTATAATATATTTTGTAAAAAAAAAAAAAAAAAAGCCAATTCTGCCTTTAATTGTCTTTTATTTTATTATTTTTTTCAATAATATTTGGAATGTTTTTTTTTTTATCAATTATATATTTTTTGCAAGTCTGCACTTAATTGGCTTTATTTTAAACTTGAAACACATTTTTGATTATAATATTTTGAATACTTTTTTTTTATCTATTGCTTGAAACCGTCTGATATAGTTATAGTTATACAGTCGTTATTTATAATAAACTCTTTAACTGCATGCCCATGATTAATAAAGGCTTTAAAGCTTGCGAATGTGTGAGTGGATGAAGAGTGTGTGTGTGTGTGTGTGTGTGTGTGTGTGTGTGTGTGTGTGTGTGTGTGTGTTTCAACACACAACAGGGAAACAATGAACTGTGTGTTTGCACTTAATCAACCTGTTGATCAAAAGAAATTAGTGCCGCTTTCACTCTGATGCACGTGGAAAAGGCCAGTGAATGCATTTGTCTTAACACATAACATCTGGGGGTAAATGAGAAAAATTAAACAGATAAATAAATGGATAAACGGGCCTTTGCTATTCATATATAGCCAGAAACTGATTTTTTATTAAATTATTTATTTGTTTTTTCTCTTCCCGCTGCTGCCACTGCAAAAAAAGTAATCTTAGCAAAATCTAGTGAAATATGTATAGCAAATAATAGAGGATATTAGATATCATTAAATCGAATTCTAACCATCTGAAATAGCCAAACATTTTACTTATTTTTGAACAGAACTAAAATCATAGAGTTAATAGAATTAAATCATCTAGTTAATAGAATTAAATAGAAATACCAGAATTACGTATATTTCTAGATATTCTCACTAGATTGCCAAAAATTTACCTAATTTTTTTATTAGCTTCTGATCTGCTGTTTTTCTCTCATAAATAAATATATACATATAGGACACACAAGGAGCAGTTTAATTTATTATAAATTAATTTGATTTGTTTAGTGTTTTTAACAGTGGACACTCATAGAGCAGACTTTAAACATGATCATTTTTGATGATTCATATTCAATTACTCACTTATCACATTATATCTAATCACATTACAATCCAAAGCACCAAAGGTTTCCAGACTACAATCAAATAAATTTAGTTATAGTGTTTTTAACAACGGACATTATCCCAAAGAAGCTTTACAGAAATAAATATATTTTAAATGTATCTTAGATTACATTCACAGCATTTGGCAGATGTCCTTATCCACAGTGACTTACATCTCTCTTGTTTATACATCTCAGCAGGTATGAGGTTAAGCGCCTTGCTCAGGGGCGAGATATTTAATCCACACAAATATATATGAGCTTGTGCGGTTTGCCACAGATGCGGGTTGCGAGCTCAGACCATCCAATCAAAAAATGTAAAAAATGGCAATGTTATTGTATGCCTTAAATTGGTTGGCCAACTCAGAATCTGAGTGCTTAAATTGACAGCTTCATGCAACGTGTATTTTGAGATACAGGCGCTCACAGTGCTGATTGTGAAGCCTCAAGATTGATTTATTTGACCCCGGCAACATGATGTGAGGGCTGATATTTGATTGAATAGAAACTGTAATCTGAATTTAATGCTTGGTTGCACTGCTCCTAGAAGCAGTGCAACCGAGTGAAACGCTATAAAATAAAGAAAATGAAATGTTGGGAATAATTGAGCAAATATTCAAGGGTAAATATATTTTAAAAGGTAAGTCAGTGATTGTGACGGAGTTTGGGCCAGCAGAGAAGGCCTTGCTTTATATTTGCAAATATTTCAGCTTGGGTAGTAGCTAGTCAGGAAAAAGTCTTCAGCCAAATTATAAAAGAAATTCTCAAAGTGTATGCACAGAATTAGAGCAGGTACTGGTTTAAAAAGCATCCTTTAGCATAGTGATTGTTATTTGAGTGTTATTATTGAATCAACCATTATGTTCAGTTTTCCTTTATAGATATATAATATACAGAACAAACAAAATTGTCATACTCCCTCCTCCTGCTGATCTTTTCATTGTGTAATGTGATGCTGTAAGGATGTATAAGCTGACATGAGCTGCTGTGGGTGGTACTGCAGTTTAGAAACAAAAGATATGAACATCATCTATGATATGATATATAAGATGATGTGCTCGCTGAGACAAAACACTAAGTACACTAAATGAATAAACGTTTGTGGACACCTAACCATAAGATTGGCTTTTTGAACACCGCATTCCAGATTTAGTCCCAATTTGCTGTTGAAATAACCGCCACTCTTTTGGGAAAATGTCCCACCAGGTTTTCAGTCAGGTAATAATGAAAAGTGAGGAGGACTAGAGTGTAGTCAGTGTTCTATTTGATCCCAATAGGGTTAGGGTCAGAGCTCTATAGCAGGCCATTCAAGATCTTCCACGCCAACCCATGTAAACTATGTCTTTAAGGAGCCAGCATTGTGTACAGGACCATTGTCATGCTAGAACAGTTTTTTTTCGTCTCCTTGTTCAAGTGAAGGGAAAATGTAATTCTACAGTAACAGTTTGAATAAGAACCACATATGGTGGGAAAGTCAAGTGTTTCATTAAGTCTTTCTATATAGGATACATGTAAAAAATCTCAATAGAGAACTATTTAATGCTTATGCTCTTCTTGGGTATGCAGTACATTCATTTTATCCTCATCATCATTAGTACTGCACACTTACTTCATCATCATCTTCATCATTCAAGTTGTATCTTCACTGATGTGTACCCATATAGACATTTTTATGTTGAAATTATGTAGGGTTAGGAATATTGAAAGTGTTTAAGAGCAGAGAAAATGTTTATATGATTGTCGGGATGGTTTATAAAGCCTTAATATAAACAGGTATTCTGTATACTGAACTGAATTCATATTAGGTTGCCACTTCATGGACTTTCGCTGAGGGATTTTCGCCAAGGGATTACTGTAAATATTTATGTGACAATGCGTCTGATGTATGTGACTAATTCTACTAAACTAAATGAACACTGTGTTCATAGCACTTGGAAAGATCATTAAAATGTGCCTGGATCTGGAATATTATTTAATTTCAGAAGAAAGATTTGTGGTATGAGTCTAAACACTCATTTCAATAAGACGTGAGTTCCCTCTGGTTTTGGTTGACATGCCTTGTCATGGTTCTAAAACCCTTAGGCAGTCTCTAATCAACCCGGGTTCATGAAGTGAAACGAGCCTGGTGAAATAATGACACTGACACTGTCCAATGCTGTTTACCCTTGATACCAACAAACCCACAAAACAAAAAAAAACATGAATACAGAGATCTCTTTTAAACACAAGATTTGCTACTAAAAGGAAGCTGAACAGTTTTGAATTAGAAATGTTTAATTCTGGATAGCAAAGTTCATTTTAAGGTGCACTAAATAAAAAGAGAAATTCCTGAAAACAGGGAAATTCACATAATCACATACTTCATGTATGCAAATAAAATCAAAAATATTATTCAAATGTTTGATGTAAAATTCAAACATATTTGTAAATACGTTTTTTCCCTTTAAAACATTAGTTAGCAATTCAAGCAATTGTGAAAATCAAGGTAGGATCTGGAAGCCTAGGACAACTTTCATCTAGAACTGCCTGTATGCTGGCCACAGAGAAACAGCATCCCTTAATGACACTAAGGTTTTGTAGGAAGGTTTATCTAACACAAGACTTTGTGGTCCACCACTTTACTATTGCACAAACAATAGATTTGCATAGCAGAGTCACCAGAAGGAAACCTCAACTGTGACCTTATCACAAAAACTCTATATATATGATGTAGGAAGAATTGCTTATTTATGAAGTGAAAGTTTAACATTTTGGCCACAAGCACCAAAAGTATGGTTAAAGAAAACCAATAGATAATTGTTAATAAATAACTGCTTACCACCTCTTTATCATGGGAGTGAATGAATTACACTTTAGGGATGTGATATGTATATATATATATTTGTGTGTGTGTGTGTGTGTGTGTGTGTGTGTGTGTGTGTGTGTGTATATATATANTTAATAAATAACTGCTTACCCCCTCTTTATCATGGGAGTGAATGAATTACACTTTAGGGATGTGATATGTATATATATATATTTGTGTGTGTGTGTGTGTGTGTGTGTGTGTGTGTGTGTGTGTGTTTGTGTGTGTGTGTGTGTGTGTGTGTATTTAACAATCAGTTTATATAATAAATTATTAAAGCTGAAAGGATCTGCATTGAACTTGTTTTACTTCTTTCTCTTTTTAACAGATTTGATCGTTTAGTTGATGTTTCATTTTGTTATTGATGTTGTTTGTATAGATTTTTTTTTTTACACACTTTAATTAACACGATTCGTCAAAGTAACTAAGTACAAGTCATTTACTAAGTACAATTAGCTTTGATGACGGCTTTGCATTCTCAGTCGGGATCATGAGGTCGTCACCTGGAATGATTTTACAACAATCCTGAGGAATTATCAGAGGTGTTTTGATTTCTTGTTGGCTGCCTTTGGCTTCACTGTTCTGATATATGTGTATATAATGTGTGTGTGTGTGTGTGTGTGTGTGTGTGTGTGTGTGTGTGTGTGTGTGTGTGTGT